>JARQOC010000001.1:619719242-619898535 GCA_033576535.1 Allobates femoralis | reverse complement strand
CCCCACCCAATACGCGCGAACCCTCCCCACCCAATACGCGCGAACCTTCCCCACCCAATACGCGCGAACCTTCCCCACCCAATACGCGCGAACCTTCCCCACCCAATACGCGCGAACCCTCCCCACCCAATACGCGCGAACCCTCCCCAACCAATAACGCGCGAACCCTCCCCACCAAATACGCGCGAACCCTCCCCACCCCACCCAAGATGTGCGAACCCTCCCCTCCCAAGACGCGCGAACCCTCCCCACCAAAGACGCGCGAACCCTCCCCACCCAAGACGCGCGAACCCTCCCCACCCAAGACGCGCGAACCCTCCCCACCCAAGACGCGCGAACCCTCCCTTCCCCACCCAAGACGTCCGAACCCTCCCCACCCAAGACGCGCGAACCCTCCCCACCCAAGACGCGCGAACCCTCCCTTCCCAAGACGCGCGAACCCTCCACACCCAAGACACGCGAACCCTCCCCACCCAAGACGCGCGAACCCTCCCCACTCAAGACGCGCGAACCCTCCCCACCCAAGACGCGCTAACCCTCCCCACCCAAGACGCGCGAACCCTCCCCACCCAAGACGCGCTAACCCTCTCCACCCAATACGCGCGAACCCTCCCCTCCCCGACCCAAGACGCGCGAACCCTCCCCACCCTACCCAAGACGCCCGAACCCTCCCCACCCAAGACGCCCGAACCCTCCCCACCCAAGACGCCCGACCCCTCCCCGCCCCACCCAAGACACCCGACCCCTCCCCACCCAAGACGCCCGAACCCTCCCCACCCCACCCAAGACGCCCGAACCCTCCCCACCCAAGACGCCCGAACCCTCCCCACCCAAGACGCCCTCCCCTCCCCACCCAAGAAGCCCGAACCCACCCCACCCAAGACGCGCAAACCCTCCCCACCCAAGACGCGCAAACCCTCCCCACCCCACCCAAGATGCGCGAACCCACCCCACCCAAGACGCGCGAACCCTCCCCACCCAAGACACGCAACCCTCCCCACCCCACCCAAGACGCGCGAACCCTCCCCACCCCACCCAAGACGCACCAACCCACCCCACCCAAGACGCGCAAACCCTCCCCACCCCACCCAAGAGGCCCGAACCCACCCCACCCAAGACGCCCAAACCCTCCCCACCCCACCCAAGACGCCCGAACCCTCCCCACCCCACCCAAGACGCCCGAACCCACCCCACCCAAGATGCCCGAACCCTCCCCACCGAAGACCGCCGAACCCTCCCCACCCCACCCAAGACGACCGACCCTCCCTTCCCCACCCAAGACGCGCGAACCCTCCCTACCCCACCCCAGACGCGCGAACCCTCCCCACCCCAGACGCGCGAACCCTCCACTCCCCACCCCAGACGCTCGAACCCTCCCCACCCCACATGCGCGAACCCTCCCCACCCCACACGCGCGAACCCACCCCACCCCACACGCCCGAACCCTCCCCACCCCACCCAAGACGCCCGAACCCACCCCACCCAATACGCCCAAACCCTCCTCACCGAAGACGCCCGAACCCTCCCCACCCCACCCAAGACGCCCGAACCCTCCTCACCGAAGACGCCCGAACCCTCCCCACCCCACCCAAGACGCCCGAACCCTCCCCACCCCACCCAAGGCGCCCGAACCCTCCCCACCCAAGACGCCCGAACCCTCCCCACCCCACCCAAAACGCCCGAACCCTCCCCACCCAAGACGCCCGAACCCTCCCCACCCAAGACGACCGAACCCTCCCCACCGAAGACGCCCGAACCCTCCCCACCCCACCATAGACGCCCGAACCCTCCTTACCCAAGACGCACGAACCCTCCCTACCCCACCCCAGACGCGCGAACCCTCCCCACCCTACACGCGCGAACCCTCCCCACCCCAGATGCGCGAACCCTCCCCACCCCCACCTTAGACGCGCGAGCGCGAACCCTCCCCACCCCAGACGCGCGAACCCTCCCCACCCCACCCCAGACGCCCGAACCTTCCCTACCCAAGACGCCCAAACCCTCCCCACCCCACCCATGACGCCCGAACCCTCCCCACCCCTCCCAAGACGCCCTCCCCACCCAAGACGCCCGAACCCTCCCCACTCAAGACGCCCGAACCCTCCCCACCCAAGACGCCCGAACCCTCCCCACTCAAGACGCCCGAACCCTCCCCACCCAATACGTGTGAACCCTCCCCACCCAAGACGCCCGAACCCACCCCACCCAAGACGCCCGACCCCACCCCACCCAAGACGCTCGACCCCTCCCCACCCAAGACGCCCGACCCCTCCCCACCCAAGACGCCCAAACCCTCCCCACCCCACCCAAGACGCCCAAACACTCCCACCCAAGACGCCCGAACCCTTCCCACCCAAGACGCCCAAACCCTCCCCATCCCACCAAAGACGCCCCCCCACCCCACCCAAGACGCCCGAACCCTCCCCATCCCACCCAAGATGCGCGAACCCTCCCCACCCAAGACGCGCGAACCCACCCCACCCAGGACGCGCGAACCCTCCCCACGCAAGACACGCGAACCCTCCCCACCCAAGACGCGCGAACCCTCCCCACCCAAGACGCGTGAACCCTCCCCACCCAAGACGCGCGAACCCTCCCCTCCCCACCCAAGACGCGCGAACCCTCCCCTCCCCACCCAAGACGCGCGAACCCTCCCCACCCAAGACGCGCGAACCCTCCCCACCCAAGACGCGCAAACCCTCCCCACCCAAGAAACGCGAACCCCCCCCCCAAGACGCGCGAACCCCCCCCACCCAAGACGCGCGAACCCCCCCACCCACCCAAGACGCGCGAACCCCCCCCACCCAAGACGCGCAAACCTCCCCCACCCAAGACACGCGAACCCCCCCACCCAAGACGCGCGAACCCTCCCCACCCAAGATGCGCGAACCCTCCTCACCCAAGACGCGCGAACCCTCCCCACCCAAGACGCGCGAACCCTCCCCACCCAAGACGCGCGAACCCTCCCCACCCAAGAAGCCCGAACCCTCCCCACCCATGACGCCCGAACCCTCCCCACCCAAGACGCCCGAACCCTCCCCTCCCCACCCAAGACACCCGAACCCACCCCACCCAAGACGCGCGAAACCTCTCCACCCAAGACGCGCGAACCCTCCCCACCCCAGATGCGCGAGCCCACCCCACCCAAGAAGGCCGAACCCTCCCCACCCCACCCAAGACGCGCGAACCCTCCCCACCCAAGACGCGCGAACCCTCCCCACCCAAGACGCGCTAACCCTCCCCACCCAAGACGCGCTAACCCTCCCCACCCAATATGCGTGAACCCTCCCCTCCCCACCCAATATGCGCGAACCCTCCCCACCCCACCCAAGACGCCCGAACCCTCCCCACCCCACCCAAGACGCGCGAACCCTCCCCACCCAAGACGCGCGAATCCACCCCAGCCAAGACGCGCGAACCCTCCCCTCCCCACCCAAGACGCGCGAACCCTCCCCTCTCCACCCAAGACGCGCGAACCCTCCCCACCCAAGACGCGTGAACCCTCCCCTCCCCACCCAAGACGCGCGAACGCCACCCACCCCACCCAAGACGCGCAAAACCTCCCCACCCCAGACGCGCGAACCCTCCCCTCCCCACGACGCGCGAACCCTCCCCACCCAAGACGCGCGAACCCTCCCCACCCCACCCAAGACGCGCGAACTCTCCCCTCCCCAACCCACCCAAGACGCGCGAACCCTCCCCTCTCCACCCAAGACGCGCGAACCCTCCCCACCCAAGACGCGTGAACCCTCCCCTCCCCACCCAAGACGCGCGAACGCCACCCACCCCACCCAAGACTCGCGAACCCTCCCCACCCCAGACGCGCGAACCCTCCCCTCCCCACGACGCGCGAACCCTCCCCACCCAAGACGCGCGAAACCCTCCCCACCCCACCCAAGACGCGCGAACTCTCCCCTCCCCAACCCACCCAAGACGCGCGAACCCTCCCCACCCCAACCAAGACGCGCGAACCCTCCCCACCCAAGACGCGCACACCCTCCCCACCCAAGACGCGTGAACCCTCCCCACCCAAAACGCGCGAACCCTCCCCTTCCCACCCAAGACGCGCGAACCCTCCCCACCCAAGACGTGCAAACCCTCCCCGCCCCATCCAAGACGCGTGAACCCTCCCCTCCCCACCCAAGACGCGCGAACCCCACCCACCCCACCCAAGACGCGCAAAACCTCCCCACCCAAGACGCGCGAACCCTCCCCACCCCACCCAAGACGCGCGAACCCTCCCCATCCCACCCAAGACTCGCGAACCCTCCCCACCCCAGACGCGCGAACCCTCCCCTCCCCACGACGCGCGAACCCTCCCCACCCAAGACGCGCGGACCCTCCCCACCCCACCCAAGACGCGCGAACTTTCCCCTCCCCAACCCACCCAAGACGCGCGAATCCTCCCCACCCCAACCAAGACGCGCGAACCCTCCCCACCCAAGACGCGCGAACCCCTCCCCACCCAAGACGCGCACACCCTCCCCTCCCCACCCAAGACGCGCGAACCCTCCCCACCCAAAACGCGCGAACCCTCCCCTTCCCACCCAAGACGCGCGAACCCTCCCCACCCAAGACGTGCAAACCCTCCCCGCCCCATCCAAGACGCGCGGCCCCTCCCCGCCCCACCCAAGACGCGCGGCCCCACCCAAGACGCGCGGCCCCTCCCCGCCCCACCCACCGTTTAACCGCCCCACCCACCGTTTAACCCCTATGTAGAGTGCATTGGACACATATCATAACATATGATACATATTGATAAAAGAGATATACAGATTATTTTCTTTTTTTTTGAGAACTGCCCCTCCCCACCGTTTCACCTCCCCACCCCACCGTATCACCTCCCCACCCCACCGTATCACCTCTCCACCCCACCGTATCACCTCCCCACCCCGCGTTTCATCTCCCCACCCCACCGTTTCACCTCCCCACCCCACCCTTTCACTCTCCCCACCCCACCGTTTCACCTCCCCACCCAACGTTTAACCGCCCCACTTAACGTTTAACCGCCCCACTTAACGTTTAACCGCCCCACCCAACGTTTAACCGCCCCACCCAACGTTTAACCGCCCCACCCAACGTTTAACTGCCCACCCAACGTTTAACCGCACCACCCAACGTTTCACCGCCCCACCCCGCGTTTCACCTCCCCACCCGCGTTTCAACTCCCCACCCAACGTTTAACCACCCACCCAACGTTTAACCGCCCCACCCAACGTTTAACCACCCCACCACCGTTTAACCGCCCTACCCCACCGTTTCACCTCCCCACCCAACGTTTAACCGCCCCACCCAACGTTTAACCGCCCCACCCTGCGTTTCACCTCCCCACCCCGCGTTTCACCTCCCCACCCAACGTTTAAACCGCCCCACCCAACGTTTAACTGCCCCACCCAACTTTTAACCGCCCCACCCAACTTTTAACCGCCCCACCCCACCGTTTAACCTCCCCACCCTTTTAACCTCCCCACCTAACATTTAACCGGCCCACTTAACGTTTAACCGCCCCACCCAACGTTTATCCGCCCCACCCCGTGTTTCACCTCCCCATCCAACGTTTAACCGCCCCACCCAACGTTTAACCTCCTCACCCAATATTTAAGCCCTATGTAGAGTGCATTTGACACATATCATATCCTTCATATATGAAACTCTTCCTACAATTATTTGATGAAAGATATACAGATTAATATTTTCTTTTTTTGCTCAGTCTTGAGATACTGTTGCGTCAGTTTTTTTTTTTTTTTTTTTCTTGAGAACCGCCCCACCCACCGTTTAACCTCCCCACCCCACCGTTTCACCTCCCCACTCAATGTTTCACCGCCCCACCCAACGTTTAACCCCTATGTAGAGTGCATTGGACACATATCATAGCCTCCTACACTGCTTTGATGAAAGAGATATAAAGATCAATATTTTGTTTTTTTGCTCAGTCTTGAGATACTGTTGCGTCAGTTTTTTTTTTGTTTTTTTTTCTTGAGAACCGCCCCACCCTTTGTTTAACCTCCCCACCCTTTGTTTACCTCCCCACCCCACCATTTCACATCCCCACCCCACCGTTTCACCTCCCCACTCAATGTTTCACCCTTGTTATAAGTAATAGAAAAATCTTAAGTATGGTCCCATCTATTTTACATCACCAGCTAGAGTAAAGCAGACAGCTGCCGCCTGTAGGCTACCTCTGTTTTGGATTACCAGCTAAGCTAAAGACACCAGCCCTCATTCCCCACTATCTTTTTCTAATTATTTTTACACTGCATTTCCGGACCCAATCAGCAAATACTTACAGCAACCAAACACAGACATCGGCAAAGAGGGTGGAAGGGGCAAAGTCTGACATTAACCAGTTACGAGGAATGGAGGCAAACCCGAAAACTAAAAGGTTCGCTCATCACTACACACCTGTAGAATTTCCAACCAGTCTTGTGAGGTAATCGTCATGTGGCCGTGATGATGTTGAAGGGCTTCGGACTCATGGAGACTGGAAACCTCTAGGGAACCATGGCTGACGGACTGCCCTTCCCTTGGGCTTTGCTGGATGATGGTGGCACTGCCTTAGATCATTGTGCCGGCACAGCGACATCCCCGTCTGGAGCAGTGATCTGTAGTAAGAGATAACAGAATTTGGTTATGGAGCCGCCAAATATTACATATCAAAGACGAGCAGACGATTTACTCCCGGTCACTACTGTATTATACTTTTCTTACCTGGACTTATATAAAGTCCCAAGATGATATGGGTATAGCCACAACTTGGTGATTGTTCTTTTTCTGTTTTGCATCCCTGTGTACAAAATAACAGAATACACTTTAGAATCCTGCGCTAATTAATCTAATATCATAGTATATTTTTATAGGGGCTGTAGTAGGTCCAAATCCTCTGCTGTCTGTCACTAGTTATCAATGTGAGTACCACTAGGGGGAGCAGTGGAGCCTGTACATTGTGGTGGATGAGAGCTCCCCCTAGTGGTGGCTGCAGGCAGTCAGGATGTCACCACCGTTGTGTGCAGGGGATTTAGACTGTTTCACAGCAATGGTCACTTCTGCTCTCGTCTTCCTGGAGAATCTCACCTGTAAACTGTTGTTCTCTGCTCTAGTCATTAATCACAGTCTGCACTCGTTCCTGTTATAAGGATCTTGTGTTAGTGGTCCCACAATGTGACAGGTCTCTGGTGGGGGGTCACCGGTCACATCAGGAGAGGGGTGGACTCACTTTGTGAAGGCAGTACTTGTACCAATTATCCCATACACCAAAAAGTAAAACAAAAGGGCCAAGGAATCCCTTAGGACCAACAGCTACCTGACAGGGGGTGTCAGCACCCTAAATATATGTAGTGGCGCCCCCCACTACTACCACTACAGCATATCAAACAGATATGGCTTAAAGTGCACATTCAACATATAGATCAGGTGCAGATAAAGTACAGTTTCAAGCCACATTCATGCTATAGAGTGCAATTAAACACTGCATTAAGGTTTTAGGGTTGGTATTTATCCAAATGGATCCTTGGTGCCTGTTCACATGGCGCCTCGACACGTGTCCCAATAAGTTCATCAGGAGGCTGATACAGTATACGTGCCATTAGCTCATGATACAACCGGGGATCCTAGGACATATATGGTCCCTTATCTATAGAGTGCTTGCTCATATTATCTCCATCTCTCCAAATGCAACTACTTCAGGGTACAATCCTTCACCACCCAGTATTTATCCTAATTCAGATTTACATGGTGTTCAAATCCGCTTTACCTCGTCACTCAATTATTAATCATGTCCCTTTAGGAGAAATTGGAAGGTCCTGCAGTGTGACACCGCTGTGGATCGCACGCCCATTATAAAAATGTCATCGGCATGGTACGATTGTTCAACCCAGAAGTGCCCAACAATGAAGACTTAGTCAAGTCGCGCATGCGCAAATCATCTGGAGCGCATCGCTGGAATGCATCAACCCAGAAATAAGTTACTCCAGAGCCGCGGCACCATCTGCATCCGCCGATCGCTCAATGACATCAGACAGCCAATTACCAACAGGTATACTGATGTCCCATTCAGCGCTAGCTGCCCACACTCTGCGCACTGACCAGATCAACTTGCCTGGAGACAGGACACTTAGACAGATTGCTCAACATTAACCGAATATCAAATTCAGACAGGAGTTGACTAATCAGTGTGTAGAAGGGGGTTACCCACCGCGGGTGATATTATGGCCCTTAAACAATTCATTAATAAATACAAAAAGACAATGTGAGAATCACACCTGAAACCAGATAAAAAGTGGAGAAGTTGCCTCAATCTTTGCATTGTGTGTCTGTGTGCGCCACAGAAAGAGAAGAGAGGATGTGAGAACCAGAATTGTGGAAAAATGTGGACAATCTCAAGGTTACAAGTCCATCTCCAGAGATCTTGATGTTCCTTTGTCCACGGCGCACAACATTTTCAGGAAGTTTACAACCTATGGCACTGTAGCAAATCTCTCTGGACATGGACAGCAGGGAAAAATTCATGCAAGGTTGTAACACAGGATAGCCCGGATGGTGGATAACACCCAATCAAAATCCAAAGAAATTTAAACCGTCCTGCAGGCTCAGGACGCAACAGTGTCGGCGCAATACTATCCATGCACATGTGAGTGACATGAAACGCTATGGAGGAGACCCAGGAGGACCCACTGCTGACAAAGGCAGAAAAAAGCCGAAATGCACATAACCAAAATCCTTCTGGGAAAGCGTCTTGTGGACAGATGAAGCAAGATGGAGCAGTTGGGTAAAGCGAATCATTCTACTGTTTACTGAAAATGGAAAGAGGCCGAAAAAGAAAAGAACACAGGACCTACAGTCACATATGGGGTAGGGCAGAGGAAAGAGCACAGGACCTACAGTCACATATGGGGGAGGGCAGAGAAATTAACACAGGACCTACAGTCACATATGGGGGAGGGCAGAGAAAAGAGCACAGGACCTACAGTCACATATGGGGAAGGGCAGAGGAAAGAGCACAGGACCTACAGTCACATATGGGGGAGGGCAGAGAAATGAGCATAGGACCTACAGTCACATATGAGGGAGGGCAGAGAAAAGCACAGGACCTTCAGTCACATATGGGGGAGGGCAGAGAAAAGAGCACAGGACCTACAGTCACATATGGGGTAGGGCAGAGGAAAGAGCACAGGACCTACAGTAACATATGGGGGAGGGCAGAGAAAAGAGCACAGGACCTACAGTCATATGGGAGACGTCAGAGGTAAGAGCACAGGACCTACAGTCACATATGGGGTAAGGCAGAGAAAAGAGCACAGGACCTACAGTCACATATGGGGGAGGGCAGAGAAAAGAGCACAGAACCCACAGTCACATATGGGGGAGGTCAGAGAAAAGAGCACAGGATCTACAGTGACATATGGGGGAGGGCAGAGAAAAGAGCACAGGATCTACAGTGACATATGGGGCAGGGCAGAGAAATGAGCACAAAACCCTACAGACACATATGGGGGAGATCAGAAAAAAGAACACGAGACATACAGTCGCATATCGGGTAGGGCAGAGAAATTAGCACAAGACCCTACAGTCACATATGGGGTAGGGCAGAGAAAAGAGCACAGGACCTACTGTCACATATGGGGGAGGGCAGAGAAATGAGCACAAAACCCTACAGACACATATGGGGGAGGGCAGAGAAAAGAGCACAGGACCTACAGTCACATATGGGGCAGGGCAGAGAAAAGACCACAGGACCTACAGTCACACGGAGGAGGTCAGAAAAAGAGCACAGGACCTACAGTCATATGGGAGACGTCAGAGGTAAGAGCACAGGACCTACAGTTACATATGGGGGAGGCAGAGAAAAGGGCACAGGACCTACAGTCACATATAGGAGAGGGCAGAGAAAAGGGCACAGGACCTACAGTCACATATGGGGTAAGGCAGAGAAAAGAGCACAGGACCTACAGTCACATATGGGGGAGGGCAGAGAAAAGGGCACAGGACCTACAGTCATATATAGGGGAGGGCAGAGAAAAGAGCACAGGACTTACAGTCACATATGGGGGAGGTCAGAGAAAAGAGCACAGGACCTACAGTCATATGGGAGACATCAGAGGTAAGAGCACAGGACCTACAGTCACATATGGGGGAGAGCAGAGAAAAGGGCACAGGACCTACAGTCCTACAGTCATATAGGGGAGGGCAGAGAAAAGAGCACAGGACTTACAGTCACATATGGGGGAGGTCAGAGAAAAGAGCACAGGACCTACAGTCATATGGGAGACATCAGAGGTAAGAGCACAGGACCTACAGTCACATATGGGGGAGAGCAGAGAAAAGGGCACAGGACCTACAGTCCTACAGTCATATAGGGGAGGGCAGAGAAAAGAGCACAGGACCTACAGTCACACGGAGGAGGTCAGAAAAAAGAGCACAGGACCTACAGTCATATGGGAGACGTCAGAGGTAAGAGCACAGGACCTACTGTCACACGGAGGAGGTCAGAAAAAAGAGCACAGGACCTACAGTTATATGGGAGATGTCAGAGGTAAGAACACTGGACCTACTGTCACATATGGGGGAGGGCAGAGAAAAGAGTTTACTTACCTATGCAGACTGCTCTGTGGGCCCATGGTTCAGTCCGGATCTTTTGGACCGTCATAGACTCTACATGTCATAACCAAAATCCTTCTGGGAAAGCGTCTTGTGGACAGATGAAGCAAGATGGAGCAGTTGGGTAAAGTGAATCATTCTACTGTTTACTGAAAATGGAATGAGGCTGAAAAAGAAAAGAACACAGGACCTACAGTCACATATGGGGGAGGTCAGAGAAAAGAGCACAGAACCCACAGTCACATATGGGGGAGGTCAGAGAAAAGAGCACAGGATCTACAGTGACATATGGGGGAGGGCAGAGAAAAGAGCACAGGATCTACAGTGACATATGGGAGAGGGCAGAGAAAAGAGCACAGAACCCACAGTCACATATGGGGAGATCAGAAAAAAGAACACGGGACATGCAGTCGCATATCGGGTAGGGCAGAGAAATTAGCACAAGACCCTACAGTCATATATGGGGTAGGGCAGAGAAAAGAGCACAGGACCTACAGTGACATATGGGAGAGGGCAGAGAAAACAGCACAGAACCCACAGTCACATATTGGGGAGGTCTGAGAAAAGAGCACATGATCTACAGTGACATATGGGGGAGGGCAGAGAAAAGAGCACAGGATCTACAGTGACATATGGGAGAGGGCAGAGAAAAGAGCACAGAACCCACAGTCACATATGGGGGAGATCAGAAAAAAGAACACGGGACATGCAGTCGCATATCGGGTAGGGCAGAGAAATGAGCACAAGACCCTACAGTCACATATGGGGGAGGGCAGAGAAATGAGCACAAGACCCTACAGACACATATGGGGTAAGGCAGAGAAAAGAGCACAGGACCTACAGTCACATATGGGGGAGGGCAGAGAAATGAGCACAAGACCCTACAGACACATATGGGGGAGGACAGAGAAAATAGCACAGGACCTACAGTCACATATGGGGGAGGGCAGAGAAAAGCACAGGACCTACAGTCACATATGGGGGAGGTCAGAGAAATGAGCACAAGACCCTACAGACACATATGGGAGAGGGCTACTCTCACCTCTGTCTTGACTGATGACTTGGTCTTGTTGTCTTTTCATGGCAACCGGCCCAAACCTCCTGACCGCTTGAATGGTGGCAGATTTCTTGGCCAAGAAATAATTCATCACTGTTGTCCTGTTGTAAGATTTCTTTAATCGGGTCAGGAGACTGCAGCCAATTGACTTGCACGATGAGAAAGCCTTCACCAGCAGCCGATGGCCATAACGTGGACGTCGCCTGTACATCCTCATGACAGCTTGGCTTTCTCCTCCGGGTTCCTGTAGGTTTGTGCCTCCAACAGTCACTGAAATGACAAGTCTGGCTGTGCACATTCTTCATGTAGACTTGTGATGTCATCGAGTTCCGTGTAGATGATGCCATCACCATGTGATTATCAGCTCCAGCTGCTATTGGTCACCAGTAAGATTCAAATTTCCCTCCTCATTCTCCATCAGAGGAGTAAGAAGGAGTATGGAGTTTTATGAAACATACAAAAATGACAATAAATGTTCTTAATCAAACTCTACAACTCCCGAGAAGATCTGTATTTTATATAAGACTTTGGGAGAGCTCCAGCTTTATGTGATTTGTATAATAAAGCCTTTCTTGAATCCTGCGAGGTGACATTATTTCTCAGTGTAATTATGAAGCTTTTCTGTATTGAGGGCAATGAGGATAGGGGAAAATATGTGTAAGTGGGTTGAGAACTGGCTTAGCGATAGGAAACAAAGGGCTGTTATTAATGGAACACACTCAGAATGGGTCACAGTTAACAGTGGGGTACCACAGGGGTCAGTGTTGGGCCCGCTTCTATTTAATATATTTATTAATGACCTTGTAGGGGGCATACAGAGTAGAATCTCAATATTTGCAGATGACACTAAACTCTGCAGGGTAATCAATACAGAGGAGGACAATTTTATATTACAGGAGGATTTATGTAAACTAGAAGCTTGGGCTGCTAAATGGCAAATGCGCTTTAATGGGGATAAATGTAAAGTCATGCACTTGGGCAGAGGAAACAAAAGGTATAATTATGTGCTTAATTGTAAAACACTGGGCAAAACTATCACTGAAAAAGACCTGGGTGTATGGGTAGATGACAAACTCACATTTAGTGGCCAGTGTCAGGCAGCTGCTGCAAAGGCAAATAAAATAATGGGATGCATTAAAAGAGGTATAGATGCTCATGAGGAGAACATAATTTTACCTCTATACAAGTCACTAGTGCGACCACACTTAGAATACTGTGTACAATTCTGGTCTCCGGTGTATAAGAAAGACATAGCTGAACTAGAGCGGGTCCAGAGAAGAGCGACAAAAGTCATTAGAGGACTAAGGGGTCTGCAATACCAAGACAGGTTATTAGAGGACTGAGGGGTCTGCAATACCAAGACAGGTAGAGGACTGGGGGGTCTGCAATACCAAGACATGTTATTAGAGGGCTGAGGGGTCTGCAATACCAAGACAGGTTATTAAACTTGGGGTTATTTAGCTTGGAAAAACGAAGGCTTAGGGGGAGGGCTGGGCGATTAATCGAATTAATTCGATTAATTCGCCCCCTGATGTGGCCACGATTGTTGTTTTATCAACAATCGTGAAATTCGATTTAAAATGGCGGCATTTCCGGTCCGCGTCACCTGGTACTTCCGGTGCACACTGCGGTGCGCTCCGCCTCCTCCCCGGCCGGTGCTGGACAGGCCCGGACACTAGGGGGCCGCCGACCTCCGCCTCCTCCCCGGCCGGTGCTGGACAGGCCCGGACACTGGGGGCCGCCGACCTCCGCCTCCTCCCCGGCCGGTGCTGGACAGGCCCGGACACTAGGGGGCCGCCGACCTCCGCCTCCTCCCCGGCCAGCGGTGGTTGGCAGCAGAGCGCAGCATGGCTCCGGCGCTTGACAGGCCCGGACACCGGGGGCCGCCGACCTCCGCCCTGGACTGGTGTGAGGAGAACTACGCTGTGTCCTGTGAGTGTACATCGCCGAGTTCTGTGAGTATCCAGTGCACTGTGTGTATACAGAGTGTGCATGGTGTATACAGTGTGTGCATGGTGTATACAGAGTGTGCATGGTGTATACAGAGTGTGCATGGTGTATACAGTGTGTGCATGGTGTATACAGAGTGTGCATGGTGTATACAGAGTGTGCATGGTGTATACAGAGTGTGCATGGTGTATACAGAGTGTGCATGGTGTATACAGAGTGTGCATGGTGTATACAGAGTGTGCATGGTGTATACAGTGTGTGCATGGTGTATACAGAGTGTGCATGGTGTATACAGAGTGTGCATGGTGTATACAGTGTGTGCATGGTGTATACAGAGTGTGCATGGTGTATACAGAGTGTGCATGGTGTATACAGAGTGTGCATGGTGTATACAGAGTGTGCATGGTGTATACAGAGTGTGCATGGTGTATACAGAGTGTGCATGGTGTATACAGAGTGTGCATGGTGTATACAGAGTGTGCATGGTGTATACAGAGTGTGCATGGTGTATACAGAGTGTGCATGGTGTATACAGAGTGTGCATGGTGTATACAGAGTGTGCATGGTGTATACAGAGTGTGCATGGTGTATACAGTGTGCATGGTGTATACAGAGTGTGCATGGTGTATACAGAGTGTGCATGGTGTATACAGAGTGTGCATGGTGTATACAGAGTGTGCATGGTGTATACAGAGTGTGCATGGTGTATACAGAGTGTGCATGGTGTATACAGTGTGTGCATGGTGTATACAGAGTGTGCACGGTGTATACAGAGTGTGCACGGTGTATACGGAGTGTGCACGGTGTATACGGAGTGTGCACGGTGTATACGGAGTGTGCACGGTGTATACGGAGTGTGTATGGTGTGTGCACGGTGTATACTGTGTGTATGGTGTGTGCACGGTGTATACTGTGTGTATGGTGTGTGCACGGTGTATACTGTGTGTATGGTGTGTGCACGGTGTATACTGTGTGTATGGTGTGTGCACGGTGTATACTGTGTGCACGGTGTATACGGTGTGTACTGTGTGCACGGTGTATACGGTGTGTACTGTGTGCACGGTGTATACGGTGTGTACTGTGTGCACGGTGTATACGGTGTGTACTGTGTGCACTGTGTGCACTGTGTGCACGGTGTGTACGGTGTGCACTGTGTGCACGGTGTGTACTGTGTGCACGGTGTGTACGGTGTGTACTGTGTGTGTATGGTGTATACGGTGTGTACTGTGTGTACGGTGTGTGTATGGTGTATACGGTGTATACTGTGTATTCTGTATACATATATACTGTGTATTCTGTATACATATATACTGTGTATTCTGTATACATATATACTGTGTATTCTGTATACATATATACTGTGTATTCTGTATACATATATACTGTGTATTCTGTATACATATATACTGTGTATTCTGTATACATATATACTGTGTATTCTGTATACATATATACTGTGTATTCTGTATACATATATACTGTGTATTCTGTATACATATATAAAAAAAAAAATCGAGATTTAAATCGAAAATCGTCCATAGGGTTAAATAAAATCGAGATTTTGATTTTTCCCAAAATCGCCCAGCCCTACTTAGGGGTGATCTTATAATAATGTATAAATATATGAGGGGACACTACAGAGACCTTTCTAATGATCTCTTTACTCTTAGGCCTGAGACTGGGACAAGGGGGCATCCTCTACAGAGACGGGGACAAGGGGGCATCCTCTACAGAGACGGGGACAAGGGGGCGTCCTCTACAGAGACGGGGACAAGAGGGCGTCCTCTACGTCTGGAGGAAAGAAGGTTTAATCATAATCACAGACGCGGATTCTTTACTGTAAGAGCAGTGAGACTATGGAGCTCTCTGCCACATGATGTTGTAATGAGGGAGTCACTACTAACATGTAAGAAGGGCCTGGATGCCTTTCTTGAAAACTATAATATTACCAGTTATATATACTAGATTCTTTGATCGGGCGTTGATCCAGGGAACTAGTCTGATTGCCGTATCTGGAGTCAGGAAGGAATTTTTTCCCCCAATGTGGAGCTTAGTGTTGCCACATGGGTTTTTTTTTTTGCCTTCCTCTGGATCAACATGTTAGGCTATGGGGTGAACTAGATGGACTTAAAGTCTTCCTTCAACCTTAAAAACTATGTTACTATGTATATTCTCTACTTTTTGGGGGGTCGTTGCCTCCAGCTATGGGGAGATGGAAGGAAACGTGTCCATCAAGCGTCCGAGCCATTAAGGGGAATTTGCAGCAGATTGCACGACTTTCTATTGCTGTTTATTAATCTGGAAACCTCACGACGCTATTAAGAGATCTCCCCCATTGTGATTGCAAGGAATCTGCTTCGTCTTCTAGAGCCGCCATACTGTGATCACACTGCACCCGGGCGTCACCCCCTGATGGGGAAACTGTGGGGGATTTAGTGCACTCACCCCTTCTCTAGATCAGGAATTTTTGGTGCTGTATATTTTCATTTTGCAAAAAACGCAGCATCTTCCAGTTTCAGCGCGGTGGATGGGATCTATAGGAATCTCACACCCAATGTAGATTTTCTGCTTGCATAAATGCCTTGTGCCATTGTGTCTGGATGTCCCCAATAAAATGCCACCTGATTGGCCAGCTGAAATGGAAAAGAAAAGTGTCTCGGCCGCTGGCACCACACATGTAGTCGATGAGATACACTACGCATTACTGCCAGCAGCGCCGTGTGCTTCTGCTGTCCTCTGAGTCCTTCTCCTCCGTTGGTGTTGCTGCGCCACCCCCTTCCATAATCCTTCACAAGCATGCCTCAGAGTCTGACCCCATCGTGACGTCACCCTCTTAGGAACTGCGCATGCAGCCGCCATTTTTGTACACCTGATCTGCTACTGTGTATTACAGGGTAAACAAAAATGTCAGCAGCGTGAGTCTCGAGTCCGCCCTCACTGCTGCACGAGCCCGACCCCATCATCACCTCGCCACCCTCCAAAGAAAGGATGCCACTGCCGCATGAGCATGCCCAAGAGCCACCTCAGCGTCCTCCAAAGAAAGGAGGCCCCCAATGCACGAGCCCGCCCCAGAGCCTCCACCGCCCTCCAAAGAAAGGATGTCACCGCCACATCAGCCCACCCCAGAGCCACCACCACCCTCCAAAGAAAGGGTGCTATCACCGCACGAGCCGCCCAGAGCCACCGCACCGCCTCCAAGGAAGGACACCACTGCTGCATGAGCCCACCCCAGAGCCACCACGCCCTCCAGAGGAAAGACACCACCACCGCACATGCCCGTCCCAGAGCCACCTCAGCACCCTCCACAGAAAGGAGGCCACCGCCGCACAAGCCCACCCAAGAGCTACCTCACCGCCCTCCAAAGAAAGGAGGCCACCGCGCATGAGCCCACCGCACAGCCACCACCGCCCACCAAAGAAAGGATGCCATCGCCGCACGAGCCCGCCCCAGAGCCAACGCACCGCCCTCACACAAAACTACGCCACCGCCTACAATCTCCCGATAACATCGGGCCCCCATCTAGTATATATGTGTGTATGTATATGTGTGTGTGTATATATATATATGCATATATATGTGGATGTCATGCTACATAAATATATATATATATACTATACTAGCTGTAGTACCCGGCTACGCCCGGGTTAATAAATGACTGATGTTAGCTATAACAAAATAGAATTTGAATATGTCATATTAATGACCTGTAAGAAAATAGAAGCTGAGCTGTGATTGGTTGCTATAGGCAGCCTGATAAATCTCCAGCCAACAGTAAACCCTCCCCCCGGCCGGGCAGTATATGTTACCTCACACATACACATAATAGACAGCTCATGTGACTGACATCTGCCTTAATTCCCTATATGGCACATGTGTTGCACATTGGCTGTTTTTAATCAGATGTTTATGTTTGGAAATGAAAGATAGCACACGTATGAGGCGAGTTGTGTGAGGTGATTTGTGCACATCTGTGTCTGTGTGGTGTGTGTGTCCCTGGTGTGTGTGTATGTGTGTGTCCCTGTGGGGTGAGTGCATGTGTCCCTATAGGGTGGTATGTGTGTGTGTCCTGTGGGGGGGGTCTGTGTGTTGTGTGTGTCTGTGTTGTGCGTGTCTCTTGTTGTGTGTGTGTGTCCCTGTGGGTTGAGTGCATGTGTCCCTATAGGTGTGTATGTGTGTGTGTTCTGTGGGGGGGTGTCTGTGTTTGTGTGTGTGTCTTGTGTTGTGTTGTCTCTTTGGTGTGTGTCCTATGGGTGAGTGCATGTGTCCTATAGGGTGTGTAGTGTGTGTGTGTCCTGTGTGGGGGGTCTGTGTGGTGTGTGTGTGTGTTCTCTTTGTGGTG
This sequence comes from Allobates femoralis, assembly GCA_033576535.1. Classification (NCBI taxonomy): domain Eukaryota; kingdom Metazoa; phylum Chordata; class Amphibia; order Anura; family Aromobatidae; genus Allobates; species Allobates femoralis. The sequence continues at coordinate 619,880,596 of JARQOC010000001.1, read as the reverse complement.
TGTGTGTCCTGTGGGGTGAGTGCATGTGTCCTATAGGGTGCTATGTGTGTGTGTTCCTGTGGGGGGGTGTGTGTGTGTGTGTCTGTGTTGTGTGTGTCTCTTTGTGGTGTGTGTGTGTTCATTGCAGGGTGTGTATGTGTGTGTGTTCCTGTGTGGGGGGTCTGTGTGGGGTGTGTTGTGTTCTCTTGTGGGTGTGTGTCCCTGTGGGGTGAGTGCATGTGTCCCTATAGGTGGCTATGGTGTGTCTGTGGGAGTCGGTGTGGTGTTGTTTGTTTGTCCTTGTGGTGTGTGTCCTGTGGTGGGCAGTTCCAGGTGGCTTGTGTTGTGCGTGGGTGGCTGGTGGGTGTGTCTCTGTGGGGTTCGTTTGTGTTTCTTGTGTTGTCCTGGGTAGTATTGTCGTATAGGTGTGATTGTCCTGGGGTGTGGTTCTTTGAGGTGTTGTGTCCTTTGTGTGTGTGTGTTTGTTGGGTGTCGTGGTGGAGTATCCAATGTTGGGGCTGCACCTTGGACTTACACTTGCTGTTACTCTTTTGTGCAGTGGTGTGTATACATGTCCCCGTGCTGGTGAATATGTCATGTTGGGGCCCCACCTTAGTGACTATATGCTGGTATTTAAACTGAGGTTTTTTTTCTCTCTCCCAGAAAGTCTGTTAGCGGAGAGGAAAAAAAAACCTCTGCTTAAATGCTGCAGACAGGGAGAGAATGATTGGCAGCGGTGGGCAGATTACACAGGCAGGGGGTGACTCTGCCCTTGGCTGCAGCCCCTAGCCACCTCCTTAGTGGCTGGAGCATGTAAGTTTTCTAAGTGTATTATCTATAAAATACACTTCTTTATACTGGTTTATTCTCTCTTCTGCAGATTTGTTTGCGCTCAGTTACTGAACCCGGTCCTGGAGAGCATCAGTGTGATTGACACCCCCGGGATCCTGTCCGGAGAGAAGCAGAGGATCAGTTGAGGTGAGGGGATCTGCATTGTCTATAGGTGACTTTGTCCGCTCCTTAGTTTCCAGAATCAGTAATTTATGATCTGGAAAATGTCACCGGGATTCTGGAGAATAAGCGACATCTCTCCAGATTAATCCCAGTGTAATGAGACGCTCGGCACCTCCTCATATATAATGCGCTCAAGATCACCGCTTGCTTTCAGAGAATAGAAGCTTCTTCCCTTCTTCTACACATTGTACAGATCCTTCCTCATCCCTGATTGTTGCCAGCGTTTCCTTTCTATAGTCTGGACTGAGAATCGATGTCTGGACGCAGTCGTGTGGCCACAGCTGAGGGGTTTGTTACAATGTATCACTGTTATTAATAACATTGAGATCAGCCCGGCTCCAGGATTAGAGACCATTAGGGTCTGTGCACGTTTAGGGTTTACTGCAGAAATTTCTGCACCATTTCTGTATCTTTTGTCAGGAAAAAAAAATGATTTATTCTTTTTCTGGCGCAGGTTTTTCACATTCAGAATGAGTGAAATCTGCAGCAAAAACGCTAAAACCAATTGACATCTGTAGATTTATTTCTGCAGCAAATCTGCAAGTAAAAAATCCTCAATGTGCGCAGAAGACGCCAGGATCCTCCGTGACTTTGCTGCATCACAAACCCTTCAGCCGTGTTCACACTGGACGTTTCTGATCCGTCTTTGGTGCTGCACCAATAATGGATCAGTCACTGCGTCTGCAGTAAAGTGATGGGATTGTCAGTTTGCTGTTCAGACGCTGCATTAGAGGTGCAGAAAGCGCAGACAGAAGATAACGAGCCTCAGTTATTGCTCCGTGTTTCTGTTGCGCTTTCTGCGTCACTAACATCCAATTACTGACCCTCCCCGGCGATCCCACAGTGATCCCAGTGATGTCTTCCTCCCGGATAGGACCTGTGGGTAGTCTGGTACGTACTTCCAGGACCTGGTACCATATGACTCAGGCTGAGAGTCACATGGCGCTATGTCCTGTTAGTACTTGTACTACACACAGACAGGTCCTGCCGGTGCCTGGGAGGAAGACGTCACCGGGAGGGTAATGCTGGTTTCACACTGCTGTTTTTTGGAATCAGTGTGAATGGGCGACACTGGTGTGCACATGCGGCTGACACTGGAAGACATGCGGCTGACACTGGTGCACAGCTGCACACGATGACCGCTTTGGCCCCATTGAATCTTTCCACTGTAGGTACCAGTCTCTTCCGTTTCTCCCTGATCCGGGTTCACAGTTTTTTGACTAAACAAAAAACAGGCATTTTGTTGGGATTTTGGTTCCCTGACAAAACTAGTGACACCCGTATCTGGGGCACTCCGGGTTTCATTAAATGTGTTCCTATGTAACCTGGTCGCTGGACTCCGGATCCCACTGGATCCAAATGCCTGATCGGGTTTGTGGTCTGCGCATGCCAGAATGCAGTACTAAATGATAAGCCCATAGGGGGCGGGAGTGGTCATTTACAACCAGGCGGAAATAGGTATGCAACGGGATGCTCGCACACGGTATTATTACTGATCCGTGAGCTGGACCAATGAGAATACCGGTGCGGGGGAATCCGGGGGGAGGAGGCAGGTTTAACCTGTATTCCCCGGATTTAAAAAAAACAGCAGTGGAAACTAGCCTAAGAAAGTGTGCTGTGTGTCTGTGCGGCCCGAAACAGCACAAAAGCAGCACAAACATGATGATGTCTCTTTGATGCTTTTTTGCAAAAAGAGGATCAGTTTTTGGTGGCAATAACAAAAAACTGGTCACAAACGTATGGTGACGAGGGTAATATCCTGATGAAGGTACCCTCGTAACATACACGTGGGGTCTACTAACCTTAGGGGGGTCCCCTTTGTTACACAGGGTAATTCTCGCTCCGTTGCTACACAATAATTCAGATGTGGGGCTATGGGCCTCAGGGGGTTTGTGTTGCTTAGAGCGTTGCTGGGGGAATGAGAGGGGAGAGGAGCAGGGGTAGAGTGGAGTGGAGGGAGAGCAGGGTAGATGGAGTGGGGGCAGAGCAGGGGTAGAGTGGAGTGGGGGCAGAGCAGGGGCAGAATGGAGTGGGGGCAGAGCAGGGGTAGAGTGGAGTGGAGAGGGGGAAGAGGAGAGGGAGACAGGGAATGAGAGGGGGCAGAGCAGGGGCAGTGAGTGGAGTGGAGAGGGGAAGAGAAGGGAGAATGGAGAGTGGGGGCAGAGAGGGTAGAATGGAGTGGGGGCAGAGCAGGGGCAGAATGGAGTGGGCAGGCAGGGGTAGATGGAGTGAAGGGGAATGAGAGGGAGAATGAGTGGGGCAGAGGGTAGAGTGGAGTGGGCGCAGAGCAGGGGCAGAATGGAGTGGGGGCAGAGCAGGGGTGAGTGGAGTGGGGGCAGAGCAGGGGCAGAATGGATGGGGGCAGAGCAGGGAGAGTGGAGTGGAGAGGGGAAGAGCAAGGGTAGAATGGAGAGGGGGCAGAGCAGGGGCAGAGTGGAGAGGGGCAGAGCAGGGGCAGAATGGAGTGGGGGCAGAGCAGGGGTAGCGTGGAGTGGAGAGGGGAAGAGCAGGGGCAGAATGGAGAGGGGGCAGGAGTGGAGTGAAGCAGAATGAATGAGGGGCAGTCAGGCATCTTGATGAAGACAGGGATAGAGAAATGCCATGGTGTTGACCAGGTGGTTCTTATAAATGGAACGTCATCTGTCACATTACTGCCTGTTCTGCAGATTTCACTGATTTAATTTCCCCTATTATCATTGGAGTCTTCCAGATTTTATTGTAGTAATTTATTTATTTATTATGCATCACTTATATAGCACCAACATATTCCACAGCACTTTACATAATAATAATAATAATAATAAAAAGGGTGATCTAAAAAAGACAGCAGGGTTAATGGAGCCCATGATAAACCTGCAGGGCCCCTGGACCATCTGCTCCCTGGTGACCCCTGCTGGCCACAGTCACTCATGACACTCCTGTTCACACTTGTCTTATTCTCTGCTCAGGTTTCTGATCTTTATTCTTCTTTTCTAGACTTTGTGGTTCCTATGAAGATTTACAGATTGGACAATGTCCGAAGCTTTAGTAGATTTCACCGGCGGCGTCAACATGACGATCAATCTGGAGCAGGCGCCCCCGGATCTATGGGAGATCATGCTGAGAGCGGCGTACAGTGGGTGTCTGATGGGTGTCACACCTGGTCCGCAGGGCCGTATATGCCCTTAGGCACTTGAGGGCACATGCCTAGGGCGCCGGATGCGGGGAGGGCGGCACCTGAGCAAGTTGTTCTTTTTTTTATTTTTTTTTTTTAACCTCCGGGGTCGGGTTGGACAGCCCCATCCACCCCATCGGCCCACGCCCACCTGCCCACCTCAGGAACTCCTGCAGGGGCGTCAGAGGCGGCGCTCAGCCTCCTACGTCACGGAGTGAGGACTGGAAGAGGACTTCAAAGTTCCCGCCGCGGCAGGCTCGGCAGCTCAGCGACAGCGACAGAGGTATGTGAAATGAGCTGAGCAAGCTGTCTGATGGCGGGCAGCAGGATACATATCTGTGTGCACACTGACCACAGTGTCCTGGCTGGCACTGCCTGTCTGTGCACAGCACAGGCAGTGCAAGCCAGGACATGGTGGACAGTGAGGGAATGCGATCCCCTACAGTCACACAGATGCACTGTGTGCCGGGTGCCTGGTGCTGCTGTGCCAGTGGTGCTGCATGCCTGGTGCTGCCTGGAGCCGGGTGGTGCTTGGTGCCTGGTGCTTCGTGGTGTTGGTTGCCGGGTGCTGCCTGGTGCTGGTTCCAGGTGGTGCTGGGTGCCTGGTGCCAGGTGGTGTTGGGTGCCTGGTACCAGGTGGTGCTGGGTGCCTGGTGCTACCTGGTGCTGCTGGCTGCCTGGTGCCGGGTGGTGCCAGGTGCCGCCAGTACCTGGTGCCGGAGAGCGGGAGTTGCAGTGGAAGAAGCTGCCAGGTACCTGGTGCCAGAGATCAGGAGCCGCAGAGGAAGAAGGTGCTGGGTACCTGGTGTTGGAGACCGGGAGCCGCAGAGGAAGAAGCTGCCTGGTGCGGGGTGCCTGGTGCCTGGAGCTGGAGACCTGCAGCCGCAGAAGAAGGTGCCGGGATCTGGAGCATAGAGTCAGGTAAGGCGCTGTTACAGCTGAAGATAGCAGCCTGCGGGGAACAGAGTGGGATGGATGGATGGATGGATGATGGGGGCAGCCTGGAAGAGGGGGCAGAATGGGATGGATGGTTAGGGGGTGGCATGCAAAAAGGGGGAGAACGGGATGGATGGACGATGGGGGGTCGGCTTGGAAAAGGGGGGAGAACGAGGATGGATGGATGGGGGGTGGGCATGGAAAAGGGGGAGTAGCTAGATGGATGGATGGAGGATAAGGTAATGAATGGAGGGGGATGGGGGAGAAGGTACATGGATGGATGGGGGATTGAGGAGAAGGTACATGGATGGATGGGGAGGAGAAGCTACATGGAACGTAGGAGGGAGAAACTACATGGAACATGGGAGGGGGCAGAAGCTACACAGGAGGGGGGAATCTAGATGGATTAGGGAGGAGGGAGAGGCTGTGTGGAACATGGGAGGGGAGAGGCTGCGTGGAACATGGGAGGGGAGAGGCTGCGTGGAACATGGGAGGGAAGAGGCTGCGTGGAACATGGGGGGAGAGGCTGCGTGGAACATGGGGGGGAAGATAGGCAACATGGAATTCAGGGGAATGGAGGTGAGGATGAGCTGCGTGGACATACGGATGGAGGATGAGCTGCATGGGACATATGGGGGGTGAAGAGTATGGGACATATGGGAGGAGGATGTGCAGGATGAGTAGGATGGGACATGTGGAAGGAGGATCAGTAGTATGGAATATTTAATCTGCATACACATTTATATAGGAGGAACGTACTGTTCTGCTGATGTATTGGATGGTGGTTCTGATTATGTATTATTGTATTGACGGTGGTTCTGGTGATTTACTGACAGGGGTTATAGTGATGATGTATTATTGTATTGAATGGGGTTCTGGTGATATACTGACAGGGGTTCTAGATATGTCTTATTGTATTGCCGGTGGTTCTGGTGATGTAGTCATGTGGATGTTGTAATGTTTAATTTAACAGACTTGGTCCTAAAACATTATAGGGCAAGTGTGCTTGACTAAAAATACAGCTGAATGTGAGCCAAACAATTGACTAAAGCCCCCAAGCACTATAGATAGTTGTCCGATCACTCGGCCGAGCAGCGAGCTTGCTCGTCTCTCCCATACACAGGAGCACTCATTTTTTCCATTGTCCCTGTATACTGTATGGAAGCTGCTGTTAGGCCCCTTTCACATCAGCAGTTTGCTGATGTATCCGGCAGATGGTGCCTGATCTGCCGCCTAATGGTCGACTTGCGGCTCTGATCCGGCAAGCCCCATGCCTTGTCTATGGGCCTTGAGGTCGGGTGCGGCAGGTGCGGTTCTGCCTGATCCAGCAGATCCGGCACTTGCTGCGGCTAAAGAAAAAAACGCTGCTAATTGAGTTTTTATTTTGCGGCTGCAACTGCCGGATTTGCCGGATCGTGGCAAAACCGCATTTGCCACAAGCCCCATAGAGAATGAATAGGGGCTTACCACAAGTGTACCGCAAATCGGCCATTAGGCGGCAGATGTGGTAAATCTGCTGGATCCAGACAGAACCGCTGATGTGAAAGGGGCCTTAGATGTTTCTGGCTGCAGCTGATCACTTAGAGGAGAAAAGGATCTACAGCCGGTAATCAGACATGCTGGATCCTTATTTCCCTCGACCAATCATCAGTTAGAGCCCCCATACACATCAGACTGTCCTCACAGGTTTGGCCCACTTTAGTCTCATGTGTATGGAGGTCCTCACTACTATCTGAAGGCTACGAGCACTGACATGTGACATGTGTGAACCCCCTGAGTGCTGGAATTCAGACAAAAGATAGGACACACAGTCAAAAAGGAAAACTTCAAAAGACTGAACACAATCCGCTTATACATTGCTGTGCAGGAGTTCATTCCCTTTAGCATTTATTTGTTGCTTTTTCAGGTGGAAAACTGAGCGGATCTCCCTGACTAATAAAATGCTGTGTCTACATACAGTACACGTAGTCTGACTGATCGGGCGGGGGCGACTGCTGAAAGTGCCTAGGGCGGCAGGAACTCCAAATACGGCCTGCCTGTCCGGGGTGAGTCCCACCTGATCCAATGTACTATATACATACAGTTGTGGCCAAAAGTATTGGCACCCCTGCAATTCTGTCAGATAATACTCAGTTTCTTCCTGAAAATGATTGCAATCACAAAGTCTTTGGTATTATTATTGATGAGGGTCTCAGTTCAATCACAAGTCCATCAGCCACTCCAAATTATTTAGGCAAGTGTGCACGCCGCAAGTAAATGATACGGACACCAGAGCCGTCTCAAGCCTTACTCATGCCTACGCCAAATGAGATTAAACACTGCGCAAGCGTTTATTGAAACACACATTTTTATACAGAAAGCAAAGGTGTTAGTATTCTAGAACTTTCTACAAAGTGATCATCTCCTAATTGGTCAATTCTTATCAAATTATTCTAATGACATATGTCTGAGCTTTTCAGAGTTAACCCTCACCGCACTAGGCCAGCACTCATGAATGAGAGCAGGGCAGACCCAAGCAAATGAGCTTGACATAAACTAATCCTGAGGGCAGGGTACGATAAGTGAGTGTGAACAGCTACTAAGAATGCCACTAACAATACTGATGGAAATAAGCAAAATCCGGCATAGCTCACCACCATTTCGCCCTGCACGCCGGATTTAGCTTGTTTTCCATCTGTATTGTTAGTGGCATTCTTGGTAGCCATTCACATTCAGTTATCACACCCCACCCTCAGGCTCAGTATATTTCAAGCTCCATTTGCTTGAGCCTACCCTGCTCTCATTCATGAGTGCTGGCCTAGTGGGGTGAGGGTTAACTCTGAAAAGCTCAGACATACGAGTGGCGTCAGCTGTAGGTGCGGGAGGGCCTGATTTGCCATTTATTCATTTGCACTGATCTGGCACCATGGGAGCAGGTTTAAAATGCACCAGGTAAAAGTTAGCTCTATATGTCCACTGTATGTTTATGTGTGAGGTCGCATGGCACAACTAAAATAACAAGTATAGAGTAGGACCACTCTGATGAGTTTGCCTTGACGTTGGCAGGGTACCTTAAAAGATTGATCAATTTTTTTCTAAATATCTCAATTTTTACTATATTACACAGTCTGGAAGCAATATGTGCTGATCTAAGTCCTTAAACCCTCGGAGCTGGATGCCGCACATCACGGGACGCAAGCCGGAGAGGTGAGGGTTTTTTTTAAACAGTTGCTTCACTTCTGCAATGTATGTATATAGTGTATGTATACAGTACAGACCAAAAGTTTGGACACACCTTCTCATTCAAAGAGTTTTCTGTATTTTCATGACTATGAAAATAGTAGTTTCACACTGAAGGCATCAAAACTATGAATTAACACATGTGGAATTATATACTTAACAAAAAAGTGTGAAATAGCTGAAAAATATGTCTTCTATTCTAGGTTCTTCCAAGTAGCCACCTTTTGCTTTGGTAACTGCTTTGCACACTCTTGGCATTCTCTTGATGCGCTTCAAGAGGTAGTCACCGGAAATGGTCTTCCAACAGTCTTGAAGGAGTTCCCAGAGATGCTTAGCACTTGTTGGCCCTTTTGCCTTCACTCTGCGGTCCAGCTCACCCCAAACCATCTCGATTGGGTTGAGGTCTGGTGACTGTGGAGGCCAGGTCATCTGGCGTAGCACCCCATCACTCTCCTTCTTGGTCAAATAGCCCTTACACAGCCTGGAGGTGTGTTTGGGGTCATTGTCCTGTTGAAAATTAAATGATGGTCCAGCTAAACGCAATCCGGATGGAATAGCATGCCGCTGCAAGATGCTGTGATAGCCATGCTGGTTCAGTATGCCTTCAATTTTGAATAAATCCCCAACAGTGTCACCAGCAAAGCACCCCCACACCATCACACCTCCTCCTCCACACCCCCACACCATCACACCTCCTCCTCCATGCTTCACAGTGGGAACCAGGCATGTAGAGTCCATCCGGTCACCTTTTCTGCGTCGCACAAAGATCTCAAATTTGGACTCATCAGACCAAAGCACAGATTTCCACTAATCTAATGTCCATTCCTTGTGTTCTGTAGCCCAAACAAGTCTCTTCTGCTTGTTGCTTGTCCTTAGCAGTGGTTTCCTAGCAGCTATTCTACCATGAAGGCCTGCTGCACAAAGTCTCCTCTTAACAGTTGTTGTAGAGATGTGTCTGCTGCTAGACCTCTGTGTGGCATTAACCTGGTCTCTAATCTGAGCTGCTGTTAACCTGCGATTTCTGAGGCTGATGACTCGGATGAACTTATCCTCCGCAGCAGAGGTGACTCTTAGTCTTCCTTTCCTGGGGCGGTCCTCATGTGAGCCAGTTTCTTTGTAGCGCTTGATGGTTTTTGCAACTGCACTTGGGGACACTTTCAAAGTTTTCCCAATTTTTTGGACTGACTGACCTTCATTTCTTATAGTAATGACGGCCACTCGTTTTTCTTTACTTAGATTTTGTATTATGGCAAGAAAAAAGCAGCTAACAGTCTGTTCAGTAGGACGATCAGCTGTGTCTCCACCAGACTTCTGCACAACACAGCTGATGGTCCCAACCCCATTTATAAGGCAACAAATCCCACTCATTAAACCTGACAGGGCACACCTGTGAAGTGAAGACCATTTCCGGTAACTACCTCTTGAAGCTCATCCAGAGAATGCCAAGAGTGTGCAAAGCAGTAATCACAGCAAAAGGTGGCTACTGTGAAGAACCTAGAATATAAGACATATTTTTCAGTTGTTTCACACTTTTTTGTTAAGTATATAATTCCACATGTGTTAATTCATAGTTTTGATGCCTTCAGTGTGAATCTACAATTTTCATAGTCATGAAAATACAGAAAACTCTTTGAATGAGAAGGCGTGTCCAAACCTTTGGTCTGTACTGTATACATTGTATACATTGCGAAAGTGAAATTACATGGTAAAGAGCAGTGTTGAGCATGCTCAGTACACTAAAGTCAGCTCTGGGAAATGATCCGATGTTGTCTCAGACCCATTCTCCATAGGCCCCCATGTTATTTGCCGCGGACCGCGCCGGATTCGATTGTGCCCGATTTGGTCCGCTGTGCCCAAGATCGCAGCAGACTCTGGGTACAGCAGAGAATCGGACACAGTCGGATCCGTTACAATTTGGGCACAATCGGATGGTCATACAGGACCGATCCGTGCCCATAGGGATACATGGGGGCCACATACCATAGCGATCTTATCTTGACTTCCCTATCTAGGGTGAGTTGAACAGATCCCATACATATTTTATTTGTTCCATTTCTGTCCCGTACATTCTTGCTAAAGCTTCTTTAACTCATTACAAATGAACGTAATAATTATATGCACAGATATAATGAATAAATTAAATATTTATTTGCAGGTTATCCTATCAGCCACCTCTCATAGACCGCAGAGGTGGTCGGGAACCTAAGCAACAAGCAGTAAACTACATAACATCACAAATAGAAAACAGAGGGGAGTTTAGTAAGAGGTGAATAAATGGAAGAATTCATCCTGGTTTTCCCATGACAACACTTTTTGTTTCTGAAATATGAAAGAACTGAAGACTCCTCAACCAATCAGATCTCTCCTTTCATACTTTGCAGTAGAAAAACTTCTTCTGGATTCTGATTGGTTGCTGTGATATTACTGAGTTACCATAGAACAGGGACAGGAAGAGTTATCATAGGGGCAAACACTGAGTTTCCAACTTCAGACACCGCTGAGGTTTATGTGAAATATTGGATGATGATACGTCTGCTGCCGAGATTTAAAGACGCAGTCGTGGAAATGAAATGTATGTGATCAAATCATTTCTGTCACCCAGACCTCTGCATTGTAAAGCGCTGCGCAATATGCTGGTGATGTATAGAAATATATTATGTTATATTATTATAGACCTCCGAGATGTTTGCGGAGCACCTGCAGATGCTTCTGAATGATGTGGTTATCACAGGTGAGATCTAGTGATTGCTCGGGTGGATCCTTGGCCACATCTGTTTCCATCAACTCTCCCTTCCCCCCTACATTCCCTCTCTCCTCCCCCTCCCCTCCTCCATCTTTCCTCCTCTCCCTCCTCCCTCTCTGCTCCCTCTCCCCACCCTTTTCTCTTTCTCTTCTCCCCCTCCCCGCCCTTTCCTCCCTCTCTCACCACCTCCCCCTCACCTCCTCTCCTCTCTTCCCTCTCCTCTCCTCCCTCTCTCACCACCTCCCCCTCACCTCCTCTCCTCTCTTCCTCCTCTCTTTCCTCTCTCACCACCTCCTCTCCTCTCTTCCTCCACTCTTTCCTCTCTCACCACCTCCCCCTCACCTCCTCTCCTTTCTTCCTCCTCTCCTCCCTCTCTCACCACCTCCCCCTCACCACCTCTTCTCTCTTCCCTCTCTTACCACCTCCCCCTCACCTCCTCTCCTCTCTTCCCTCTCTCCTGCCTCTCTCACCACCTCCCCATCACCTCCTCTCTTCCTCCTCTCCTCCCTCTCTCACCACCTCCCCCTCACCTCCTCTCCTCTCTTCCCTCTCTCCACCCTTTCCCACCACCTCCCCCTCACCTCCTCTCCTCTCTTCATCCTCTCCTCCCTCTCTCACCACCTCCCCTCACCTCCTCTCCTCTCTTCCTCCTCACCTCCCTCTCTCATCACCTCCCCCTCACCTCCTCTCCTCTCCTCCCTCTCTCACCACCTCCCTCACCTCCTCTTCTCTCTTCCTCTCTCACCACCTCCCCCTCACCTACTCTCATCTCTTCCCTCTCTCCTCTCTTTCACCACCTTCCCCTCACCACCTCTCCTCTCTTCCCTCTCCTTTCCTCCCTCTCTCACCACCTCCCCCCCCTCCTCTCCTCCCTCTCTCACCACCTCCTCTCCTCCCTTCCTCTCCTCTCCTCCCTCTCTCACCACCTCCCCCTCACCTCCTCTTCTCTCTCCCCTTCCCCTCACCTCCTCTCCCTTCCCTGCCCCTCCAGGACTCAGGATAACCTGCTGATTGTTTCCACCTTCCCTCTCTCCACCCTTTCCCACCACCTCCCCCTCACCTCCTCTCTCCTCTCTTCATCCTCTCCTCCCTCTCTCACCACCTCCCCCTCACCTCCTCTCCTCTCTTCCTCCTCACCTCCCTCTCTCATCACGTCCCCCTCACCTCCTCTCCTCTCCTCCCTCTCTCATCACCTCCCCCTCACCTCCTCTCCTTTCTTCCTCCTCTCCTCCCTCTCTCACCACCTCCCCTCACCTCCTCTTCTCTCTTCCCTCTCTCACCACCTCCCCCTCACCTACTCTCATCTCTTCCCTCTCTCCTCTCTTTCACCACCTTCCCCTCACCACCTCTCCTCTCTTCCCTCTCCTTTCCTCCCTCTCTCACCACCTCCCCCCCCTCCTCTCCTCCCTCTCTCACCACCTCCTCCTCACCTCCTCTCCTCCCTTCCCTCTCCTCTCCTCCCTCTCTCACCACCTCCCCCTCACCTCCTCTTCTCTCTCCCCTTCCCCTCACCTCCTCTCCCTTCCCTGCCCCTCCAGGACTCAGGATAACCTGCTGATTGTTTCCACCTTTAGTAATTGCACCAATGATCACTGGGAATGTATGAAATCAGGATCTCTGGGCCCCGAATACCCCTGAGTGGCCCCTAAAGGTCCTTTTAAGGCAGTCTTTCCCTTGTTATTGATACAGCCCTCTGCAGATCTGTTTTATACTCCAGAGCTGCATTCACAGATCTGCAGCCTTCAGAGCTGAAATGCACCATTGGGATAATGATTTTAACCACTTCCTCCCCAATCAATATTTCCCCATGTAAGCCGCCATGTTTCATGTGTCACTTCAGCTCTATTCTTCATCCTTCTTCCCCGACAGATCAAACCCTCGTAGCCGACAAAGCAGAATTCAGCCTGGACTCGTGCCGAGGGATCCTGATGCTGATGGATGTATCTTTGATTGTAGCTCGGGGTGGAAACCAGAGAATTTCATTCAATTCAGCTATTTTTTAATAAATAATGTCGCCACACAGTGACTGAATAAACCGGGTCTCAGGTAGGATTGTTTAGTAGACAGGATAATGACTGCATCCTCATGGTTTAGTATAAGAACCCAGTGGTTGAGCGTAGTGGACGGTTTAATAACAGCTTCCCTGGTGGTCTAGGGCAGACATGGGCAAATGACAAGTTACATCTGGCCCTTTAATTGTCCCCCTCCGGCCTTTAGACACCAATTAGGTAAACTTATCCTTCAAGGGGTTATTCAATACTTCTAAATACCTCCAGACTGCTGCTTTAAATAACTAAAAATTCTACCTCCCTCCTGTACCTCCGCCATTAAGATCCTCTGCTGGTTGGTTCCCTGGGGGTCTAGGGTAGAGGAGAGGTTAAAAAAATGCTTCCTTGGAGGTCAAGGATCATGGACGCATTATAGGACGCCTTCTTAGTGGTCTAGAAGACTGAAGGGGTCACTGTATACCTCATTAGTAGTCAAGGATGAGGAAGGAATCCCTGACTGTGCCCCTGGTGGTCTAGGGTAGAGTACATGTTAAAATGCTTCCTTGGTGATAATGGAGGTATACCTTTTTAATAATCTAAGATAGTGAAGGAGTCCCTGGATGCCTCCTTGGTAAATTAACTGTGTCCCTGATGATCTAGGGTAGAGGAAAAGTTAAGATGCTTCTTTGATGGTGAAGGAACATGGTGGCATTATTGGATACCTCCTTAGTGGTCTAGGAGAGTGAAGGGTTCACTGTATACCTCCTTAGTAGTCAAGGATAAAAAAAGAATTAATGACTGTGTCCCTGGTGATCTAGGGTAGGGAATAGGTTAAGATGTCTTCTTGGGGCTCAAGGATAATGGAGGGGTTATTGGATACCTTCTTAGTGGTCTAGGACTGTGATGTGGTCCCTGGATGACTCCTTGGTGGTCTACGAAAGAGAAGGAATTAATGACTTCGTCCCTGGTGGTCTAGTGTACTTGAAAAATTACCAGTTGCTTCATTGATGGAAAAAAGGCATGTAATGCTCTTGCTCTGGGGAACGGCTCCATCTTCTCCTGCAGTCCTTTTACTCTACATGCACACAAACCTCTGAATATTCAAAGTAGTCACCTCCACTGGCCACCCGGACTCATTCTGACCTCACAGCAGTCACGCGCCCCTGTTACAAATGTAGACATTGACACGGAGCGTTCCTATCTCACTCAAACATTCTGCTTTATCTGAGGTGTATACTATAAAATATGACACATTGATCTAGATGCTGCAGAACCTCTTTATGAAGAGTGAACTGGACCTTTTTATTGATTAGTTTATAGTACCAAAATGTTAACCACAACCCCTGTGTGTGAATGTAAAATTAGGAAATACCTAGATAACTTTACAATGTGAGCTGCAACTACTGGAACACAATGTAACTAAGTGCTGATCACTGGGGTTATAGCGCCACCATGTGGACAAAATACAGTATTACAGAACTTAACACAACTGTAGCTCAATGCAAAGAAAGACTCAGTCTGAATGAATTTGGCCGCCTGTGGAAACGCCTGAATATGTGCAAGGTGCAAACATAACTATGATGACAGATTCCAATACTTCTCAATGTAAAATCTGAGTTATATTATATAAAAATAAGCAGCAGTATTATAGTAGTTATATTCCTGTACATAGGGGCAGTATTATAGTAGTTATATTCTTGTATATAGGGGCAGTATTATAGTAGTTATATTCCTGTACATAGGGGGCAGTATTATAGTAGTTATATTCTTGTACATAGGGGGCAGTATTATAGTAGTTATATTCTTGTATATAGGAGCAGTATTATAGTAGTTATATTCTTGTATATAGGGAGCAGTATTATAGTAGTTATATTCTTGTATATAGGAGCAGTATTATAGTAGTTATATTCCTGTACATAGGAGCAGAATTATAGTAGTTATATTCTTGTACATAGGGGAAGTATTATAGTAGTTATATTCTTGTATATAGGAGCAGTATTATAGTAGTTATATTCTTGTATATAGGAGCAGTATTATAGTAGTTATATTCTTGTACATAGGGGCAGTATTATAGTAGTTATATTCTTGTATATAGGAGCAGTATTATAGTAGTTATATTCTTGTATATAGGGGCAGTATTATAGTAGTTATATTCTTGTATATAGGAGCAGTATTATAGTAGTTATATTCCTGTACATAGGGGCAGTATTATAGTAGTTATATTCTTGTATATAGGAGCAGTATTATAGTAGTTATATTCTTGTATATAGGAGCAGTATTGTAGTAGTTATAGTCTTGTATATAGGGGCAGTATTATAGTAGTTATATTCTTGTATATAGGGACAGTATTATAGTAGTTATATTCTTGTATATAGGGGCAGTATTATAGTAGTTATATTCTTGTACATAGGGGCAGTATTATAGTAGTTATATTCTTGTACATAGGAGCAGTATTATAGTAGTTATATTCTTGTACATAGGGGCAGTATTATAGCAGTTATATTCTTGTACATAGGAGCAGTATTATAGTAGTTATATTCTTGTACATAGGGGCAGTATTATAGTAGTTATATTCTTGTATAAAGGAGCAGTATTATAGTAGTTATATTCTTGTATAAAGGAGCAGTATTATAGTAGTTATATCCTTGTATATAGGGGCAGTATTATAGTAGTTATATTCCTGTACATAGGGACAGTATTATAGTAGTTATATTCTTGTATATAGGGGCAGTATTATAGTAGTTATATTCCTGTATATAGGGGCAGTATTATAGTAGTTATATTCTTGTATATAGGGGCAGTATTATAGGAGGTATATTCTTGTACATAGGGGCAGTATTATAGTAGTTATATTCTTGTACATAGGGGCAGTATTATTGTAGTTATATTCTTGTATATAGGGGCAGTATTATAGTAGTTATATTCTTGTACATAGGAGCAGTATTATAGTAGTTATATTCTTGTATATAGGAGCTGTATTATAGTAGTTATACTCTTCTATATAAGGGCAGTATTATAGTAGTTATATTCTTGTACATAGGGGCAGTATTATAGTAGTTATATTCTTGTACATAGGAGCAGTATTATAGTAGTTATATTCTTGTATATAGGAGCAGTATTATAGTAGTTATATTCTTGTATAAAGGAGCAGTATTATAGTAGTTATATCCTTGTATATAGGGGCAGTATTATAGTACGGTAGTTATATTCCTGTACATAGGGGCAGTATTATAGTAGTTATATTCTTGTATATGGGGGCAGTATTATAGTAGTTATATTCTTGTACATAGGAGCAGTATTATAGTAGTTATATTCTTGTATATAGGAGCAGTATTATAGTAGTTATATTCTTGTACATAGGGGCAGTATTATAGTAGTTATATTCTTGTATAAAGGAGCAGTATTATAGTAGTTATATCCTTGTATATAGGGGCAGTATTATAGTAGTTATATTCCTGTACATAGGGGCAGTATTATAGTAGTTATATTCTTGTATATGGGGGCAGTATTATAGTAGTTATATTCTTGTACATAGGAGCAGTATTATAGTAGTTATATTCTTGTATATAGGAGCAGTATTATAGTAGTTATATTCTTGTACATAGGGGCAGTATTATAGTAGTTATATTCTTGTATATAGGAGCAGTATTATAGTAGTTATATTCTTGTATAAAGGAGCAGTATTATAGTAGTTATATCCTTGTATATAGGGGCAGTATTATAGTAGTTATATTCCTGTACATAGGGGCAGTATTATAGTAGTTATATTCTTGTATATAGGAGCAGTATTATAGTAGTTATATTCTTGTATATAGGAGCAGTATTATAGTAGTTATATTCTTGTACATAGGAGCAGTATTATAGTAGTTATATTCTTGTATATAGGGGCAGTATTATAGTAGTTATATTCTTGTATATAGGAGCAGTATTATAGTAGTTATATCCTTGTATATAGGGGCAGTATTATAGTAGTTATATTCCTGTACATAGGGGCAGTATTATAGTAGTTATACAGTTAGGGCCAGAAATATTCGGACAGTGACACAAGTTTTGTTATTTTAGCTGTTTACAAAAACATGTTCAGAAATACAATTATATATATAATATGGGCTGAAAGTGCACACTCCAGCTGCAATATGAGAGTTTCCAAATCCAAATTGGAGAAAGGGTTTAGGAATCATAGCTCTGTAATGCATAGCCTCCTCTTTTTCAAGGGACCAAAAGTAATTGGACAATGGACTCTAAGGGTTGCAATTAACTCTGAAGGCGTCTCCCTGGTTAACCTGTAATCAATGAAGTAGTTAAAAGGTCAGGGGTGGATTCCAGGTGTGTGGTTGTGCATTTGGAAGCTGTTGCTGTGACCAGACAACATGCAGTCAAAGGAACTCTCAATTGAGGTGAAGCAGAACATCCTGAGTCTGAAAAAAAAGAAAAAATCCATCAGAGAGATAGCAGACATGCTTGGAGTAGCAAAATCAACAGTTGGGTACATTCTGAGAAAAAAGGAATTGACTGGTGAGCTTGGGAACTGTAAAAGGCCTGGGCGTCCACGGATGACAACAGTGGTGGATGATCGCCGCATACTTTATTTGGTGAAGAAGAACCCGTTCACAACATCAACTGAAGTCCAGAACACTCTCAGTGAAGTAGGTGTATCTGTCTCTAAGTCAACAGTAAAGAGAAGACTCCATGACAGTAAATACAAAGGGTTCACATCTAGATGCAAACCATTCATCAATTCCAAAAATAGACAGGCCAGAGTTACATTTGCAGAAAAACACCTCAAGAAGCCAGCTCAGTTCTGGAAAAGTATTCTATGGACAGATGAGACAAAGATCAACCTGTACCAGAATGATGGGAAGAAAAAAGTTTGGAGAAGAAAGGGAACGGCACATGATCCAAGGCACACCACATCCTCTGTAAAACATGGTGGAGGCAACGTGATGGCATGGGCATGCATGGCTTTCAATGGCACTGGGTCACTTGTGTTTATTGATGACATAACAGCAGACAAGAGTAGCCGGATGAATTCTGAAGTGTACCGGGATATACTTTCAGCCCAGATTCAGCCAAATGCTGCAAAGTTGATTGGACGGCGCTTCATAGTACAGTTGGACAATGACCCCAAGCATACAGCCAAAGCTACCCAGGAGTTCATGAGTGCAAAAAAGTGGAACATTCTGCAATGGCCAAGTCAATCACCAGATCTTAACCCAATTGAGCATGCATTTCACTTGCTGAAATCCAGACTTAAGACGGAAAGACCCACAAACAAGCAAGACGTGAAGGCTGCGGCTGTAAAGGCCTGGCAAAGCATTAAGAAGGAGGAAACCCAGCGTTTGGTGATGTCCATGGGTTCCAGACTTAAGGCAGTGATTGCCTCCAAAGGATTCGCAACAAAATATTGAAAATAAAAATATTTTGTTTGGGTTATGTTTATTTGTCCAATAACTTTTGACCTCCTAAAATGTGGAGTGTTTGTAAAGAAATGTGTACAATTCCTACATTTTCTATCAGATATTTTTGTTCAACCCTTCAAATTAAACGTTACAATCTGCACTTGAATTCTGTTGTAGAGGTTTCATTTCAAATCCAATGTGGTGGCATGCAGAGCCCAACTCGCCAAAATTGTGTCACTGTCCAAATATTTCTGGCCCTAACTGTACATAAGTCTGGTTTTACATTGGCATTTCTTTTTTATTAATATTTATGAACTAATATTTATATTTATTTTATATTTATTTGATATATATGCACCAATATATTTTTCTCAATAGTTTCTTCTATATAATCACACACAAAAGAATATGGTATATTCTATAATATAATACATTTTTTTCATGAGCACCTTCATACATTTGTATATTTTATAGGATTTGTTTTTAAGTCAAATTCCTCATATTTATTAACACATTCCTGCACAGAAATCTCACATATATATTTTGATGGTGAATTTCATTGGATTACATAGCACAACTAGCTAAACTGACTACATTATAAGTTAATCAGAACAATATATATTGTGTTTTGCGGGTTTGAATCCAGCTTATCTCTCCTTTTTCTTCCTCTCTCTTTTTTTCTCTTCCTTTTCTCTTTTTTCTTTAATTATTTATTCCCCTTTTTTGAAAAGTTCTTAAGCGGCCTTATTTGTCATGAAAAGGAGCAGCAACTTATGAACAATTATATGGAATTGTTTGTGTTTTTTGACAGTTTTTAGGATGGAATGTTTACAAACACTGTGATGTCACATTGTTATCCACCCTATCACTGACGTCACAGCACAGGAGCTGTCACTTCTTTCTTGGCGCCTTTTTTGGGTTTAAATAAGATTGTTTCCACTGTACTCTTGATGTACCCTGAGGAAGGAGCTCTGTTAGTGGCTCCGAAATGCGTAGGATTGAATAAAGAAATATCTGCCCAGTTAACTCTTTGTTTCCTGGTGGCAGAGCGGGCATTCCGGCATTTGGTCCCATTACAGCACTTCCCTGAATGCAGCAGGCATGCTGCATTCAGAGGTGTATTTAGTTTGCCATGCACCAGTGGGGTGAAAGGTCCTCTCTAAACCGGTAATGGGAGCTCTGGGTGTCACTACTGTGAGGGGGGAGAGCTGGATGTGGCTCTCAAAGTCAGAAAGGTTGGGGACCTCTGCTCTATGGTAACACAGTAATAAAAATGGAGACTTTTAGAACTCTACACTGTGTGGTAACAATTACAGTTTTAACTAGTGTCAGTATTAATACTAAAAGAAAAACATTAAACTATTAATACAAATGCACTGAAACTGAACACAACAACCCAGATTGTAGTACACCGACTCACGTGATTGACTACTGCTTAACTCAGCAAGAGGGCACAGGACCAGGCCGGTCAGGACATGGGGTCTCCTCTGCCTCTCACTTTTATAATAACACTTCACTCCGGTCAGTAGTAACCTCTTAGTTTTCCCCTTCAGATATTTATTAATTTGTTCCTTTATTTTAATTATTGCTACATTCCCCTCCCCTTCTGGGGTGCATGTGGTACTCACCTTTCTACAATCACAGTCCAGTCTGCTGTTTGTTGAGTGTAGAAGCAGCTGAAGCATCGCTTTCACCTTCCCCTCTCATCCTTCCCCTCTCATGCCCTCCTCTCACCCTCACCTCCCACCCACCCCTCACCTTCCCCTCTCATCCTTCCCCTCTCATGCCCTCCTCTCACCCTTCCCTCTCACCCTCACCTCCCACCCACCCCTCACCTTCCCCTCTCATCCTTCCCCCCCTCTCACCCTTCCCTCTCACCCTCACCTCCCACCCACCCCTCACCTTCCCCTCTCACCCTCAACTCTCATTCTTCCCTCTCACCCTCCCCTCTCACCCTCCCCTCTCACCTTCCCCTCTCACCCTCCCCTCTCATTCTCCCCTCTCACCTTCCACTCTCACTCTCCCCTCTCACCTTCCCCTCTCATCCTCCCCTTCTCACTCTCCCCTCTCACTCTCCCCTCTCACCTTCCCCTCTCACCTTCCCTCTCCACCCTCCCTCTCACTCTCCCCTCGCCTCTCATCCTCCCCTCTCACCTTCCCCTCTCATCCTACCCTTCTCACCTTCCCCTCTCACTCCTCCCCTCTCATCCTCCCCTCTCCCCTCTCATCCTCCCTCTTCCCCTCTCACTCTCCCCTCTCACTCTCCCCTCTCACCTTCACCCTCCCCAACACATTTAAATTTTTTGCAAATTTAATATCATAGACATTTTTCCAAAATGCGTTTTGAAATTTTGTGTTTGATTCCGCATTAGAAAATATTAACAGAGATACTTTTGTGACATATCTGATGAAAGCACGTTCTGTTCTGAGTGTTTTTCCCATTTCTCTATCTTATTTCTTGGTTGATGTATGAGGAGAAATGTAGAGACATGCAACACAGAAATTTGTATTTTTTCACATTGAAAATTAATAAAAAAAAAATTAAATGTATACATCTTTTATTTACATTTTGCATCCTCTAACACAGTATTACCAAAGGACAAATTATCTAAAGAATTAAAAATATAGTGGTAATATTCATTGGTTCACTTGACATGGAGTGACCCTGTGTGAGTTCTTTGATGTTTCTTTAGAATATTTTTCTTCCCAAAACATTTCCCACATTCTGAGCATGAAAATGGCTTCTCCCCTGTGTGATTTCTGAGATGATCTATAAGATTTGATTTCCGAGTAAAACATTTCCCACATTCAGGACATGAATATGGCTTCTCCCCTGTGTGAATTCTTTTATGAATTGCAAGCTGTGATTTCTGGACAAAACATTTCCCGCATTCTGAGCATGTAAATGGCTTCTCCCCTGTGTGACTTCTGAGATGGTGTATAAGAGTTAATTTCCGAGTAAAACATTTCCCACAGTCAGGACATGAATATGGCTTCTCCTCAGTGTGAATTCTTTTATGATTCACAAGTTGTGATTTCTGGACAAAAGATTTGCCACATTCTGAGCATGTAAATGGCTTCTCCCCTGTGTGACTTCTGAGATGTTCTATAAGACTTGATTTTCGAGTAAAACATTTCCCACAGTCAGGACATGAATATGGCTTCTCCTCAGTGTGAATTCTTTGATGATTCACAAGTTGTGATTTCTGGACAAAACATTTCCCACATTCTGAACAGCAAAAAGGCTTCTCCCCTGTGTGACTCCTTAGATGATCTACAAGGCTAGAATTCTGAATAAAACCCTTCCCACAGTCAGGACATGAATATGGTTTCTCCCCTGTGTGAATTCTTTGATGAATCACAAGTTGTGATTTGTAGGAAAAACATTTCGCACATTCTGAACAGCAAAAAGGCTTCTCTCCTGTGTGACATCTTAAATGTTCTAAGTGGTTTGATTTTTTGCTAAAACATTTTCCACATTCTGAACATGTAAATGGCTTCTCCCCTGTGTGAGTTATGAGATGTCGTAGAAGACTTGATTTCCGTGTAAAACACTTCTCACAGTCAGGACATGAATATGGCTTCTCCTCAGGGTGAATTCTTTGATGAGTTACAAGTTGTGATTTCTGGACGAAACATTTCCCACATTCTGAACATGAATACGGCTTCTCCACTGTGTGACTTCCTGGGAGACTCTCAGAACCTTTAGCCATAAAGTGTTGTGCATGTTCCAAAGATGAATGTGGCTTCTCTCCTGTGTGAGTTCTCTGATGTGTAAAAAAACTAATTTCTTCTGGAAAATATTTCCCACATTCTGAACATGAAAATGAGCTTTCACTTCTGTGAATTTGCTCATTCAAAGAAAAATTAGATTTTGTATTACATTTTTCCCCACATAGAGATGTTTTCCCCGGGTTATTTCCGGTTCCTGATTTGTTGATTAGTGATTGATTAGACAAGAGTTTTTTCTGAGGAGGTTTATCTTGTGAAAAATTGTTATCTTCTACATTATCAAAGGGAGATAAAAGCAGATTTCCATGGCAGCTTCTCGTCCAGTCTTCACCTAGACAAGAAACAAAATTTTATTACTGGGTATATGCAAGTATCGACCCAAATATAAGTTAATACACCTAATTTTACCACAAAAAACTTGGAAAACTTATTGACTCAAGTATAAGCCTAGGGTGGGAAATGCAGCAGCCCTCTATCCTGGTATATAGCGCTCCCATCCTCGTATATAGCCCCCCATCTTGGAACATAGCCCCCATCCTGGTACATAGCCCCGCATTCTGGTACATAGCCCCCATCCTGGTATATCATCCCCAACCTGGTACATGTCCACTATTTTAGTATATGCCCCCAATCCTGGTACATAGCCCCATCATTTTATATGGCCCTCTATCCTAAGCCATCCTGGTTAAAGGCCCACCATCCTGGTACAAGGCCCACTATCATGGTATAGGGCCCCCATCCTGATGTGCACAAAAAAATAAACAATTTTAACTCACCGCTCCCAGCACAGCAGCATCCTGTCTTGTGCCAGTGGATGATTATGTGAGCGGCATGTGCAGCGATGACGTTACTGTCCACCGCTCACATGATCATTTCCGGACACAAGACAGAAGGATATTGCCGTGCTAGGAGCGATGGGAATTGAGTAATATAATATGTGCTATCCCCCGCCCATTGTCCTACCCAACTCTCAGCGCCAGATTCAGTGCTGAGAGATGATGGACAGGGGGATGCAGTGAATATTTCATTAGGCTAAACAGCGGGCCCACGTGGTCACTGGCCGCAGCTGCAGCCTGCTCCTGCCTCCAGTGATCCGCTCCGGCCTCCGGTACACCACAAAAAAGTACATCTCAGGACCCTCATTCGAATATTAGCTGAGGGGGAGACTTTTTCCACCTAAAAATGTACTGAAAACTCAGCTTACACTGAACTATATACAGTATTTTTTAAGCAAAATGTTATTGGATTTTGTTTATTGTTGGAAAAAATATGGACAAAATAATTATTATATTTTAGACAGGCGTTATATGAGATAAAGTATAAAAAATAAAATGATGTCTAAACCGGCAGAGAGAAGAAGGGAGAAATAATAGTGATATTCAACCAAGTCAAGTATTCCATAATGAAGATTCCATAATAACAGGGTCTGTACCACAGGACTGGAGTATAGCAAATGTGGTGCCAATATTCAAAAAGGGGACAAAAACTGAACTTGGAAATTATAGGCCAGTAAGCTTAACCTCTACTGTGGGTAAAATCCTAGAGGGTTTTCTAAGAGATGCTATACTGGAGTATCTGAAGAAAAATAACCTCATGACCCATTATCAACATGGTTTTACGAGGGACCGTTCCTGTCAAACTAATCTGATAAGCTTCTATGAAGAAGTAAGTTCTGGACTGGACCAAAGAAATGCAGTGGATGTGGTGTATATGGACTTTTCAAAAGCTTTTGATACGGTGCCACACAAAAGGTTGATACATAAAATGAGGACAATGGGGATAGGGGAAAATATGTGTAAGTGGGTTAAGAACTGGCTTAGTGATAGGAAACAAAGGGTGGTTATTAATGGAACACACTCAGAATGGGTCACAGTTAACAGTGGGGTACCACAGGGGTCAGTGTTGGGCCCGCTTCTATTTAATATATTTATTAATGACCTTGTAGGGGGCATACAGAGTAGAATCTCAATATTTGCAGATGACACTAAACTCTGCAGGGTAATCAAAACAGAGGAGGACAATTTTATATTACAGGAAGATTTATGTAAACTAGAAGCTTGGGCTGCTAAATGGCAAATGAGCTTTAATGGGGATAAATGTAAAGTCATGCACTTGGGCAGAGGAAACAAAAGGTATAATTATGTGCTTAATTGTAAAACACTGGGCAAAACTGTCACTGAAAAAGACCTGGGTGTATGGGTAGATGACAAACTCACATTTAGTGGCCAGTGTCAGGCAGCTGCTGCAAAGGCAAATAAAATAATGGGATGCATTAAAAGAGGCATAGATGCTCATGAGGAGAACATAATTTTACCTCTATACAAGTCACTAGTGCGACCACACTTAGAATACTGTGTACAATTCTGGTCTCCGGTGTATAAGAAAGACATAGCTGAACTAGAGCGGGTCCAGAGAAGAGCGACCAAGGTTATTAGAGGACTGAGGGGTCTGCAATACCAAGACAGGTTATTAGAGGACTGAGGGGTCTGCAATACCAAGACAGGTTATTAAGGACTGGGGGTCTGCAATACAAGACAGGTTATTAAACTTGGGGTTATTTAGCTTGGAAAAACGAAGGCTTAGGGGTGATCTTATAATGATGTATAAATATATGAGGGGCAGTACAGAGACCTTTCTAATGATCTCTTTACTCTTAGGCCTGAGACTGGGACAAGGGGGCGTCCTCTACGTCTGGAGGAAAGAAGGTCTAATCATAATCACAGACGTGGATTCTTTACTGTAAGAGCAGTGAGACTATGGAACTCTCTGCCACATGATGTGTAATGAGGGAGTCACTACTAACATTTAAGAAGGGCCTGGATGCCTTTCTTGAAAACTATAATATTACCGGTTATATATACTAGATTCTTTGATAGGGCGATGATCCAGGGAATTAGTCTGATTGCCGTATCTGGAGTCAGGAAGGAATTTTTTCCCCAATGTGGAGCTTAGTGTTGCCACATGGTTTTTTTTTGCCTTCCTCTGGATCAACATGTTAGGCTATGGGTTGAACTAGATGGACTTAAAGTCTTCCTTCAACCTTAAAAACTATGTTACATGACCTGAGAGAAAGAGAGAGGACAAGACAGATAGAGGACATGATGTCAGAGACGTGGAGCAGATAATCATTACATAAATTATTAACAATAATAGTAATAACCACCATGAAGATGTGGCACCCCTGCGGGAATGTGGCCACATCAGAGCATAGCAGCTGAGATTGGTAAATCGGACACTTCACACCAACACCCCACACACACACGCCGAGCCTAAGCCTAAACTACTTCATGTCGGGCAAGGGATGGCGGGAGGAACTGAGTGGAGGGTGGAATGAGGAACAGAACTCGGGAAACGGTGGAGGAACTGGAGTAAAACCCAGGAAGACCAAGTTATCAGTGGTAGTTCTGGAGAGAGAAGTGAGAGTGTGAGAGACAGAACGAGACATCAAAGCAGAGACACCCATCAGCTAATCAGTGACTGAGATCAAGCTGAGAAAAGCGGGGCCCAGCGGCTTGCACCACTGATGGCCAGCCGGGGACCCAAGCTGAAACCGAGGAAAGACAGAGGGAGCGAGGTGGACCCGACTGCTCAGGACACTGGTGGCTGGGTCAGAACCAGAGAGCCGGCTCTGTAGATGTAGCTGGGTAGCTTTAGGCCCCAACCACAGGAACTCCGGCGGGGTCTTTATGTCCCGAGACCTAACCTCCGGTGTGGTGAAAGAAGAGCCGTTGAACTAGGGCTAGTGACCCAAATAGGGGTAACACAGAGCCCATGACAGCCGGACCGTAACTCGCATGCGGAATGGAGAACGAGAGGGCCCGAGCGGTACAGAGAGGGAGTGCCGCAGACAAGCCATTCCAGCTGCTGTTAGAGCCCAGGTCCGCTACAACTGCTATGAACGAACTGTGAAGTAACTGAACTGTACTGCTTGAAGTTGTCAGTAAAAGCCCGGTAAAGCCGGTATGGCGTGGACTCCATTTGCCTGCAGGAAGGAAACTGAGATAGCACCGGGACTGTGTATGCTGCTTGAAGGTACAGGGGACTTTACACTGACACCACATACTCAAAAGCCCTGGGGACCAGCCCTACCCATAGAGGGCTCATCGTCTTGCTGCACCCATCATCATCCCCAGCGGTCCCGAGTGCAGCAGTGGCCCCATACCGCCACACACTACGGGTGGCATCACGATTTATTCTTTCATCAAGAAAAAAAACATTTAATTTTTATATTTTTAGTTTATTCCCCCTTTTTTATTGACCGCCCTGGGATCACGGAGGCGGGACACGTCACCATGACCACCCAGCCAACCTAGACGACGTCGAGAGGGCCCGGTTCCGAGTACCCCACGGTCCAGCGGGTGGATCAAAGACATTTGTGAATCTCCAATAATAAAGATTTTACAGTCAGACAAGATCTATGAGCGCCTCTTACCGGTCACTGACTCTGATGTGGGGGTTTCGTGTCCACTCCTCGTTCCACCAGAACTTTCCTGCAAGAATCCCACATTACAGACATGAGAATTTATCTTATATACAGGAAAAGTCAGAAACCTCCTAGAAGACATGAAGCGATCAGGATCTCCTCAACACAATTTACAGGAACACCGAGGATTCTCACAAAATCATCCAAGAACCTCCTTATCTTGGTGGAGGTAAAGCATTGCAGGATCCATCTGTCATCTCTCGATTTACTATATTAGTGAATTACTCCCCACTGTTACAAATCAACCCCTCCTTGTTCTAATAAATAATTATAATGAATTAATGAAATAATTATTAGTTTAATAAATCAATATTTACTTATTTGATCCCTTTTTTTGTCCTATCTCTTCCTAACTATCACTTTCCCAATAAACTTCTGCTATCCCCTCTGCTCTTGTAATCTTGTTTCTATGACGTTTATAAATACCTATATCTTTTTCTAGTGTCTATCTTCCGGGCTGTAGACCGGAAATTAAAGCAGCTTTAGCAGCAGCTGATTGTCATTGTGCTGTTCTCTGTCATCTCCATCTACACTGCAGAACTTCACACTGATCACATGACATCTCTATATCAAGACAAGAGGAAGCTGAACACAATCTTATGTAACCCCAGACACCATTTATACCGAGCACAGCCGCCAATACCAGGGTGTGATGGAGCCTCCAGTACACGGCGGCCGGAGGAGATCAGGAGAAGCTTCATTACATCAATCTATAGAGGATCTAAGGAATCTCATCTACCTGATGATCCCGGGGGACATTGTCCTCCTTTTCTGGCCGATCCTGGGAATATAGAGGACGGGGACATCTCTCCGGTGGATTCCTCTGACTGGATCCATCTATAGGAAATAACGGCAGTGACTGAATCCATTGTGTGTATGTGATGAGCAGATGATGGGGAATCTAGAGCACTCTCACACCTGTTCTCTCCTCTACAGCCCAGGAAGGTCTCCTCTTACCCGGGGATGTGATGGACGGGGGATTCTCCATCATGACTATGTCCTTGTACAGATCCTTGTGTCCTTCTAAATACTCCCACTCCTCCATGGAGAAATAGACGGTGACGTCCTGACACCTTATAGGGACCTGACACACACAATGAGCCGTCATTAGCAGACCCCTCCCCCGGCGTTATTGTAGAATGTCCCAGCATTCCCGGGGGGCAGCGCTCACCTCTCCGCTCAGCAGATCAGTGATCCTGTGGGTCAGTTCTAGGATCTTCTGCTCATGTATCAGTGAATGAGGTGGAGGCTCGGTGATGTCACTCGGGGTCCTGCTCCGCCCTCCTGACACACGGGGGGCCACACACTCCCCAGACGACGTCTTCACTACTGTGTGATCCTGTGTATGGGGAGACGCCGATCACTACACAGAGGATAAGAATCCTTCACCTTTCCCCTCATTTCCCTGCTTTATTCCTAGAGATCAGAGTGATGTGATGTGAAGCTCTCACCTCTCCAGTGATCCAGTAGATTATCTCCAGGGTGAGGTCTAATATCCGAGCAGCCATGTGGTCTCTGTCCTGCTCCATCCTCGGGGGGTCACTGAGGGAAAAAAACATTTCAAATGTATGTAAAGTGATTCCTTGCTGATTTTGGTTTGCCCAGTGACAAAGACATATATAGTGTATAATTTTAAGGGTATGTTGATTTTAACAGTGTAATCTATATACTATAATGTGACACGCCCCTCCATGGTCTTACATACCCGTAACCGGGCTTGAGGCTTCATCACGGGGATCACAGGGACCGAGACCGGCTCCGTGACCCTGGCGGTGTCTAAAGTTCGGTGGCTCTCTCTCTTAGGGATAGGGATCTGGCATGGAGGGTTCATTCTGGAGAGGGATGACTGGACTTGGGGATACCTATTAATTTACACGTGACGCCACCCACAGGTTGTGGCTATAGATGGCAGGCGCTGCACAACAGTCTTCCTAGGGGCCGATGGTTGGGAGGCAGCAATGTTCTTAAGTCCTCTACAGGTAGGGCTGACCCCTAGGGCAGCTGAAGGTACCTGAGTTGGTAGTTGTGTTTCTAGTGCTTTTGACGCGTAAGAAAGTTCACAGACACAGTGGGCTGCCATCTTTAGTTGTTTACTCACAGTCTTTGTGCAGCAGCCCGCTCAGCACTGGGTTCTCAGAGGAAGGGATCCAGCTACTCACTGGTAATAGGATGGTGCATAACCGACACCCCTTCTGTCCTTTCCAGGTCATTGCACACAATGCTTGCTTTGCCCTTCTTGGCTTGCACCTCACCACACAGAGCTCTGAGCCAGTGATTGTGGGCTTTTCCTAGGGGTTCCCCTGCAGTGTCTCCCCTTAACCCTATGGTTGCCACCTTTTCAGCAGATGTGTGCGGTTGTTGACTGTGTCACCATGAAAGTGGCACAGCCTCCGAGTTGCTAGCTGAGCCTGGTCTTCTCCACTAGTCTTTTAGGTTCCCGGTGTCCCTTGCGGCTTAGTCCCTCCACTTGTCTGCGCTTGACAATGGATACGAGTCCCATGGGTGGATTTCTCACTTCCCGTGCCTCTGGGACCCCCTCTTTCTCCTGAAGCCACTTGGGTGATGTTCTGCTCTAGGGTTCGGCCTTGGACAAGCTCCCACTTGCTCTAGTCCTTTGGACATTTCTCAGGCGTATATTCTCTAGCTGCCCTCCAACTTGACCTTGGTGTTCAACGGTCTCTCCTCAGCTGTTCTACCTCCTCTGCTCAGCTGTCACTCTCTCTGTTAGCTGTCTTTCTTCTCACTGTCGTCTCCTACGTTCTAGATGTTTCTTGCTCTTTTTATACCCTTTGTCACGTGTCCCACGTCATCTACATGTGTTCTTTCTGACCTCGCTCTTCCCAATGTGCTCGCTCTAACTAACTCCCTTCTCCACCCAACCCCCACTACAATCGTTCCTAGTGTGGTCTAGGTTTCCTGGCACCGGTCTGTACTCCCCTTACCAGTGAGTGGGATACTACACCCTTACAGGGATGCAGTACCCCTGTGGCAACTGGACTCGCAGGGGCGCCACAAATGCACTCCCATGGTCCTCCATATATTATCATACACCCTACAGTCCTCCATATTGTATAATGCACCCCCATAGTCCTCCATATGGTATAATGCACCCCCATAGTCCTTCATATAGTACAATGCACCCCCATAGTCCTCCATATAGTATAATGTGGCACCCCAGAGTCCGGTTGCCACAATGGCATTGTCTCCCTTGGGGGGTGATGCTGTGCTTGGAAGCAAGAGGGAGTATCCACACCAGGTAAGCCCACTACACACAACACCTTTCCTGAGGAAGAGATTAGGAGGATCTTGAAACGCGTAGGAATAAAGATCTACTATTTAAAGCACAGAGGAAGTCTTGTCATTAAACAGCAGCGTGGATCAGAAACTTTTTGTCCCCTATAAATTCTGGTCCGAGGGAGGGGTTAGGCACTTCAGTTCCTAGGAGGACTGTGAAGAGGTCCCGTGGACTGGAGCAGAGTAAGGCTCATCCCGGGACAGAGACTAGCAAGCATGAGGGACCCTAGCAGAGGGTCTGAGAAAGGAGAGAAGCAGTCCTGGGGAGTGGAGACAGTTACCAAGCTCACCCCAGTGCAGAGCGCCAGAAGTGGACACCGGAGTCCGAGGCTGTGAGGGTATTCCACGCCCAGCAGCCAAAACAGAAGGACGGGAGATTCCAAGTCTCCCATTCACATCAAAGCCCAAGAGGCACAGAAGCACCAGATTACTCAGGGACAGTAGCCAGAGGAGCGGTAACGGGGAAGGGCTCCTGCTGTCTGCTATACGAGTGAGAGACTGTATGCAGGAGGAGAGAGGGTCGCAGAAAACTACAGGCAGCCAGGACCAGACAAAAGTAGCGCAACAGGGAGGCATCAGAACTTGCGGTGAAGAGACCCCCAACTTCCAGGCCACCCGGATTCCTAACATCTCTTGTGGACAGTACCCTGGACTAAACCTGATACAACTACCAGTAAAGGTAACGGAGACTTCAACCTGTGTGTCTGTCGGTTATTCCGTGCCCTCAGTCCTGCACCCCCAACAGCCTACCACCGCCATAGACTTTACCGGTTGCCCTGGGTATCCGCTCCATCTGTGGGAAGCGAAACCATCACAGCTGCACTCCCAGCATCCCCAGAGGTCCCACATCGCAGCAACGACCACTAATAGCCGCATACCACGGGTGGCATCACCACAACTACCCCTAAATCACCACCCCTAGTGCTTTTAACTCAACACCCAAGGCCACGGATCTGAGCCTTGACCCCGTGACTCCCCCAGAAGCATCAACAGCCCGGTTCTGAGTACCCCACAGCCCTGGAGCACGTCAATAATGACGCCCATAGTGCTCCATATAGTATAATGCACCCCCATAGTCCTCCATATATTATAATGCCCCCATAGTCCTCCATATAGTATAATACACCTCCACAGACCTCCATATAGTACAATTCACACCCATAGTCCTCCATATAGTATAATGCACCCCCATAGTCTTCTGCATAGTATAATGCACCCAATAGTCCTCTATATATTATAATGCCCCCATAGTCCTCCATATAGTATAATACACCTCCACAGACCTCCATATAGTACAATTCACACCCATAGTCCTCCATATAGTATAATGCACCCCCTTAGTCCTCTGCATAGTATAATGCACCCAATAGTCCTTTATATAGTATAATGCACCCCATAGTCCTCCATATAGTATAATGCACCCCCATAGTCCTCCATATAGTATAATGCACCCCCATAGTCCTCCGTATAGTATAATGCACCCCCATAGTCCTCTGTATAGTATAATGCACCCCCATAGTCCTCTGTATAGTATAATGCACCCCATAGTCCTCTATATAGTATAATGCCCCCATAGTCCTCCATATAGTATAATGCATCTCCATATAGTAGAATACACCCTATAGTCCTCCATAGAGTATAATGCACCTCTATAGTCTTCAATATAGTATAATGCACCCCCATAATCCTCTGTATAGTATAATGCACCCATAGTCCTCTATATAGTATAATGCCCTATAGTCCTCCATATAGTATAATGCACCTCCACAGTCCTCCATATAGTATAATGCACTCCTCCATATAGTATAATGCACCCCCATAGTCTTTCTTATAGTATAATGCACCACCATAGTTCTCCATATAGTATAATGCATCCCCGTAGTCCTTCATATAGTATAATGCACTCCCCATAGTCCTCCATATAGTATAATGCACCCCACAGCCCTGCATATATTATAATGCACCCCCATAGTCCTCTATATAGTATAATGCACCCCCATAGTCTCCATATAGTATAATACACTCCCATAGTCCTCCGTATAGTATAATGCACCCCACAGCCCTGCATATATTATAATGCACCTCCACAGTCCTCCATGTATTAATATATGATAACAATATCCACAGTGATGCAGTGACGTCACCTGAAGGGTGAATCTTGACGGACGACGGGGCCACAGGAGATTATCTGCAGATGTTGTATCTGAGCGACTGCAGGACCTGCGGTGATGTCATGATCATGTGATCAGTCACATGGGGGGAGGAGTAACGTAGTGAAATTTTTTCACTTCGTTCGTATGATCAAGTGAAGTTCCAAAAGGGATAAGGTAAGTGATCACATGACTGTGACATCACCACAGGTCCTGTATCCACCAGGAAGAAAGACAGGATCAGGACACATTTTACTTTTTATTATTTTATTATTATTATTATTATTTATTGACTTTCAGCTCGATCTTCAGCCATGGGGACTTGATGAATGAATGCTGTGTAGGAAGATCTATCTTGTGCAAGCCTAGATGGGTCCACCAGGGTCGTCTCCTAGCCTAGATAGGTCCACCAGGGTCTTCTCCTATCCTAGATGGGCCCACCAGGGTCTTCTCCTATCCTAGATAGGTCCACCAGGGTCTTCTCCTTCCTAGTAGGTCCCCAGGTCTTCTCCTGCCTAGATAGGTCCACACAGGGTCTTCTCCTAGCCTAGATAGGTTTCCACCAGGGTCTTCTCCATCCTAGATAGGTCCATCAGGGTCTTCTCCTATCCTAGATAGGTCCATCAGTGTCTTCTCCTAGCTTAGATAGGTCCACCAGGGTCTTCTCTTATCCTAGTTAGGTCCATCAGGGTCTTCTCCTAGCCTAGATAGGTCCACCAGGGTCTTCTCCTAGCCTAGATA
Source organism: Allobates femoralis (assembly GCA_033576535.1). Classification (NCBI taxonomy): domain Eukaryota; kingdom Metazoa; phylum Chordata; class Amphibia; order Anura; family Aromobatidae; genus Allobates; species Allobates femoralis. The sequence continues at coordinate 619,847,764 of JARQOC010000001.1, read as the reverse complement.
GGTCCACCAGGGTCTTCGTTGTTATCTTGATTGTATGAAGCCATCGGGTTGTTGGTCTTCTTCTTCGCCTTGTTCCTTCTATTCTTCCCACCATGATGTCTTTCTCCAGTGATTGCTCTCTTCGTATGATGTGTAGACAAGTCGTATCTTGGTGATCCTTCCAGTGACATGTCTGGCCTGATTTGCTCCAGTATTGATGTGTTTGTTTCTTCTCACCATCCATGATTGATAAATCCTTACTCCAGATCCACATTATGAGGCGTGATTCTTCTTCTGTCTGTTCCCTTATCATCCAGTGCACTTCCATATGTTACTACAGAATAGACCAGACTATGTACGAGCCGTGTCTTCATCACCAGTGAAATGTTACTACAGAATAGACCAGGCTATGTACGAGCCGTGTCTTCATCACCAGTGAAATGTTCTACAGAATAGACCAGACTATGTACGAGCGTGTCTTCATCACCAGTGAAATGTTACTACAGAATAGTCCAGACTATGTACGAGCGTGTCTTCATCACCAGTGAAATGTTACTACAGAGTAGACCAGACTATGTACGAGCCGTGTCTTCATCACCAGTGAAATGTTCCTTGATGTGAAGACCTCGTCCAGTGACTTCATTGATGATTTGCCCATAGCTTTTCTCCTATTGACTTCTGGTGTCGTTGCTGCATCTTGAGTGATCATTGATCTGAATAGGGTGAAACCCTTAACCTCTTCCAATTTGTCAGCGTCCATCTCACGTGTCCCGTCGTACCTGGCAGGAGTCAGTATCTCTGTCTTCTTTGTGATGAGTAGCTGCCCCATGTTGGAGCTTTCCATCTTAACTCTCTGTGGCACCCCAGGGGTTAATGTGCCACAGTAACATCACCAAGGGTTAATTCCCCACACAACCCTGAACACTACACTAGCACCTCAAAGCCACAAGGTGGAGCTAAAGCTGCTTCCCTATATATCTGGGTGGAGAGGAAGTGAGCAGTTAGTTAGTTGGAGTTAGTTCAGTGCGGCACAGCACTGAGGAAGAAGGACCTGGGTGTAAAAGAGCTGCGTTAGGCTCACCCCATGGTCCACTGTCCAGTTCCAGGCCAATCCAGAGTCTGAGGAAAAGGAGACAGAGCAGAGAGGAACACTCCTTGGAGACTGAGTCCCCTGAGACAAAGACCGGATACCCGGATCCGAAATTGTGCCTGACACAAGCAGAACAGAAAACACCGGATTAGTGAAGATTATATATCTTCACTGTACCACAGCGAAGCAACATGGCGGGGTCAGAAACACAAAGATAAGACCAATGCTGCAAGTTTGGTACCCGTGAGGGGAGACAGGGCTGGCAGCCTAGCTAACGCAGCAGCAGGGCCACACACACAGCGCAGGAGTAGGAAGCCAAAGGACCCGGCCATGGTGGGAGCAACCCAGCCCCGGCACAGACTCCGTGGACAAAACGTATTGAATACCATCTGCAGTAAAGACTTGGAAAACTACAAAACGTGAGTCTGTGTGATCCTTGCGCTCGAGCCCTACTCTCCCTCACAAAATGTTATCTCTACCACTACCCCTACCCTGCATCATCCATAGACTATCATCACCACTGCCCCAGGGAACCAGGCTCTGCCTGTGGGGAGCCGTTACATCACAGGTTGCCAAACATCATCCCCGGAGGTTCTGCAGCAGCATCTCGCCTGGCGATATGTGGTGATCTAACATGCGCGTGCACGTTTTTCCCTCATTCCCTCACAGCTTCACACGCCGCAATCTCAAAGGCAATGTGGGCGTACATGTTCAGCGCGGCGAGGAGATAGGCGTGCCACAGTGGTTTACACCGCGCCCCATACGCGCTCATTGGACAACGCAACAGCGTTACGATTGGTCAGCCTGCTCTAGAAGGCTGGCTAATACATGACGCCATTGAAGATGTGAGTGGTGCTGAACGGACAGCTCTTCAAATATGGCGCCCTGTCAACTGACAGCCAATGGGAACACAGTAGCTAACACCAATCATCGCACACGGGGCGCGGACTACAGAACGCTTGAGCCACGCCTACTTGAAATCATAGGCAACACTCTTTCCATCATTATCGCCCTGTCACACGCCACAACACGGAAATATCGCCTTAAGGATTGCGGCTGATCACTGAGCACTGTCCAGGAATCAGGCGACGGCCGAGGGGCGATTTATCACCATGAAATTCCCAAATCACACGCCGCAACTGTGAGGCAATTTCACAGCGATTGCTCCGGGGCGACTTTATAATTCCCAGCCGAGATTGCGGCGTGTGACAGTACCTTCAGGGTCACATAGAAGGGGAGGAAACACACTCTGGCTACAGTATGTGCAAGATTGTGAGTTGAGAGTCGAGGAAGGAGAGGGGCTGTAGATAGAACTGATGGCTGCCATGTGGAGAGACTGCTTTTGTCCTAGGAAGAAAGGAATATAGGATTACCAGAAGGACTGTCTTAAATCAGATTTAATGAGGATCATATCCCTCAGTAGTCTGACTGTCTACTTGTCTGGGTCAACTTACTATGGCTAGGTGCTACAGGGAGGTACTGCACCCCAAACAGCAGGTGTAGTGCCTCTGTAGTCATGGGTTTGGATTTCCCCCTTAATAGAGTCTGTTTTCACACACACCCAGGACTAGGCCACCTTAGTATAGAGCAGGGGTCTCAAACTCCAGGCCTCGAGGGCCGCACACAGTCCAGGTTTTCAGGATTTCCTTGGAATTTGACAGTTGGTCATTTGAGTACCAACTGTCAAATACAATGGAAATCCTGAAAACCTGGACTGTGTGCGGCCCTCGAGGCCTGGAGTTTGAGACCCCTGGTATAGAGGGACCGATTATTCAGTAGGTCCAAAGGGGGTGGAGCCTAGGTTAGAGCGGGAGACTTAAGCGACAGTTACAGAGAGAGCTGTTAGTTCAGTCAGCGCTGGCAAGGCAGCCAGGAGGACGTGCCTGACAGAGATGCTGCCAGGAGGGCACCTGTCTTTAAGAGGGTGACCCGGGACAGAAGGAGACGATCCAGGACTGGTTGGAGCCGGCTGGAAACGTCTGGGGACTACACCGGCATAACGGAGCTGAGGCAGTGAGCGGTCTATCCCTCACTGCAAACCGCACGACTACGGGACCGGAATAAGGGAGCCATAGTGCCACAAAGAAGCACCTCCACCTCAGTCCCAAAATAGGTCCAAGACACTCTAGATTCGGGACAAATTCCGGTGGCTGGAGAAAAGACTGGTAAACTCCTGTCCGTTACGGTAAAGAGCAAACCTTATCTACTAGTAACAGACCAGGGGACTGGCGAGGGAGTTCTGGACAGGTGGTTAAGAGAAAGTGTAAAGAAAGACTGAGACCCGAAAGTTAAAAGGAAGGTACACCGACAGACTCTAAAAGGGCAACCCGAAACCTGTGGCTACGTTCCCGTTGAACCAGACTGTAACTGTGTACTATAACATCTGCCGGGTAGCAGTAAAGTGATGTTGGAGTTGAATCGGTGTCTGTCCTTCTTCCCGCAGAGGGCCTCAGCATCATCAGAGGGGTAAGAACAACTACTCCCTCATCCATCATCGCTGCCCTGAGGTAAGCTCCACCTGTGGGGAGCTGTACTACACTTAGCTGCATCCCATCACCTCAGCGGCCAGCCTGCAGCGCTGGTATCATCGTTACCAGGATCCACAGGTGACGTCACGACCTTTCCCTACATCCCCCTTCCCTCTCCAACAATGAGAGGCAGTCTGGCTTTTTTATGTCTCGGGGTAAGAAGTGGGGTCTTCCTGGGTATCCTACCGTACAGTCCCTTTTCATTCAGACGCTGACGGATAGTACGGGTTGACACTGTTGTACCCTCGGACTGCAGGGCAGCTTGAACTTGTTTGGATGTTAGTCGAGGTTCTTTATCCCCATCCGCACAATCTTGTGTTGAAATCTCTTGACAATTTTTCTTTTCCGTCCACATCTAGGGAGGTTAGCCACAGTGCCATGGGCTTTACACTTCTTGTTGACACTGCGCACGGTAGACACAGGAACATTCAGGTCTTTGGAGATGGACTTGTAGCCTTGAGATTGCTCATGCTTCCTCACAATTTGGTTTCTCAAGTCCTCAGACAGTTCTTTGGTCTTCTTTCTTTTCTCCATGCTCAATGTGGTACACACAAGGACACAGGACAGAGGTTGAGTCAACTTTAATCCATGTCAACTGGCTGCAAGTGTGATTTAGTTATTGCCAACACCTGTTAGGTGCCACAGGCAAGTTACAGGTGCTGTTAATTACACAAATTAGAGAAGCATCACATGATTTTTCTAACAGTGCCAATACTTTTGTCCACCCCCTTTTTTATGTTTGGTGGAATTAGATCCAATTTGGCTTTAGGACAATTCTTTTTGTGTTTTTTTCATTGAAGACAAATTAAATGAAGATAATAATACAAAGAATTTGTAATTGCAATCATTTTCAGGAAGAAACTGAGTATTATCTGACAGAATTGCAGGGGTGTCAATACTTTTGGCCACAACTGTAAATTAAAATTTTTGTGAAGAATCAACAACAAGTGGGACACAATCGTGAAGTGGAACCAAATTTATTGGAGATTTTAAACTTTTTTAACAAATAAAAAACTGAACAGTGGGGCGTGCAATATTATTCGTCCCCTTGAGTTAATACTTTGTAGCGCCCCCTTGTGCTGTGATTACAGCTGCAGTCTCTTGGGGTTTGTCTCATTCTTCCTTGCAGAACAGCTGGAGCTCAGTGAGGTTGGATTGAGGCGTTTGTGATCAGCAGTTTTCAGCTGTTTCCACAGATTCTCATTGGATTCAGGTCTGGATGTGACTTGTCCATTCTAACACCTGGAGACGGTGATTTTTGAACCTTTCCATTGTAGATTTTGCTTTATGTTTGGGATCATTGTCTTGTTGGAAGATAAATCTCCGTCCCAGTCTCAGGTCTTTTGCAGACTCCAGCAGGTTTTCTTCCACAATGCTCCTGTATTTGGCTCCGTCCATCTTCCCATCAATTTAACCATCTTCCCTGTCCCTGCTGAAGAAAAGCCCAAACCATGATGCTGCCCCCACCATGTGCGACAGTGGGGATGGTGTTTTCAGGCCTCCACCATGTGTGACAGTGGGGATGGTGTTTTCAGGGTGATGAGCTGTGTTGCTTTTACACCAAAGATATCATTTTGCATTGTGGCCAAAAAGTTTTATTTTGGTTTCCTCTGAGCAAAGCCCCTTATTCCACATGTTTGGGGTCTCCCAGGTGGCTTGTGACAAACTTCACACCAGACTTTTTATGGATATCTTTGAGAAATGGCTTCTTCTTGCCGCTCTTCCATAAAGGCCAGATTTGTGCAGTGTACGACTGATTGTTGTCCTATGGACAGACTCTCCCACCTCAGCTGTGATCTCTGCAGATCATCCAGAGGGATCATGGGCCTTTAAGATCTCTGCTTGCCGTCATTCAGCAGATTCCTTATTGCTTTGTCCTTGGTCATACGATGATCACACAGGGGTGAAGCTCATTACAGCACTGTCACCTGTGTGACCATCACATGACTAGGACGGATTACATCAGTCTTCTTAATGTTCTCTGTTCTCCAGAATGGAGGGATCTTTAGTTTTCCAGTTCACTGCTCATTGCCCATCTACCGGCCCCTTCTGCTATATAGCAGAGGTGGCTGCTTACCTAAGCAAGGGGAGCGCTCACTTGCAAAATGTAGAACTTCTAATCTCTTTGTTTTCTAATAATTTTTATTAATTTTAAAATGTCAACAATTAAAGGGATAAATGATAATCACAAACTGAGAGTGGGGGAAGGTCTAGGAAATTTAGTTTAACAAAAATTTTAGATATCTCTTTAAAAAAAAAATTTTTAGTTAAGAGGAAAATGACAAGGTAAAGCTGGAACAGATTAGGATATGTGCAGACCATCTGGGCAATACAGGTTGAATTAAAACCAGGGTCTATGTAAACTGGATCAGATGGAAACCAGATTCCACTGGATCTGGATCCGGGTTTTTGGTCTGCGCATGCCCAGAATCAGTTGTAAATGACACGACTCCTAGGTCATTTGTCCCCAGATCCAGGAAAAAAGGTACGCAGCCGGAAGCATCTGTTTGCTTCCGCACCATTATTATCACTGATCTGTGAGCCCGAATACCAGTGCAGGTGCATATGTGGCACCCCAGAGTCCGGTTGCCACGATGGCATCACCCCCCCCCCCGGGGGACCATGCCATGATTGGAAGTATGGGAAGGTACCCACACCAGGTAAGCCAACACACACACACAACACCTTCCCAATGCCAGGCCTGAAGGGGGAGCTCTGAATCCCGATTCCAAGGGAGGTCTCCCCTATAAATTCTGGTCCGGGGTGGGGTTAGGCAGTTCAGTTCCTAGGAGGACTGTGAAGACGTCCCATGGACTGGAGCAGAGTAAGGCTCATCCTGGGACAGAGCATAAGGGACCCATAGGAGAGGGTCTGAGGAAGTGGAGAAGCAGGTCTGGGGAATGGAGCCAGTTGCCAGACTCGCCCCAGCGCAGAGCGCCAGGATCGGACACCGGAGTCCAAGGTTGTGAGGGACTCTAGGCCCAGCAGCCAACACCGGAGGGCGGGAAATTCCAAGTCGCTCATCCACCACGAGGCCCAGGAGGCACAGCATCACCAGAGAGCTCAGGGAGAGAGGCAAGAGGAGAGTAACCCAGAAAGGGCTCGAGCTGCATGTCAAACGGGCAAGAGCCAGAACGCAGGAGGAGAGGGTCGCAGCGTAGCTACAGGCAGCCAGGAACCATCAAGAGTAGCGCAAATGGGAGGCCTCAGAACTCACCAGGTGAGGAGAACCCCTAACTTGCTTCCAGGCCACCCGGACTCCCAACATTTCTTGTGGACATTGCCCTGGACCAACCTGCCACTTCTACCAGTAAAGGTAACGGAGACTACAACCCTTGCGTCTGTCGGTAATTCCTCGCCCTTAGTCCTTCACCCCCAACGGCCTACCATCACCATAGACTGTACCGGTTGCCCTGGGGACCCGCTCCACCTGTGGGGAGTGAAACCATCACAGCTGCCAGCCCATCATCCCCAGAGGTCCCACATTGCAGCAGCAGCCACTAATAGCCGCATACCACGGGTGGCATCACGACAACCATCCCTAAACTACTAGGTCAGAAACCTCCCTTTTTAAACCCGTCCCCCAGGGTCACCAGACTGGGCCTCGACCACCCGTGACTCCCCCGCGCCAGCAGTGGGCCCGGCATCGAGTAAACCCCCACGGCCTCGGGGCACGACACATACAGTTGCATCATCACAGGGGAATCAGGGATTCAAAAACCCGCTAATGTGAAACCAGCCTTGGGGTATGTGCACATGCCACGGGTGAACACAGGGAGACCGCAGTCACCCTGTGCCCATGATCTGCATTGGGTGCAGGGCGGCTTCTCTTTATATCCACCCGCTGGGGCTCGGCAACCCGCACTGCAGCTGATAACACGCTGCGGCGGGGAGAAGTGTGGCGCCCCTGCGACCAGGGTGGCCACAGGTAGGAACTGCAGCCTGGAACGTGAAGACAGGTTGTTACACACACACACCTTCAAACACACACCACCGACACAAGACCCAACCCGGAGCCCGGGACTCTAGGCGGGGAAGGGGTGGTAGGGCCAGTCATAGTGGGTGGGGACATAGGTCAGGTGACGAACCAGGTACAAAAGGGGAACACTAGGAGGAGTTAGGGAGTAGGCCAGTGGGTGCCGAGAAGTAAAGACAAGAGTAGGCCGGAGTAGGCTGAGCAGTAAAGACAAGTGCATCAAAGAGAGAAACTTCCCTGAAGGATTTGGACTCCCTGGAGGCGCAGAATCCTGCGAGACACCGCTCCCTGGAGAGCAAGCCTGCTCCATAGCCTGAAGCCCAAGGGAAGGGGAGAGACCGGACCAGTGCAGCTGGGTCCGAGGAAGACGGCAGCGCTGACAAACTACTTGCAGGACAGACTCCCCTGATGTATCCAGGTAGTTACACGGGTAGGAGAGAGCTCGGTGATCCCTTGCAAGATCGGGACACCCAAGGCTAGGCTGGGACCAGAGAGTCGGCTCTGGGTGACCGTAGCTACACGCCTGTACACGGACACACCGACAGGGAGGCACAGATTCCAGGTCTAGTCACCCAACACATGGGCTGGAGACGCAGCAGCATATAGGACCCAGGCTTGCTACCCATACACCGGGAGAAGCCAAACAAGGGACTGAGCTGTCATCATACAGCCCACGGGAAGAACAGAGGAGAGGAAAGCCTGAAAGGTATCAGAGAGAGTGAAGGGTCTCAGAAAGGAAACCTGGCTGCAGAGGGTTCAGAGAGAGAGAGTGTACGGAGTTAATTGTGTGGACTGTACTGTGAACTGTACTAAGAACTTATGAAGTAAAACCTGGTGAACCCTGCTCCAGTCTCCCGTGTGTGATTCCCTGCACATTGAACTTTATTACATCTTTTCACCTTGTCAGGAGCAGCCCCGACCCGTGGCGGGGTCATCCATCTAGCTGCAGCACCATCCATCCATCCTCCTGGCAGAAGTAAGCATCAGTGGTGGTCCCCTCACTGACCACAACCGGTGGGTGGCGTCACGACAAATCCCTGTAAATACCCCCCTTTTACTTGTGGGCTCAGGACATGGTCCAGACCATGACTGCCGTGATACCCCGGTCCGGTACCGAGTACCCCGTCCCAGTGGGCTCCACAGAAGCACAGTGAGTATGGGATGTCTAGAAATCCATCCCCTATGCTGCTACTGTATAACACAGCGTGTTGGATGAAACGATGGTAAGATGCCATAAAACGCTGCCATTCCAGATTGTGTGCACGCAGCCTTAAAGGGGAAAGGAGGGACAAGAAAATGAAGGAGAGAGAGAGGGTTAGGGAAACGTAAGAAATAATATTTAAAGGGAAAGTAGGAAAATGAAGAAGAACATATCTGGGAAGGAAGAGCAGGAAAGGAGGAGTGTGCAGGAGATGTGAGCGGCGGTGCCATTCTGCAGTGGGCAGAGGAGCGCTGCGCTCATTAAGGGTGCCAAACGCTTGCGCACATGCGTTCCTAGGTTTAACATGGGAACGCATGTGCCTGCGTTTGGCTTCGTTCGGTTGCACACAATTTGTGCACCCTCCTCCGCACTCCGAACGCATGTTGGATTCTTTTGTGCGTTCACGGGCGCTTGTTTTATCAGCAAGCGCCCCCAAGCGCACAATCAGTGCATTAAAGTCAATGGATGTGCAGTGTCCTCCGCATGACAGCGCAGGAGAACGCTGCGGATGTTATTGAAATCTCTCCCTGCGGCCACCGGTGATCAGCTACAGGCAGCCGCTGCTGCTCTCCCGCCGGTGTCAGTGCGGGAGATTTGAACAAACAGTTGATCTGACAGCTGTTTAACTCTCCAGCGCCGACACCGAATAGGTGATGTCGGTGCGATCAACTGTTTCTTATCTCCTGCACCGATATCACCCTATTCGGTGTCGGCGCAGGAGATTTAAACAGCTGTCAGATCAGCTGTTTGTTCAAATCTCCCGCACTGACACCGGCGGGAGATCAGCTGTGGCCGGGAGGAGGAGATCTCTGCCGCTGATCTCCTCCTCCCGGCTGCCCCCTGAGACAGCTGACGGGCTGGCCGGGGTGCATTCTAATGTGAACGCATGCAGAGATTCTCCGCTGCGTTCACAGCAGTATGGGCTGCGTTGCACTGCGTTTGCGTCTGCATGCCAACACAGGAGACTTGGCAAACACGGGCAGATTCCTACTGAATGACAGCAAGCGGAGATCCTAAACTGCAAAATCCAATGCAGAAAGTAGATTGCAACAATGTGTCACTTTATATTTGTAATGAACTACTTGCTATATCCAGAGCGCCCCTTCCGATGCCTCCCGTGCTGCTGGGCCCTGGTGTTCGGATACATTGCACAGACGCTCCTTATTACTGCGCTCTTTCTATACTGTTCTCCATTTCTAGGTGTTTCCCTATAATTAATATTATGATATGGAATGGAGGATTAATAGGAATGTGTGTTCCCCCTCTCCATGTGCCACACGAGGTCATATGGACGTCATAAAGTGGCGGAGATTGGGGTCCCCCCCATGAGAAGCTCATATACTCCCCAACATTTATACCCCGACCCCTGGAAGCTAGACGAGGGTGCAGTGTTATTGGGCACAGGTGGACTGGTTTTTGGATCAAGGGCTTTGGATGATCTTATCCATTATTTTCGATGACACCTTCCCTTTTAGCTACAATCTGTTAATCCAAATCTTCCTGGTTCACAAATAGAATTCCAGAATGACAGTAGAGACTGACACGCACCCCGAGATCACTGTATGCGGCATCTGGAGGCAGTAAATGTAGAAGCCACTTAGGGTGTGCGGCTGCAGGAGGAAACATTACTATATGGGCAAAGTAATGGTGATCACCAGGGGCGTAACTACAACAGGGGATCGCACCCGGGCCCTGGAGCTTAGGGGGCAGAAAAGTCCCATTGGCCTATAGAAAAAGACTAATGCTATTAAAGATTTCTACTATTTGGGGGCCCCGTTTGGAGCTTTCACATCGGGGCCCATAAACTTCATGTTACGCTACTGGTAATCGGGACTGATTTATAATCTTTCTAAATAACACCAAAAATTCTAATATAGGAAAAAAAAATTTGAAATGACAAGGATGTTTGTAACAAAAAATACATGAGTTATGTCAAGGATTTAAGGAAAAAATAGGGAATTAAAAGGTTAATACCAAATGAGTGGCAGTTCCAGTTTTGTCCACCAGAGGGCAGTGGTGCTATACCATTTCATAAACCCAAAGCTAAAAAAGCTAAAAAGTTCAGTTTCAAAAGGGTTAACGCAAATCTCCAAAATCTTATTTGACCAAGAGAAATAGACAGATTGTGTGTCCTGCCGCAATCCTTAATTCAGAGATTTCCTGGTAATTTACTCTTAGTGTCAGTAGGCAGATATTGGCATATTATTGTATTCTGACCAGGAGCCCTTTTAATAATAATAATAATTTATTGATATTGCACCAACATATTCTGCAGCGCTTTACAGAGTAATAATAATAATAATAATAATAATAAAAAGGGCGATATAAAAAAGACATAATGGTTAATGGGGCCCATGATAACCCTGCAGGGCCCCTGGAGCATCTGCTCTCTGGTGACCCCTGCTGGCCACAGTCACTCATGACACTCCTGTTCACACTTGTCTTATTCTCTGCTCAGGTTTCTGATCTTTATTGATGATTATTTACTGGACCTGACCGGTGATCAAAATGCCAAAATTAATCCATAATTCTGATCAATATCCATTAGCCCTGACCAATATATTCCATATACAGCTGATCAATATTGTTTAGTCCTCACTGGTCCGGTAATCATCAGACCCGACTAATCAAATCACCTCTCACCAATATTTATTTAGGCCTGAACAATTATCATTAGACATGACTAATATTCATAATTATGTCCAATATTTATTAGCCCAGTTCAATATATATTAGGCCTGACTAATTCATTACACCTGACCAATAGTAGCTCATTCTTTCTAATATTCATTAGATGTTTATTTCATTCATTAGAATATTTATTAGACCTGATAAATAATTATTGAGCCTGGACAATATTTTTTTGATCTAAGGACAGAGCAATATTCATAATCCGACCAATTATTAGGCCTGATCAATATATATTAGACATGACCAATCTACTATATAATCGTCTAAGCATTTCCTGCGTCTGTCGCCGAAATCGCGTGCCAGACACAGGCCGCTCATTGGCCGGCGGCAAACACGGCGGCTAATGAGCGCAGCCTATGCAGATTAGCCGTGAACGCTCAAAATTCGCGCCACAGCTCATGTGCAGAGGTCCGTGGCGAAGCTGCTGCCCCATCACTTCCCCCCGCCTGTTACTGCTGCTCCCCCCGCTGCCCCATCACTCCCCCCCGCCTATCACTACTGCTTCCCCGCTGCCCCATCACTCCCCCGCCTGTCACTACTGCTTCCCCGCTGCCCCATCACTCCCCCCCGCCTGTCACCGCTGCTTCCCCGCTGTCTCATCACTCCCCCCGCCTGTCACCGCTGCTTCCGCGCTGCCCCATCACTCCCCCCGTCTGTCACCGCTGCTTCCCCGCTGCCCCATCACTCCCCCCGCCTGTCACCGCTGCTTCCCCGCTGTCCCATCACTCCCCCCCCGCCTGTCACCGCTGCTTCCCCGCTGTCCCATCACTCCCCCCCGCCTGTCACTACTGCTTCCCCCCGCTGCCCATCACTCCCCCCACCTGTCACTACTGCTTCCCCGCTGCCCCATCACTCCCCCCGCCTGTCACTACTGCTTCCCCGCTGCCCCATCACTCCCCCCGCCTGTCACTACTGCTTCCCCATCACTCCCCCACCTGTCACTACTGCTTCCCCGCTGCCCCATCACTCCCCCCGCCTGTCACTACTGCTTCCCCGCTGCCCCATCACTCCCCCGCCTGTCACCGCTGCTTCCCCGCTGTCCCATCACTCCCCACCCCTGTCACCACTACTTCCCCGCTGCCCTATTCAACTCCCCCCCGCCTGTCACTACTGCTCCCCATCACTCCCCTCGCCTGTCACTACTGCTCTTCCCCGCTGCCCCCCATCACTCCTCCCCGCCTGTCACTACTGCTTCCCCGCTGTCCCATCACTCCCCCCGCCTGTCACTACTGCTTCCCCACTGTCCCATCACTCCCCACGCCTGTCAACACTGCTTCCCCGCTGCCCCATCACTCCCCCCACCTGTTACCGCTGCTTCCCCGCTGCCCCATCACTCCCCCCGCCTGTCACCGCTGCTTCCCCGCTGTCCCATCACTCCCCCCCGCCTGTCACCGCTGCTTCCCCGCTGCCCCATCACTCCCCCGCCTGTCACACGCTGCTTCCCCGCTGTCCCATCACTCTCCCCGCCTGTCACCACTGCTTCCCCCGCTGCCCCATCACTCCCCCCGCCTGTCACCACTGCTTCCCCGCTATCCCATCACTCCCCCCGCCTGTCACTACTGCTTCCCCGCTGCCCCATCACTCCCCCCGCCTGTCACCGCTGCCCATCACTCATCCCCCCCGCCTGTCACTACTGCTTCCCCGCTGCCTCATCACTCCCCCCCCTGTCACTACTAGCTTCCCGCTGTCCCATCACTCCCCCACGCCTGTCACTACTGTTTCCCCGCTGCCCCATCACTCCCCCCGCCTGTCACCCGCTGCCCCATCACTCCCCCCGCCTGTCACTACTGCTTCCCCCGCTGCCCCATCACTCCCCACACCTGTCACTACTGCTTCCCCATCACTCCCCCCCGCTGTCACTACTGCTTCCCCCGCTGCCCCATCACTCCCCCCGCCTGTCACCGCTGCCCCATCCATCTCCCCCCGCCTGTCACTACTGCTTCCCCGCTGTCCCATCACTCCCCCCGCCTGTCACTACTACTTCCCCGCTGTCCCATCACTCCCCACCCTGTCACTACTGCTTCCCCGCTGCCCCCATCACTCCCCCGCCTGTCACCGCTGCTTCCCCGCTGCCCCATCACTCCCCCCGCCTGTCACCCGCCTGTCTTCCCCGCTGTCCCATCACTCCCCCCGCCTGTCACCGCTGCTTCCCCCCTGTCCCCATCACTCCCCCCGCCTGTCACCGCTGCTTCCCCGCTGCCCCATCACTCCCCCCCCGCCTGTCACGCTGCTTCCCCGCTGCCCCATCACTCCCCCCCGCCTGTCACTACTGCTTCCCCGCTGTCCCATCACTCCCCCCGCCTTGTCACTACTACTCTTCCCCGCTGCCCCATCACTCCCCCGCCTGTCACTGCTGCTTCCCCGCTGCCCCATCACTCCCCCCCCTGTCACTACTACTTCCCCGCTGCCCCATCACTCCCACGCCTGTCACCGCTGCCCCCATCACTCCCCACACCTGTCACCGCTGCTTCTCCGATGCCCCATCACTCCCCCACCTGTCACCGCCTGCTCCCCCGCTGTCCCATCACTCCCCCCGCCTGTCACCGCTCTTCCCCGCTGTCCCATCACTCCCCCTGCCTGTCACGCTGCTTCCCCGCTGTCCCATCACTCCCCCCCGCCTGTCACCCGCTGCTCTCCCCGCTGCCCATCACTCCCCTGCCTGTCACTGCTGCTTCCCCGCTGTCCCATCACTCCCCCCGCCTGTACTCTGCTGCCCCGTCTCTCCCCCGCTTCCCTCCCACTCCCCCCCCTGTCACTACTGCTTCCCCGCTGCCCCATCACTCCCCCCCGCCTGTCACCACTGCTTCCCCGCTGTCCCATTCACTCCCCCCCTGTCACTACTTCTTCCCCGCTGTCCCATCACTCCCCCACCTGTCACCGCTCTCCCGCTGTCCCATCACTCCCCCCGCCTGTCACTACTGCTTCCCCGCTGCCCCATCACTCCCCCACCTGTCACTACTGCTTCCCCGCTGTCCCATCACTCCCCCCGCCTGTCACTACTGCTTCCCCGCTGCCCCATCACTCCCCCCGCCTGTCACTACTGCTTCCCCGCTGTCCCCATCACTCCCCCCCGCCTGTCACTACTGCTTCCCCGCTGTCCCATCACTCCCCGCCCCTACTGTCCACTCTACTCTCCCCCGCTGTCCTCATCACTCCCCCCGCCTGTCACTACTGCTTCCCCGCTGCCCCATCACTCCCCCCGCCTGTCACCGCTGCTTCCCCGCTGTCCCCATTCACTCCCCCACCTGTCACTAGCTTTTCCCCGCTGTCCCATTACTCCCCCCCCTGTCACTACTGCTTCCCCGCTGTCCCATCACTCCCCCACCTGTCACTACTGCTTCCCCGCTGCCCCATCACTCCCCACCTGTCAACGCTCCTGTCAAATCTACTTCCCGCCGCTGCCCCATCACTCCCCCCGCCTGTCACTACTGCTTCCCCCGCTGTCCCATCACTCCCCCCCTCTTCACTACTACTTCCCCCGCTGCCCCATCACTCCCCACGCTGTCACTGCTGCTTCCCCGCTGCCCCATCACTCCCCCACCTGTCACTACTACTTCCCCGCTGCCCCATCACTTCCCACGCCTGTCACCGCTGCCCCATCACTCCCCACACCTGTCACCGCTGCTTCCCGATGCCCCATCACTCCCCCACCTGTCACCGCTGCTTCCCCGCTGTCCCATCACTCCCCCCGCCTGTCACCGCTGCTTCCCCGCTGTCCCATCACTCCCCCTGCCTGTCACCGCTGCTTCCCCCGCTGTCCCATCACTCCCCCGCCTGTCACCGCTGCTTCCCCGCTGTCCCATCACTCCCCCTGCCTGTCACTGCTGCTTCCCCGCTGTCCCATCACTCCCCCCGCCTGTGACCGCTGCCCCGTCTCTCCCCCGCTTCCTCATCACTTCCCCCCGCCTGTCACTACTGCTTCCCCGCTGCCCCATCACTCCCCCCCGCCTGTCACCGCTGCTTCCCCGCTGTCCCATTACTCCCCCACCTGTCACTACTTCTTCCCCGCTGTCCCATTACTCCCCCACCTGTCACTACTGCTTCCCCGCTGTCCCATCACTCCCCCACCTGTCACTACTGCTTCCCCGCTGCCCCATCACTCCCCCACCTGTCACTACTGCTTCCCCGCTGTCCCATCACTCCCCCACCTGTCACTACTGCTTCCCCGCTGCCCCATCACTCCCCCCGCCTGTCACTACTGCTTCCCCGCTGTCCCATCACTCCCCCCGCCTGTCACTACTGCTTCCCCGCTGTCCCATCACTCCCCCATCTGTCACTACTGCTTCCCCGCTGTCCCATCACTCCCCCACCTGTCACTACTGCTTCCCCGCTGCCCCATCACTCCCCCCGCCTGTCAGCGCTGCTTCCTCGCTGCCCCATCACTCCCCCACCTGTCACTACTGCTTCCCCGCTGTCCCATCACTCCCCCACCTGTCACTACTGCTTCCCCGCTGCCCCATCATTCCCCACGCCTGTCACTACTGCTTCCCTGCTGTCCCATCACTCCCCCACCTGTCACTACTGCTTCCCCGCTGCCCCATCACTCCCCCACCTGTCACCGCTGCTTCCCCGCTGTCCCATCACTCCCCCCACCTGTCACCCCCTGCTTCCCCGCTGTCCCATCACTCCCCCCGCCTGTCACCGCTGCTTCCCCGCTGTCCCATCACTCCCCCCGCCTGTCACCGCTGCTTCCCCGTTGCCCCATCACTCCCCCCGCCTGTCACCGCTGCTTCCCCGCTGCCCCATCACTCCCCCCCGCCTGTCACCACTGCTTCCCCGCTGTTCCATCACTCCCCCCACCTGTCACTACTGCTTACCCGCTGCCCCATCACTCCCCCCGCCTGTCACTACTGCTTCCCCGCTGTCCCATCACTCCCCCGCCTGTCACTACTGCTTCCCCGCTGCCCCATCACTCCCCCGCCTGTCACTACTGCTCTCCCGCTGCCCCATCACTCCCCCCCGCCTGTCACCACTGCTTCCCCGCTGTCCCATCACTCCCCCGCCTGTCACTACTGCTTCCCCGCTGCCCCATCACTCCCCCGCCTGTCACTACTGCTTCCCCGCTGCCCCATCACTCCCCCGCCTGTGACTACTGCTTCCCTGCTGCCCCATCACTCCCCCCCGCCTGTCACCACTGCTTCCCCGCTGTCCCATCACTCCCCCGCCTGTCACTACTGCTTCCCCGCTGCCCCATCACTCCCCCGCCTGTCACTACTGCTCTCCCGCTGCCCCATCACTCCCCCCCGCCTGTCACCACTGCTTCCCCGCTGTCCCATCACTCCCCCGCCTGTCACTACTGCTCTCCCGCTGCCCCATCACTCCCCCCCGCCTGTCACCACTGCTTCCCCGCTGTCACATCACTCCCCCCCGCCTGTCACCGCTGCTTCCCCGCTGCCCCATCACTCCCCCCACCTGTCACCGCTGCTTCCCCGCTGCCCCATCACTCCCCCCGCCTGTCACCGCTGCTTCCCCGCTGCCCCATCACTCCCCCCGCCTGTCACCGCTGCTTCCCCGCTGCCCCATCACTCCCCCCGCCTGTCACCGCTGCTTCCCCGCTGTCCCATCACTCCCCCCGCCTGTCACTACTGCTTCCCCGCTGTCCCATCACTCCCCCCGCCTGTCACTACTGCTTCCCCGCTGCCCCATCACTCCCCCCCGCCTGTCACCACTGCTTCCCCGCTGTCACATCACTCCCCCCCGCCTGTCACCACTGCTTCCCCGCTGTCCCATCACTCCCCCCGCCTGTCACTACTGCTTCCCCGCTGCCCCATCACTCCCCCCACCTGTCACCGCTGCTTCCCCGCTGCCCCATCACTCCCCCCGCCTGTCACCGCTGCTTCCCCGCTGCCCCATCACTCCCCCCGCCTGTCACCGCTGCTTCCCCGCTGTCCCATCACTCCCCCCGCCTGTCACTACTGCTTCCCCGCTGCCCCATCACTCCCCCCACCTGTCACCGCTGCTTCCCCGCTGCCCCATCACTCCCCCCCGCCTGTCACCGCTGCTTCCCCGCTGCCCCATCACTCCCCCCGCCTGTCACCGCTGTCCCCCGCCGTTACCTCAGTCTCTTCCTGATGGTCCTCACGGCACGGTAGCGTCTAGTTTGGAGTTGAATTTTGGAGGGGGCGGAGTGATTTCATGACGTCACTGGAATGGGCGGGGCCTCTGTGAAATGGAAGCTATAGCAGCGGTCCTCGTCGGTCGGTCGTGTGTGGGGGTGTGCAGAGCAGAGCATCCAGGGGGCTGTGTGTCATGTGAGGAGGTGTGTGGTATATACAGGGGAGGAATGGGTGTATACAGGGGCATCTAGGGGGGCTGGGCTAAGTGGGGTGGGGTGTATACAGGGGCATCTAGGGGGGCTGTGTGTGGTGTGGGGTGTATACAGGTGCATCTAGGGGGGTAGTGTGGGGTGGGGTGTATACAGGGGCATCTAGGGGGGCTGTGTGTGGGGTGTATACAGGGGCAGTGTGGTGTGGGGTGTATGCAGGGGCATCTAGGGGGGCTGTGGGGTGTATACAGGGGCATCTAGGGGGGCTGGGTGGGGTATATACAGGGGCATCTAGGGGGTTTGTGTGCGGGATGGGGGTGTATACAGGGGTATCTAGGGGGGTTTGGGTGCGGGATGGGGGTGTATACAGGGGCATCTAGGGGGGTTTGTGTGCGGGGTGGGGGGGGTGTACACAGGGGCATCCAGGGGGGTTTGTGTGCGGGGTGGGGGGGTTACACAGGGGCATCCAGGGGAGTTTGTGTGCGGGGTGGGGTGCGTACGCAGGGGCATCCTGTGTGTGATGGGGCTGCGTGTGTTGCGGGGTGGTGTATACGGGGGCGCCTCGGGGAGGGGGGGGGGGTTTGTACTGGGGCATCCAGGGGGCTGTGAGGTATATCCAGGAGCATCGTGCATGATGTGAGGAGGCATAGGGCATTTTGAGGGTCTTCCTAGGGGCTGCATGTAGTGATTGTGTGGGTTGGGGGGCATGATTCTTGCGTTGAGCTGGGGGCTGCATGGGTGGGGAATGTTATTTGCATGGGGCTGCATGATGGACTGCGTGTAGTGGGTGATCTTCCTTGCGTTGTGCTAGGGAGCTTTGTGGGTAGGGGGTTGCATTCTGGAATTGCTACGTGGTGATGTTACTCGCATGGAGCTTTATGGGTAGGGGATGATGTTACTATGTCACTACATACAGTGCTAACCACTGAGCCACCATATACAGTGCTAACCACTGAGCCACCACACATTGCTAACCACTGAGCCACTATTTACAGTGTTAACCACTGAGCCACCGTACAGTGCTAACCACTGAGCCGCAGTATACAGTGCTAACCACTGAGCCGCAGTATACAGTGCTAACCACTGAGCCGCACTATACAGTGCTAACCACTGAGCCGCAGTATACAGTGCTAACCACTGAGCCGCAGTATACAGTGCTAACCACTGAGCCGCAGTATACAGTGCTAACCACTGAGCCGCAGTATACAGTGCTAACCACTGAGTCACCATACAGTGCTAACCACTGAGCCACCATATACAGTGCTAACCACTGAGCCACCGTATACAGTGCTAACCACTGAGCCACCATATACAGTGCTAACCACTGAGCCACCATATACAGTGCTAACCACTGAGCCACCATATACAGTGCTAACCACTGAGCCGCAGTATACAGTGCTAACCACTGAGCCACCATATACAGTGCTAACCACTGAGCCACCGTATACAGTGCTAACCACTGAGCCACCATATACAGTGCTAACCACTGAGCCACCATATACAGTGCTAACCACTGAGCCACCATATACAGTGCTAACCACTGAGCCGCAGTATACAGTGCTAACCACTGAGCCACAGTATACAGTGCTAACCACTGAGCCGCAGTATACAGTGCTAACCACTGAGTCACCATACAGTGCTAACCACTGAGCCACCATATACAGTGCTAACCACTGAGCCACCATATACAGTGCTAACCACTGAGCCACCATATACAGTGCTAACCACTGAGCCACCGTATACAGTGCTAACCACTGAGCCACCATATACTGTGCTAACCACTGAGCCACCATACAATGCTAACCACTGAGCCACCATATATAGTGCTAACCACTGAGCCGCAGTATACAGTGCTAACCACTTGGCCACCATATACAGTGCTAACCACTGAGCCACCATATACAGTGCTAACCACTGAGCCACCATATACAGTGCTAACCACTGAGCCACCGTATACAGTGCTAACCACTGAGCCACCATATACAGTGCTAACCACTGAGCCGCCATATACAGTGCTAACCACTGAGCCACCATATACAGTGCTAACCACTGAGCCACCATATACAGTGCTAACCACTGAGCCACCATATACAGTGCTAACCACTGAGCCACCATATACAGTGCTAACCACTGAGCCACCATATACAGTGCTAACCACTGATCCACCGTATACAGTGCTAACCACTGAGCCGCAGTATACAGTGCAGGCCCGCCCTGTCACATGACCGCTCCACTGAACGCCAGGCACAGATGAAAATAGAGGGGGTACACGGGGGAGCTGGCCAGGGGTGAAAATAGATAGGGGCGCCTGCACTCTATTCTACTCCACTCCATCCTGCCCCCACTGATTGGTCGCGCCCGGCCACTGAACACAGACACTGCTGCACACCGACACCACCGCACAACACTGATACTACTGTACACTTACACAGCTGCACACTGACAATGCCGCACACCGACACTGCTGCACAACACTGATACTACTGTACGCTGACGCCGCCGCGCAACGCTGACGCCGCCGCGCAACGCTGACACCCGCGACCAATCAGTGATATTGGAGCGGGATTTGAACCCAGCTTCGCATTGTATTATTCGTAAATCTTCATAAATACACTACATACATAGTCTAGAATACCCGATGCGTTAGAATCCGGCCACCATCTAGTATTTACATAAGTCTGAATAGTAGTCAATAGACATGACCAATTTTTGTGATTCTGACCAATGTCAAGGAAAAATAAGTGTCAGTTCCAGTTTTGTCCACCAGACGGCGGTGGTGCTATACCATTTCTATTCCTTTCATTTAATAATTGAGCCAAAATCAATATCCATTAGTCTGACTAATATTTATTACACCCGAACATTATTCATTTGATCTGGAAAATAATAATTAGGCCTGGACAATATTTGTTTGGACTGATTAATGACAAATCTTCATTAGACCTGACCAATCTCCTTTATGATATACATAACCGTTAATTACCGTAATATATTTAAGGACTTAATAATGTCCCTTATATCTAGATAACCTTGGCACACGGTATAAGAAAAAGAAGACTTCTTTCATTCAGAAACACTGTTTTTTTATTGAATCATCAGTCAAAAAAATCAGACGTTTCGGCTGGCTTGCCTTTCTCCATTAGACTGACTGTAAACAGTAAACTAAATATTGTACATCATTACAATTTGTACATAATCCATCATAATAATAAATCATCCTCTATCATAAATGAACATAATGTTATATACACAGACGTTATTGTATAAACCCATCGGCAACCGGATAAGCCTTAATCAAAGCAATATGGGAAAAACTTCAATGTTAAAAAGTCAGATCTCCCTCCCAGAGGGATTCAGTGGCCCCTAGTATATCAGGGTCCACTAAAATAGAAGTATATATGCCGAAAAAATATATTATAATTAAAGGGATCAGGCATCGGGGGTGCGATGTGTGTGTTTGTATCGCGGTAATGCCGCGTGTTAAATGGTATGTGCGGGCCGGTGGATTCCTGCTTCCGGCGTATGGAACGCAGGAAGCCCCTGTGAACCGCAGATGTGCGCATGCGCAGATCAGCGAGCTCCTGGACTGTGAGACCTGGTGAATGGAGTGCCGATCGTAGGGAACTGCCTCAGACTTGATCAATAGATCTAAAAGAGATCAAACCATGAAATAAGTTCATAAAATACATGCAGTATCTGTCTAAGTACTTTCTAATGGAGATGACAAGAAAAGAGTTATACTAATTACTATGATCTATTATATAATCACGAATGGGTTTTTTGCCCCTTTTGAGACCGCTCACGCTGCGAGTCAGCGTGGTCATGTGGATACGCCCGAAGCATTGGCCGCGCAGCGGCCATTGCGAGCAGTTCTAAGGCGACTCGCTATGCCCGCGCAGCGGGCATGGCGAGTCGCCTTAGCAGCGCGAAGCATTGGCCGCGATGCGGCCATTGCGAGTCAGAGACTCGCTCTTCTAGAATCCCGATGCATCTGCATCGGGCACCCAGCTAGTATAATATAAATATGTGAAGACCTGAACAAAAATAGGATATATATGCATCTAAATGCGCTCTGGCTGGCATAGTGTTAATAAAGTATTAGTGATTCAGCACCATATAACCCATATCTGATCTATTATATAATCGCGAATCGCTTTTTTTGCCCCTTCCGGCGCTACTTCCGGCGTGGTCATGTGGATACGTGTGAAGCATTGGCCGCGAAGCAGTCATTGCGAGCAGTTCTAAGGCGACTCGCAATGCCCGCGGAGCGGGCATTGCGAGTCAGAGACTCGACGTTCTAGAATCCCAATGCATGTGCATCGGGCTCCCAGCTAGTATTATCTATTATATAATCACGAATGGGTTTTTTGCCCCTTTTGAGACCGCCCGCGCTGCGAGTCAGCGTGGTCATGTGGATACGCCCGAAGCATTGGCCGCGCAGCGGCCATTGCGAGCAGTTCTAAGGCGACTCGCTATGCCCGCGGAGCGGGCATTGCGAGTCAGAGACTCGACGTTCTAGAATCCCAATGCATGTGCATCGGGCTCCCAGCTAGTATTATCTATTATATAATCACGAATGGGTTTTTTGCCCCTTTTGAGTCCGCTCGCGCTGCGAGTCAGCGTGGTCATGTGGATACGCCCGAAGCATTGGCCGCGCAGCGGCCATTGCGAGCAGTTCTAAGGCGACTCGCTATGCCCGCGCAGCGGGCATGGCGAGTCGCCTTAGCAGCGCGAAGCATTGGCCGCGATGCGGCCATTGCGAGTCAGAGACTCGCTCTTCTAGAATCCCGATGCATCTGCATCGGGCACCCAGCTAGTATAATATAAATATGTGAAGACCTGAACAAAAATAGGATATATATGCATCTAAATGCGCTCTGGCTGGCATAGTGTTAATAAAGTATTAGTGATTCAGCACCATATAACCCATATCTGATCTATTATATAATCGCGAATCGCTTTTTTGCCCCTTCCGGCGCTACTTCCGGCGTGGTCATGTGGATACGTGTGAAGCATTGGCCGCGAAGCAGTCATTGCGAGCAGTTCTAAGGCGACTCGCTATGCCCGCGCGGCGGGCATGGCGAGTCGACTTAGCAGCGCGAAGCATTGGCCGCGAAGCGGCCATTGCGAGCAGTTCTAAGGCGACTCGCAATGCCCGCGGAGCGGGCATTGCGAGTCAGAGACTCGACGTTCTAGAATCCCAATGCATGTGCATCGGGCTCCCAGCTAGTATTATCTATTATATAATCACGAATGGGTTTTTTGCCCCTTTTGAGTCCGCTCGCGCTGCGAGTCAGCGTGGTCATGTGGATACGCCCGAAGCATTGGCCGCGCAGCGGCCAATGCGAGCAGTTCTAAGGCGACTCGCTATGCCCGCGCAGCGGGCATGGCGAGTCGCCTTAGCAGCGCGAAGCATTGGCCGCGAAGCGGCCATTGCGAGTCAGAGACTCGCTATTCTAGAATCCTGATGCATGTGCATCGGGCACCCAGCTAGTATATACATAACAGGATTATAATGATATAAAACTCCTTTATGAGGAAAAGATGGGGAGAGAGAATGGTGATTTAAATAATATCGGTAAGACAGACCTCCAAATAGACCACTGGGGGAAAAATGGGAAACAATGGTCATGAATATCAATGTTTCATATCATATTCTCTGTTTAAGCCCTGAGGGGCTAAAGTCTGAAGAGTGTGTATCCAGTATACCTCACGCTCTTTATGCTTGGAGACCCGATCACCTCCCCGTCTGCCTCCTTCTATATGCTCAATAACTTGATAACGTAATTGTGAAACACTATTGTCACGATGACCTTAGTCAGGACCGGCAGCTCTCTGGCGCCCCCTTAGCCTGCTGGCCAAATCTGGTATTGCCAGAGGATAAGAAAGGAGCCCAGCTGCCCTAATTTATGTTGTCTACTGCGGCACGTGATGTGACAGGATGTATATATACCACCAGTTCCTGCTAGGAACGTATATATACCTCGATCCAGTCACCCTCAGGCCCACAATATTACATAAATCCCACAATTAAGCTGCCACCACCGATCTTTACAGGCGGATCAGTAACCTGTATGATAGCGTAAAAACGAACAGTGAGGTCGTGAGAGCTCGTTCATAGGACAAGGAGATCGAAACTAGTAAATTATAATATTTTACTCCCAAAAGAGGCAGTGATTATATAAAAGATTTACAGAATATTACATAAGAGACAATTTACATGTATGCATAATACAGTTATAAAAATAAAAGGAATAAAAGAGAACTTGCCAGACCTAGTCACGCATAGATACACGTAGTTCTGTGGGGGGGGGCAGCTCCCCAGAAAGGTAGGATTCCACTACACAGCTGGTCGTGTCTTGCTATGTCCGTGCCCCTGAATGGAATGACCCAAAAATGGCTTCTCTGCTTTTATTAAAGCAGGGGAATCTGTGACCCCCCCTCGCAGAATGATCCCTCCCCACAGGGATGGTCCTCGGAGACCTCCTCTCTCACCATGCTTAATAAATCTTCATTCTTCATATCTGGGGATGGGGTGGGCTCACAGATATATTATATAACTCATATTTAAGGGCATTTCATTCTGAGAATAGTGATACCAAATATGACCTGCTTATGATGTCCACAAAGCCAGAACTCCATACCCAGGTTCCTGATGGTGACATCGATATGCACGACATATCATTGAATGCGCAAAAGGGTGAATAACCTGAAAATATGAATTATGTGTTTGTGGCGTGAACGGGTCTTCTTAAATTCGACATAGAAGCCACTGTAGGTTTCAACAAAGGATCTTCTGCAGGGAACAGATCTGGTTCAAACCTGTGTACGCTCTCTTCCCCTCAGCTCCAGGTATTTACGATCCGTCGTAAATGGCTTAGGCTGGGGGTTGCATGAATTGCATCTATGTAACCTACTCACAAACCAAAGGGCGGGGAAATGAGGGAACTATTGTTGGCTGACTCCTCCAGCATCCTAAAATCATGATCAATATGCACATATTCATGACAACTATGACCAAACTTCATGAAATGTTCTGGAATTGGTAACAATGTTTGTCCACATTTGATAGTGGACTTGTGTTTACTGATACGGTCTCGGATATGCTGGGTGGTCATTGCTGGCACAGGGCTTCTCCCCGCCAAGGCCGCTCTGTGCCGCCTCCTGCTGCTCTGTTCCTTCTCCTGTCTGTGGCCCCCTGCTCGCCTGCGCCAGCATGTAAGTGTCTGATCTCACGCAGGAACACAGCGAGGACTTGTCAGGAGCAGGAGTCGGCGGCTGACGTCAACGCCTCGCTGTGTGCCTGCGTGAGATCAGACACTTACATGCCGGCGCAGGTGAGGAGGGGGCCACAGACAGACAGGAGGAGGAACAGAGCAGCAGGAGGCGGCACAGAGCGGCCAGAGGCGGGGAGAAGCCCCATGCTAGCGATGACTCCATAGCCAGGAATGCCTTCTGGACTCACTATCTGTAAGGTTTCTAAAGCTTATATCTCAGGGTACAGGGGAACTAGAGCCACGGGGGGCGACTTCCCTGAATGCAGCAGGCATGCTGCATTCAGAGGTGTATTTAGTTTGCCATGCACCAGTGGGGTGTGAGGTTCTCTTTAAACCAGTAATGGAGGCTCTGGGTGTCACTACTGCAAGGAGACGAGAGCTGGACGTGGCCTCAAGGTCAGAAAGGTTGGGGACCTCTGCTCTATACTAACAGTAATAAAAATGGAGACTTTTAGGACTCTACGCTGTGTAGCAACAATTACAGTTTTAGCTAGTGTCAGTATTAATACTAAAAGAAAAACATTAAACTATTAATACAAATGCAACAACCCAGATTGTAGTACACCGACTCACGTGATTGACTACTGCTGAACTCAGCAGGAGGGCACAGGACAAGGCCTTTCAGGACATGGGGTCTCCTTTGCCTCTATTACTTTTATAATAACACTTCACTCCGGTCAGTAGTAACCTCTTAATTTTCCCCTTCAGATATTTATTAATTTGTTCCTTTATTTTAATTATTGCTATATTCCCCTAACCTTCTGGGTGCGTGTGGTACTCACCTTTCTACAATCACAGTCCAGTCTGCTGTTTGAGTGTAGAAGCAGCTGAAGCATCGCTTTCACCTTCCCCTCTCATCCTTACCCTCTCATGCTCTCCTCTCACCTTCCCCTCTCACCCACCCTCTCACCTTCCCCTCTCACCTTCTCCTCTCACCTTCTCCTCTCACCTTCTCCTCTCACCTTCCCCTCTCCCCTCTCACCCTCCCCTCTCACACTCGACTCGCCCTTCCCTCTCACCTTCCTCTCTCACCCTCCCCTCTCACCCTCCCCTCTCACCCTCCCCTCTCACCTTCCCCTCTCACCTTCCCCTCTCACATTCTCCTCTCACCTTCCCCTCTCACCCTCCCCTCTCACCCTCACCCTCCCCTCTCACCTTCCCCTCTCACCTTCCCCTCTCACCTTCCCCTCTCACACTTCCCTCTCACACTTCCCTCTCACCCTCCCTTCTCACCCTCCCTTCTCACCCTCCACTCTCCACTCTCCCCTCTCACCTTCCCCTCTCACCTTCCCCTCTCACCTTCCTCTCTCACCTTCCCCTCTCACCTTCCCCTCTCACCTTTCCCTCTCACCTTACCCTCTCACCCTCCCCTCTCACCCTCCCCTCTCCACTCTCCCGTCTCCCCTCTCCACCTTCCCCTCTCACCTTTCCCTCTCACCTTTCCCTCTCACCTTTCCCTCTCACCTTTACCTCTCACCTTTCCCTCTCACCTTTCCCTCTCACCTTTCCCTCTCACCTTCCCCTCTCACCTTCCACTCTCCCCTCTCCACTCTCCCCTCTCACCTTCCCCTCTCCACTCTCCCCTCTCACCTTCCCCTCTCCACTCTCCCCTCTCACCTTCCCCTCTCCACTTCACCCTCCCCAACACATTTAAATTTTTTGCAAATTTAATATCATAGATATTTTTCCGAAATGCGTTTTGGATTTTTTTTGTGTTTGATTCCGCATTAGTAAAATATTAACAGAGATACTTTTGTGACATATCTGATGAAAGCATGTTCTGTTCGGAGTGTTTTCTCATTTCTCTATCTTATTTCTTGGTTGATGTATGAGGAGGAATGTAGAGACATGCAACACAGAAATTTGTATTTTTTCACATTGAAAATTAATTAAAAAAAATTAAATGTATAGATTCTTTTTATTTACATGTTGCATCCTCTAACACAGTATTACTACAGGACAAATTCTCTAAAGAATTAAAAATATCGTGGTAATATTCATTGGTTCACTTGACATGGAGTGACCCTGTGTGAGTTCTTTGATGTTTCTTTAGAATATTTTTCTTCCCAAAACATTTCCCACATTCTGAGCATGAAAATGGCTTCTCCCCTGTGTGATTTCTGAGATGATCTATAAGATTTGATTTCCGAGTAAAACATTTCCGACATTCAGGACATGAATATGGCTTCTCCCCTGTGTGAAATCTTTTATGAATTGCAAGTTGAGATTTCTGGACAAAACATTTCCCACATTCTGAGCATGAAAATGGCTTCTCCCCTGTGTGACTTCTGAGATGGTGTATAAGATTTAATTTCCGAGTAAAACACTTCCCACAGTCAGGACATGAATATGGCTTCTCCTCAGTGTGAATTCTTTGATGATTCACAAGTTGTGATTTCTGGACAAAAGATTTGCCACATTCTGAGCATGAAAATGGCTTCTCCCCTGTGTGACTTCTGAGATGTTCTATAAGACTTGATTTCCGAGTAAAACATTTCCCACAGTCAGAACATGAATATGGCTTCTCCTCAGTGTGAATTCTTTGATGATTCACAAGTTGTGATTTCTGGACAAAACATTTTCCACATTCTGAACAGCAAAAAGGCTTCTCCCCTGTGTGACTCCTTAGATGCTCTACAAGGCTAGAATTCTGAATAAAACACTTTGCACAGTCAGGACATGAATATGGCTTCTCCCCTGTGTGAATTCTTTGATGAATCACAAGTTGTGATTTCTGGACAAAACATTTGCCACATTCTGAGCATGAAAATGGCTTCTCCCCTGTGTGACTTCTGAGATGATGTATAAGATTTGATTTCCGAGTAAAACACTTCCCACAATCAGGACATGAATATGGCTTCTCCTCAGTGTGAATTCTTTGATGTCTCACAAGTTGTGATTTGTAGGAAAAACATTTCGCACATTCTGAACAGCAAAAAGGCTTCTCTCCTGTGTGACATCTTATATGTTCTAGAAGGTTTGATTTTTTGCTAAAACAGTTTCCACATTCTGAACATGTAAATGGCTTCTCCCCTGTGTGAGTTATGAGATGTCGTATAAGACTTGATTTCCGTGTAAAACACTTCTCACAGTCAGGACATGAATATGGCTTCTCCTCAGGGTGAATTCTTTGGTGAGTCACAAGTTGTGATTTCTGGACGAAACATTTCCCACATTCTGAACATGAATATGGCTTCTCCACTGTGTGACTTCCTGGGAGACTCTCAGAACCTTTAGGCATAAAGTGTTGTGCCTGTTCCAAAGATGAATGTGGCTTCTCTCCTGTGTGAGTTCTCCGATGTCTAATGAGACTAATTTCTTCTAGAAAAGATTTCCCACATTCTGAACATGAAAATGAGCTTTCACTTCTGCGAATTTGCTCATTCAAAGAAAAATTAGATTTTGTATTACATTTTTCCCCACATAGAGATGTTTTCCCCGGGTTATTTCCGGTTCCTGATTTGCTGATTAGTGATTGATTAAACAAAAGTTTTTTCTGAGGAGTTTTATCTTGTGAAAAATTGTTATCTTCTACATTATCAAAGGGAGATAAAAGCAGATTTTCATGGCAGCTTCTCGTCCAGTCTTCACCTAGAAAAGAAACAAAATTTTATTACTGTGTATATGCAAGTATCGAACAAAATATAAGCTAATGCACCTAATTTTACCACAAAAAACTTGGAAAACTTATTGACTCAAGTATAAGCCTAGGGTGGGAAATGCAGCAGCCCTCTATCCTGGTATATAGCGCTCCCATCCTCGTATATAGCCCCCCATCTTGGAACATAGCCCCTTATCCTGGTACATAGCCCCCATCCTGGTATATCATCCCCCAACCTGGTACATGTCCACTATTTTAGTATATGCCCCCCAATCCTGGTACATAGCCCCATCATTTTATATGGCCCTCTATCCTAACCCATCCTGGTTAAAGGCCCACCATCCTGGTACAAGGCCCCCCATCATGGTATATGGCCCTCCATCCTGATGTGCACAAAAAATAACCGATTTTTACTTGCCTCCCCATCGCTCCCAGCACAGCAGCATCCTCATGTCTTGTGCCAGCGGATGATCATGTGAGCAGCATGTGCAGCGATGACGTTACTGTCCACCGCTCACATGATCATTTCCGGACACAAGACAGAAGGATATTGCCGTGCTAGGAGCGATGGGAATTGAGTAATATAATATGTGCTTCCCCCCGCCCATCGTCCTACCCAACTCTCAGCGCCAGATTCAGTGCTGAGAGATGATGGACAGGGGGATGCAGTGAATATTATATTAGGCTAAACAGCGGGCCCACGTGATCACTGGCCGCAGCTGCAGCCTGCTCCTGCCTCCAGTGATCCGCTCCGGCCTCCGGTACACCACAAAAAAGTACACCTCAGGACCCTCATTCAAATATAAGCTGAGGGGGAGACTTTTCCACCTAAAAATGTACTGAAAACTCAGCTTACACTTGACTATATACAGTATTTTTTTAAGCAAAATGTTATTGGATTTTGTTTATCGTTGGAAAAAATATGGACAAAATAAATTATTATATTTTACACAGGCGTTATATGAGATAAAGTATAAAAAATAAAATGATGTCTAAACCGGCAGAGAGAAGAAGGGAAAAATAACAGTAATATTCAACCAAGTCAGGTGTGAAGAGATGAAGACATGACCTGAGAGAGAGAGGACAAGACAGATAGAGGACATGATGTCAGAGACGTGGAGCAGATAATCATTACATCAATTATTAACAATAATAGTAATAATCACCATGAAGATTTGCCGCCCCTGTGGATGGGTGGCCACATCAGAGCATAGCAGCTGAGATTGGTAAATCGGACACTTCACACCAACACCCCACACACACACTCCGAGCCTAAGCTTAAACTACTTAATGTCGGGCAAGGGATGGCGGGAGGAACTGAGTGGAGGGTGGAACGAGGAATAAAACTCGGGAAGCGGTGGAGGAACTGGAGTAAAACCCAGGAACACCAAGTTATGAGTGATAGTTCTGGAGAGAGAAGTGAGAGACAGAACGAGACGTCAAAGCAGAGACACCCATCAGCTAATCAGTGACTGAGATCAAGCTGAGAAAAGCGGGGCCCAGCGGCTTGCACCACTGATGGCCAGCCGGGGACCCAGGCTGAAACCGAGGAAAGACAGAGGGAGCGAGGTGGACCCGACTGCTCAGGACACTGGTGGCTGGGTCAGAACCAGAGAGCCGGCTCTGTAGATGTAGCTGGGTAGCTTTAGGCCCCAACCACAGGAACTCCGGCGGGGTCTTTATGTGAAGGAAAAGCTGTTGAACTAGGGCTAGTGACCCAAATAGGGGTAACACACTGAGAGCACATAACAGCTGGACCGTAACTTGCATGCGGAATTGAGAATGAGAGGGCCCGAGCGGTACACAGAGAGGGAGTGCCGCAGACAAGCCATTCCAGCTGCTGTTAGAGCCCAGGTCCGCTACAACTGCTATGAACGAACTGTGAAGTAACTGAACTGTACTGCTTGAAGTTGTCAGTAAAAGCCCGGTATGGCGTGGACTCCATTTGCCTGCAGGAAGGAAACTGAGATAGCACCGGGACTGTGTATGCTGCTTGAAGGTACAGGGGACTTTACACTGACACCACATACTCAAAAGCCCTGGGGACCAGCCCTACCCATAGAGGGCTCATCGTCTTGCTGCACCCATCATCATCCCCAGCGGTCCCGAGTGCAGCAGTGGCCCCATACCGCCACACACTACGGGTGGCATCACGATTTATTCTTTCATCAAGAAAAAAAACATTTAATTTTTATATTTTTAGTTTATTCCCCCTTTTTTATTGACCGCCTGGGATCACGGAGGCGGGACACGTCACCATGACCACCCAGCCAACCTAGACGACGTCGAGAGGGCCCGGTTCCGAGTACCCCACGGTGCCAGCGGGTGGATCAAAGACATTTGTGAATCTCCAATAATAAAGATCTTTACAGTCAGACAAGATCTATGAGCGCCTCTTACCGGTCACTGACTCTGATGTGGGGGTTTCGTGTCCACTCCTCGTTCCACCAGAACTTTCCTGCAAGAATCCCACATTACAGACATGAGAATTTATCTTATCTACAGGAAAAGTCAGAAACCTCCTAGAAGACATGAAGCGATCAGGATCTCCTCACACGGTGAATGGACACAATTTACAGGAACACCGAGGATTCTCACTAAACATCCAAGAACCTCCTTATCTTGGTCAGATGATCTGGGACAATTAGTAATAGTCACCTACAGAGAGGCAGCCGGGGCCACAGACACTGACAGTGAAGGGCCCCGTGCAGAACTTGTGTCTGGGCTCCCCTCCCCCTCCATCAGGTGCTGCCTGTATATACACACACCCTAATACATTACACATGTATACACCTAGTACACACATGGATACAGTAGATATAATATATACACATAACACAGGCATAGACACTTTGTGATGTGATAACACGACCACAATATTACCGTATATACTCGTGTATAAGCCGACCCGTGTATAAGCCGACCCCCCTACTTTTGCCCCCAAAAACTGGGAAAACTTATTGACTCGCGTATAAGCCGAGGGTGGACTCCAGCACAGGTATACAACCCCCAGCAGTGAGGTATACAGGCCCCCCCAGTGGTATACAGCAGGCCCCCTGGCGTATAAGCAGGCCCCCAGGGGTATAAGCAGGCCCCCAGGGGTATTCAGCAGGCCCCAGGGGTATCAGCAGGCCCCAGGGGTATCAACAGGCCCCCAGGGGTATACAGCAGGCCCCCATGGGTATACAGCAGGCCCCATGGGTATCAGCAGGCCCCCAGGGGTATCATCAGGCCCCCAGGGGTATACAGCAGGCCCCCAGGGGTATTCAGCAGGCCCCCGGGGGTATCAGCAGGCCCCCGGGGTATCAGCAGGCCCTCGGGGGTATCAGCAGGCCCCCGGGGGTATCAGCAGGCCCCCAGGCGTATAAGCAGGCCCCCAGGGGTATTCAGCAGGCCCCAGGGGTATCAGCAGGCCCCAGGGGTATCAACAGGCCCCCGGAATATACAGCAGGCCCCCATGGGTATACAGCAGGCCCCATGGGTATCAGCAGGCCCCCAGGGGTATCAGCAG
Organism: Allobates femoralis; assembly: GCA_033576535.1. NCBI lineage: Eukaryota > Metazoa > Chordata > Amphibia > Anura > Aromobatidae > Allobates > Allobates femoralis. Next base: position 619,815,645 of record JARQOC010000001.1, on the reverse strand, counting down.
GCCCCCAGGGGTGTACAGCAGGCCCCCAGGGGTATTCAGCAGGCCCCAGGGGTATCAGCAGGCCCCCGGGGGTATCAGCAGGCCCCCGGGGGTATCAGCAGGCCCCCGGGGGTATCAGCAGGCCCCCGGGGGTTTATACAGCAGGCCCCCGGGGGTTTATACAGCAGGCCCCCGGGGGTTTATACAGCAGGCCCCCGGGGGTTTATACAGCGCCCCCGGCAGTGGTATACAGCCCCCCCGCCTAGTACCGGGCCCCCATGCTGCGGCACAGCATACAGTAGTTCATACATTACCATCTCTCCCTGCAGCGCGCGCTTCCTCCATCTCCCGCCCGGCTTGTTGCTGTAGTGTCATGTGACGCGCTAGTCACATGACACTACAGGAAGATGCCGGCTGGGACATGGAGGAGCCGCGCGCTGCAGGGAGAGATGGTAATGTATGAACTACTGTATGCTGTGCCGCAGCATGGGGGCCCGGTACTAGGCGGGGGGGCTGTATACCACTGCCGGGGGCCGCCAGGGGCTGTGTCCACCTGTCCGGCAATATGCACTGCATCCCCTTGCCGGGGATGGACAGGGGGATGCGTGCATATCAATGAGGCGGGCCCACGTGACCGCGCGGTGTCACTGTAGCCCCCTCCTGCCTCCTCCTGCCCCCAGTCAGAGCCCCCGTCCCCGTCACACTCAGCACACACATGTATATACTCGCGTATAAGCCGAGGGGGGACTTTTCAGCCCAATTTTTGGGCTGAAAAAGTCGGCTTATACACGAGTATATACGGTATTTCCTCCTCATTCACTTATAGCTGTAACGGCCAGAACACTTTTATTCTCCAGAATCTTCACTATATGACGACTTGTTTCCTTGTGTTTCCAGCTGCAGTCCCATAATGACAAAAACATGTTATTGTAAGGGGTTAATGGGAAAATATAAACAATTGCACCTTTATTCTCTGTCATTTATTGATCGTCGTAAATATTCTGTTCCCTGTATTGTGCGAGTTGTTACAATTATAAGATTTGTTGAAATTATTTTAATTTTTTTGTACTTTTACAGGATAACAATCTTCTGTATAATCCCTATGACACAGGAATCTTGCGGTCACCAGTACAATATGTCCAGGAGAAGATACTATGTGGATATTTAGGCAGAGAAAATCCTCCTATACGTAGCAGGGCAGCCTGTGCCTCACTAGGACATTATCCGCCTGCCATGATGGAGGTTGTGTGTTTGATCCCTAATAAAAGGCAAATGATTAATGATCTATTTATGAATATATCTGCAGCACAGACAGATCTCCGGAGATCCTCTGAGCTGGAAGAGAAACCAAAAGGAAGATCCTGACTTGATCCCCAGGCAGAGACCGACTGAGTGACAATAATGTGATCAAATAGAGGATTGACAGGAATCTCATCTACCTGATGATCCCGGGGGACATTTTCTGGCCGATCCTGGGAATATAGAGGACGGGGACATCTCTCCGGTGGATTCCTCTGACTGGATCCATCTATAGGAAATAACGGCAGTGACTGAATCCATTGTGTGTATGTGATGAGCAGATGATGGGGAATCTAGAGCACTCTCACACCTGTTCTCTCCTCTACAGCCCAGGAAGGTCTCCTCTTACCCGGGGATGTGATGGACAGGGGATTCTCCATCATGACTATGTCCTTGTACAGATCCTTGTGTCCTTCTAAATACTCCCACTCCTCCATGGAGAAATAGACGGTGACGTCCTGACACCTTATAGGGACCTGACACACACAATGAGCCGTCATTAGCAGACCCCTCCCCCGGCGTTATTGTAGAATGTCCCAGCATTCCCGGGGGGCAGCGCTCACCTCTCCGCTCAGCAGATCAGTGATCCTGTGGGTCAGTTCTAGGATCTTCTGCTCATGTATCAGTGAATGAGGTGGAGGCTCGGTGATGTCACTCGGGGTCCTGCTCCGCCCTCCTGACACACGGGGGGCCACACACTCCCCAGACGACGTCTTCACTACTGTGTGATCCTGTGTATGGGGAGACGCCGATCACTACACAGAGGATAAGAATCCTTCACCTTTCCCCTCATTTCCCTGCTTTATTCCTAGAGATCAGAGTGATGTGATGTGAAGCTCTCACCTCTCCAGTGATCCAGTAGATTATCTCCAGGGTGAGGTCTAATATCCGAGCAGCCATGTGGTCTCTGTCCTGCTCCATCCTCGGGGGGTCACTGAGGGAAAAAAAATATTTTAAATGTATGTAAAGTGCTGTGAAATTAATAGCACTATATAAATATTATTATATTCTATTTACGTAAAAGAAGAAACAAGATCTTAAATGAATCCTCTTTAGATTTGGGAAATCCAGGACTGCGCGGATAAAACTATGAGGGTCTCAGTAATTGTCTTCTACAGTGAAGTAAATAATTATTTGATTCCTTGCTGATTTTGGTTTGCCCAGTGACAAAGACATATATAGTGTATAATTTTAAGGGTATGTTGATTTTAACAGTGTAATCTATATACTATAATGTGACACGCCCCTCCAGGGCCTTAGGATACTCGTAACAAGGCTTTCTTGAGGCTTCATCACGGGGATCACAGGGGCCGAGACCCGGCTCCGTGACCTTGGCGGTGTCATTAAAAGTTTGGTGGCTCTCTCAGGGATAGGGATCTGGCATGGAGGGTTCATTCTGGACAGGGATGACTGGACTTGGGGATACCTATTAATTTACACGTGATGCCACCCGCAGATTGTGGCTATAGATGGCCGCCGCTGCTCGACAGTCTTCCTAGGGGCCGATGGTTGGGAGGCAGCAATGTTCTTAAGCCCTCTACGGGTAGGGCTGACCCCTAGTGCAACTGAAGGTACCTCAGTTGGTAGTACTGTTTGTGGTGCTTTTGACGCGTAAGAAAGTTCACAGACACAGTGGGCTGCAGTCTTTAGTTGTTTTCTCACAGTCTTTGTGCAGCAGACCGCTGAGAACTGTGTTCTCGGAGGCAGGGATCCAGCTACTCACTGGTAATAGGATGGTGTAGCGCCCCTGCGTCCAGGAGGCCACAAAGGGAACTGCAGCCAGGCAGGTAGGACACTTGTTGCACAACAACACCCTCACAGCCCACACAACCCACGTACAGTAGATGGCAGCATCCAGCCCTGACATTAGATACTTTATGAGATTGAGGGGTGGTGGATTTGGAGGAGTGGGTTGGGCACACACGTAGTCAGGTGACTTGACAGTATATAGGAAGGGGGTGGCGGAAAGGAAGGCAGTAGGCCGAGGTAGGCTGAGAATCAAAGACTGAACATCACACGTCCTGTGAGTGTAAGGCCAAGGAGCGCAGAATCTGTACCGAGCCAGGGTGAGCCAGAGGAGAGAGAAAGCACGTCCGACTCGAGGACTGCTGGAGGCTGGGCTGAAGTAGAGTGTCGGCTCTAGAGGGGACCGTAGTTTATCCGGCATCCCCAAACAACACGACGGGGGGGGGGTCTTAATTCCAGATTGGGATCCCTACCCTACAGGACAGGCAGCTCAGGGGCCCGAGTCACCGCCATACTGTCCAGCGTTTCACACACACATGTGGAGCCCCAAGGGACGTGGGGTACTCGGTACCGGACCGATCTGCTGCTGGGGATGTCACTGGTGGCCTGGTCCGGACCGTGTCCCTGGCTCAGCACAATAAAAGGGGATTTATTTACAAGGGATATGTCACGGGTGACGCCACCCACTTGGTGCGGCCAGCTATGGGGCCGCCGCTGCTGCAGAACCTCCGGGGGTGATGGAATGGCAGCGGGGATGGTATAGTTCCAGTGGGGAGAACTGTATCCCCCGGGGCAGTAAGGAGTTAAAGTCTATTTGGTGTAGTGGAGCACACTTACTTTGCAGCTGCAGGGATCTCTCCTCAGTGTTGGTGCTGACAGGCTGTAGCTCTGCAGGTTGAGATCTTTCCAGTGCAAGCCTGTGTGGGAGGAATGGTCTGCAGATGGAAGCAGGCAGGAGACAATGCAGGGTTTCCAAAGCTTTACTTAAGTTGTTCTTCTTCAAGCAGTTTACAAGTTAGTTGTTACACAGTTCTTAACATTCAGTTGCATTCTCCCTTTCCGGGTTCCCTTCTCTCCTGCAGCCAGGCTCCTCTCTCCTTGTGACTCCTCACACAGTCTTTAAGTGTGCCTTTCCGGGCTATTATTCTCTCTCTCCGTCTTACACGGGTGTATGCGGACGCTGAACAGTATAGCGGTGACTCGGGCTTCTGTGAGTCCTAGTGTGTCACTGAGCTGCCTGTTCTTTGGGTTAGGAACTCCAGCATGAAACTAAAGCTCCCCGTCGGTGAATCTGGGGATACCGGGTGAATCGTCGGTCCCCTTCAGAGCCGACACTCTGCTCTAGCCCAGCCTGCAACAGTCCCCCTAGCATGAGGCTCTGCCAGGCTCCTTCCTCTGCTTCCTTCAGATATCTAGGAGGGCTTCTCCACCTGCTGTTAGTAGCTTCTGCTGCTGTCTAGGGCCCGGATTGCACCGTCCCTTCTCTGTCTGTCACACTCCTGGTGGTTTCAGCATCTTGGATGGGCTTTTCCCCCCCATCTGGCTCGCATTGGCTCAGTACGGCTCAGCGCTCCTCAGCTTAGGCACTTCCAGGCAGCATGTGTCTTTCTGTCTCAGCTCAGCTCAGCTTCTCCTTGTCTTTGCTGCTCAGCACCATGGCTTACTCTTAGGTCTTTGCATCTCAGCTACTTCAGCCTACTAACTTCCTTCACTCCTCCCCCTCTCTATATACTGTCAGTCACCTGACCTTCTGGTGTGCCCAACCCACTCATCATCCACCACTCCTCTGGTCTCATATAGTCTCCGACCTCAGAGCTGGATGTGAACCCTCTCTATGCGTGGGGATGTGGGCTGTGAGGGTGTAGTGTTTACCATGTCCTAACTACCTGGCTGCAGTACCCTTCTGTGGCCACCTGGACGCAGGGGCGCCACATTCTCCCGGAGTTAAACAGCGCGTCCGCGCGCGACTCGACATTAGTTACCCTGAAAACATTTTTATATTATATATAACAATAAACATTATGAATTCTTGGTTTCTTCCCATCCGGGAGGCACGATTCTTGGAACGTTGCATTAACTATAAACATGAGTGCATGGGTATCTATACTCGTCATTACCCTCTTTTCTGTAAAAGACATTATAAGACATTGCTTCATATAAAAGTATAAAATCTCTCATCTTTTCAAAAAGTGCAAAAATGCTCAAAAAGCAGCTTGAAAGTTCAAAATGCAGAGTTCGTGCATTACTTCGCATTTGCATCTGGTCTTAAAACCAAAGGGGAGCACACAAGTGTGCTTAACTATTTACAAGAAAGTTAGTATCATGTCATTGTCTATGATATTAAATGTTCAGGTAAAACACATAACACAGACAGGGGAATGCTAACATTCATTCAGGTAAGGTTGGGGGTCAATAAGGAGCAATGTACATTCACACTTACAGTTTCTTCTGCTTCATCTGTACTTCTTTTAAGGACCCGGGTTCACTCCTTCTTTCCTTCCAGCTTGACCTTCCACGGAAGTGTTGGTGGTCCTCTTCTTCTGGGGAACATCTCAAGTCCCTGCAGGGCGTCGATTAGCAGGTAACTCTCCGGAGTCTGCGTTGCAACATCTGCTGTTTTCTTTACTGCAACGGTCTCAGCAGCAGGTACTAAGTCTGTAGTAGGACCCGGGTTCATGATTGGGTCCGGTGGCATTTCAGGGTTAGTTTCCTCTAAGGCAGGCATGTCATCATAACTGGCATCTAAGCAAAGTCTGTGTACTCTTATGCCATACGGGCCTCTAGCTCCTTGGACGATAACATATGAGATCTGCTCACCGACTTGCACTTCCCTGTCCGGGTGTTTCTCTGGCAAGTGTTGTTCAACATCACGGCGGTTGATAAATATGTCACAGTCTATCCCTTCCTCGCGGGCAAAGGCGTATCCCTCCTCAGGCTTAACTTTGACGATCCTGCCCTCATGCCTCTGGGATCCGGCAACACTCTTGTCTCGCCTCGCAACTGTTTTTCAAGTACTGGGTCAGGGCTACTAATTCTCGCTTTTGCTCTTGCCTTTTCTCTTCCTCCTGTTCCCATCTCTTACCGCATCTTCTCATGTACTCATTTCTGGTAACTACCTCCACGGGACCTACTCCGCCCGCAGGATCTCCCAGAAAGCCCATCATATCGTCGCAGTCTTTGTCCCGTTCCCACCAGCAACGGAGTTGTTCTCCCTTTACCTCTACTGTCTTGGGCGCTGGTATCAGGGGCTCCGGCAACGCCCAGTTTCCCTCCGGTAGGGCTCCGAGCGGGTCGGTCTCTCGCTTGGCAGCACGCGGCACGGTCACATCCACGAGATTTCCTGTTCGGCATCCACCCTCGCTCTGCATGCGGTCACGGGTGTTGGCAACCCAGCCGGGTTGTATAGTTACCGACTCGTAGCCTCGCTGATGCTGTTCGATATTAAGCTGGATCCGGGTATGCTGTTCGTGGATCCGGGTCATCTGCTGGGGCAGCAGCCGCAATATACCCCTCCGGGTATCTAGGACATAGGGGCGCTCTTCTCCTCCTTCAGCCATCTCTACGCGATCACGCGGGGTCTCTCCTCGGCCGGGTTCCTCCACTGGTTCAATCTGTGGGCCCTCCGGGATCACTCGTGGTCTCTCGCACAGAGCGCTGGTTGCTGCGTCCTCCGCTTCCGTCCTCGTGTCTCTGAATCGCGACTCCTTCTCTTCCGGTTGCCTGCTCCGCCCCCTCCTGATGACGATTTCCTTCTTCGTTCGCGCCAGCTTCTTGGTAGGAGGGTCTAGGGGCGGCGGCTCTTCCTTGAGAGTGACAGCTGGCTCTCCCGGAGTTAAGGAGAGCCAGGGCGGGACCTTCTTTTCGCGCCTTGGACCGGGCCGGCCCACGATGGGAGTCTTAGGCACGCCTCCCCTGCACATGGCGCTAGTCCCTGGTGGCCGCCATTAAGGTCAGATTTGGCGGGAAAAGTCCTGAACACATTTTCTGGGCGCACGAGGTCCAATTCTTTTGGACCGGGTAGATCCTGTTCGTGACGCCAGGTTGTGGAGCCCCAAGGGACGTGGGGTACTCGGTACCGGACCGATCTGCTGCTGGGGATGTCACTGGTGGCCTGGTCCGGACCGTGTCCCTGGCTCAGCACAATAAAAGGGGATTTATTTACAAGGGATATGTCACGGGTGACGCCACCCACTTGGTGCGGCCAGCTATGGGGCCGCCGCTGCTGCAGAACCTCCGGGGGTGATGGAATGGCAGCGGGGATGGTATAGTTCCAGTGGGGAGAACTGTATCCCCCGGGGCAGTAAGGAGTTAAAGTCTATTTGGTGTAGTGGAGCACACTTACTTTGCAGCTGCAGGGATCTCTCCTCAGTGTTGGTGCTGACAGGCTGTAGCTCTGCAGGTTGAGATCTTTCCAGTGCAAGCCTGTGTGGGAGGAATGGTCTGCAGATGGAAGCAGGCAGGAGACAATGCAGGGTTTCCAAAGCTTTACTTAAGTTGTTCTTCAAGCAGTTTACAAGTTAGTTGTTACACAGTTCTTAACATTCAGTTGCATTCTCCCTTTCCGGGTTCCCTTCTCTCCTGCAGCCAGGCTCCTCTCTCCTTGTGACTCCTCACACAGTCTTTAAGTGTGCCTTTCCGGGCTATTATTCTCTCTCTCCGTCTTACACGGGTGTATGCGGACGCTGAACAGTATAGCGGTGACTCGGGCTTCTGTGAGTCCTAGTGTGTCACTGAGCTGCCTGTTCTTTGGGTTAGGAACTCCAGCATGAAACTAAAGCTCCCCGTCGGTGAATCTGGGGATACCGGGTGAATCGTCGGTCCCCTTCAGAGCCGACACTCTGCTCTAGCCCAGCCTGCAACAGTCCCCCTAGCATGAGGCTCTGCCAGGCTCCTTCCTCTGCTTCCTTCAGATATCTAGGAGGGCTTCTCCACCTGCTGTTAGTAGCTTCTGCTGCTGTCTAGGGCCCGGATTGCACCGTCCCTTCTCTGTCTGTCACACTCCTGGTGGTTTCAGCATCTTGGATGGGCTTTTCCCCCCCATCTGGCTCGCATTGGCTCAGTACGGGTCAGCGCTCCTCAGCTTAGGCACTTCCAGGCAGCATGTGTCTTTCTGTCTCAGCTCAGCTCAGCTTCTCCTTGTCTTTGCTGCTCAGCACCATGGCTTACTCTTAGGTCTTTGCATCTCAGCTACTTCAGCCTACTAACTTCCTTCACTCCTCCCCCTCTCTATATACTGTCAGTCACCTGACCTTCTGGTGTGCCCAACCCACTCATCATCCACCACTCCTCTGGTCTCATATAGTCTCCGACCTCAGAGCTGGATGTGAACCCTCTCTATGCGTGGGGATGTGGGCTGTGAGGGTGTAGTGTTTACCATGTCCTAACTACCTGGCTGCAGTACCCTTCTGTGGCCACCTGGACGCAGGGGCGCCACACACACCCGTGGAGACGGAGACCGTAATAGCCCGGAAAGGACACTACAGACTGTGTGAGGGGTCACAGAGAGAGAGGCCTGGCTGCAGGGAGCAAAGGGAACTCGGAGAGGGAGAATGTGCCCATGTGTTAAGAACTGTACTTGAACTTTGTAAGAACTGTAAATGAGCTGTAAAGTGACTTGAAGAACTGAGAGTAAACGCGGAAAACCCTGGAACTGCTTCCCTTGTGTTTCTGCACGAAAGTGATTCTCTCCATACAGGACACAGCCTGTCAGCACCAGCAGAGAGGAGAGATCCCTGCAGCATCTGCAAAGTAAGTGTGCTACACACTCCCCAATAGAATTAACCCTTACTGCCCCGGGGAACACAGTTCTACCCACTGGAACTATACCACCTAAGCTGCCATTACATCATCCCCAGAGGTTCTGCAGCAGTGGCGGCCCCCATCACTGGCCGCATAAAGTGGGTGGTGTCACGACTGACAACCCCTGTAAATATCCCCTTTTATTGCCGAGCCCGGGACACGGTCCGGACCAGGACCACCCGTGACTTCCCCAGTAGCAGACCGGTCCGGTACCGAGTATCCCCGTCCCAGTGGGCCCGACAATGGTCCATAAACACCCCCTTCTCTGTCCTTTCCAGGTCATTGCACACAACGCTTGCTTTGCCCTTCTTGGCTTGCGCCTCGCCACACAGAGCTCTGAGCCAGTGACTGTGGGTTTTTCCTAGGGGTTCCCCTGCAGTATCTCCCCTTAGCCCTATGGTTGCCACCTTTTCAGTAGATGTGTTCGGTTGTCGACTGTGTCACCATGAAAGTGGCACAGCCTCCGAGTTGCTAGCTGAGTCTGGTCTTTTCCACTAGTCTTTTGGGTTCCCGGTGTCCCTTGCGGCCTAGTCCCTCCACTTGTCAGCGCTTGGCAATGGATGCGAGTCCCATGGGTGGATTACTCACTTCCAGTGCCTCTGGGACCTATTCTTTCTCCCAAAGCCAGTTGGGTGATGTTCTGCTCTAGGGTTTGGCCTTGGACGAGCTCCCACTTGCTCTAGTCCTTTGGACATTTCTCATGCGTATATTCTCTAGCTGCCCTCCAACTCGACCTTGGTGTTCAACGGTCTCTCATCAGCTTTTCTACCACCTCTCCTCAGCTGTCACTCTCTCTGTTAGCTGTCCTAGTGGGGTCTGGTTGTCCCGGCACCGGTCTATACTCCCCTTACCAGTGAGTGGGATACTACACCCTAACAGGGATGCAGTACCCCTGTGGCAACTGGACCCACAGGGGCGCCACAAATGCACCCCCCATGGTCCTCCATATATTATCATACACCCTACAGTCCTCCATATACAATATACACCCCTATAGTCCTCCATATAGTATAATGCACCCCCCATAGTCATCCATATGATATAATGCACCCCCATAGTGCTCTGTATAGTATAATGCACCCCCATAGTCCTCCATGTAGTATAATGCACCCCCATAGTCCTCCATATAGTATAATGTGGCACCCCAGAGTCCGGTTGCCACAAATGCATTGTCTCCCTCGGGGGGTGATGCTGTGCTTGGAAGCAAGAGGGAGTATCCACACCAGGTAAGCCCACTACACACAACACCTTTCCTGACTCCGGACCAGAAGGGGGAGCTCTAACCTGGGTTCAGGGGAGCTCCCCTATAAATTCTAAAAAAAGGGGTGACTCTGTTGTATGCTTCCTTGAGGAAGAGCTTAGGAGGATCTCGAAACACGTAGGAATAAAGATCTACTATTTAAAGCACAGAGGAAGGCTTGTCATTAAACAGCAGCATGGATCAGAAATATTTTGTCCCCTATAAGTTCTGGTCCGGGGGAGGGGTTAGGCACTTCAGTTCCTAGGAGGACTGTGAAGAGGTCCCGTGGACTGGAGCAGAGTAAGGCTCATCCCGGGACAGAGACTAGCAAGCATGAGGGATTCGTAGCAGAGGGTCTGAGAAAGGAGATAAGCAGTCCTTGGGAGTGGAGACAGTTACCAAGCTCACCCCAGTGCAGAGCGCCAGAAGTGGACACCAGAGTCTGAGGCTGTGAGGGTATTCCACGCCCAGCAGCCAAAACAGAAGGGCGGGAGATTCCAAGTCTCCCATTCACATCAAAGCTCAGGAGGCACAGAAGCACCAGAGTACTCAGGGACAGTAGCCAGAGGAGCGGTACCGGGGAAGGGTTCCTGCTGCCTGCCATACGGGTGAGAGACTGTACGCAGGAGGAGAGAGGGTCGCAGCAAACTACAGGCAGCCAGGACCAGCCAAAAGTAGCGTAACAGGGAGGCCTCAGAACTTGCCAGGTGAGGAGACCCCCAACTTCCAGGCCACCCGGATTCCTAACATCTCTTGTGGACAGTACCCTGGACTAAACCTGCTACAACTACCAGTAAAGGTAACGGAGACTTCAACCTGTGTGTATGTTGGTTATTCCGCGCCCTCAGTCCTGCACCCCCAACAGTCTACCACCGCCATAGACTTTACCGGTTGCCCTGGGTATCCGCTCCATCTGTGGGGATCGAAACCATCACAGCTGCACTCCCATCATCCCCAGATGTCCCACATCGCAGCAACGACCACTAATAGCCGCATACCACGGGTGGCATCACGACAACTACCCCTAAATCACCACCCCTAGTGCTTTTAACTCGACACCCAAGGCCACGGATCCGAGCCTTGACCCCAGTGACTCCCCGGAAGCAACAACAGCCCGATTCTGAGTACCCCACAGCCCTGGAGCAATAATGACGCCCATAGTGCTCCATATAGTATAATGCACCCCCATAGTTCTCCATATATTATAATGCCCCCATAGTCTTCCATATAGTATAATACACCTCCACAGACCTCCATATAGTACAATGCACCCCATAGTCCTCCATATAGTATAATGCACCCCCATAGTCCTCTGTATAGTATAATGCACACCATAGTCCTCTATATAGTATAATGCCCCCATAGTCCTCCATATAGTATAATGCATCTCCATATAGTATAATACACCCTATAGTCCTCCATAGAGTATAATGCACCTCTATAGTCTTCCATATAATATAATGCACCCCATAGTCCTCTATATAGTATAATGCCCCATAGTCCTCCATATAGTATAATGCAACTCCACAGTCCTCCATATAATATAATGCACCCCATAGTCCTCCATATAGTATAATGCAACCCCATAGTCTTCCATATAGTATAATGCACCCCACAGCCCTGCATATATTATAATGCACCCCCATAGTCCTCCATATAGTATAATGCACCCCACAGCCCTGCATATATTATAATGCAACCCCATAGTCCTCCATATAGTATAATTCACCTCCTTATTCCTCCATTTAGTATAATGCACCCCCATAGTCCTCCATATAGTATAATGCACCCCACAGCCCTGCATATATTATAATGCACCCCCATAGTCCTCCATATAGTATAATGCACCCCACAGCCCTGCATATATTATAATGCAACCCCATAGTCCTCCATATAGTATAATGCACCTCCTTATTCCTCCATTTAGTATAATGCAACCCCATAGTCCTCCATATAGTATAATGCACCCCACAGCCCTGCATATATTATAATGCACCCCCATAGTCCTCCATATAGTATAATGCACCCCACAGCCCTGCATATATTATAATGCAACCCCATAGTCCTCCATATAGTATAATGCACCTCCTTATTCCTCCATTTAGTATAATGCACCCCCATAGTCCTCCATATAGTATAATGCACCCCCATAGTCCTCCATATAGTATAATGCACCCCCATAGTCCTCCATATAGTATAATTTACCCCACAGCCCTGCATATATTATAATGCACCTCAACAGTCCTCCATGTATTAATATTTGATAATATCCTGTGCTGCTATTAATTGACCACCCAGCAGTGATGCAGTGACGTCACCTGAAAGGGTGAATCTTGACGGACGGACGGGGCCACAGGAGATTATCTGCAGATGTTGTATCTGAGCGACTGCAGGACCTGCGGTGATGTCATGATCATGTGATCAGTCACATGGGGGGAGGAGTAACGTAGTGAAATTTTTCACTTTGCGGCATTTACTGTCGTGTGATCAAGTGAAGTTCCAAAAGGGATAAAGGTAAGTGATCACATGACTGTGACATCACCACAGGTCCTGTATCCACCAGGAAGTGAGACAGGATCAGGACACATTTTACTTTTTATTATTATTATTATAATTATTATTTATTGACTTTCAGCTCGATCTTCAGCCATGGGGACTTGATGAATGAATGCTGTGTAGGAAGATTGATCTTCTGCAAGCCTAGATGGGTCCACCAGGGTCTTCTCCTAACTTAGATAGGTCCACCAGGGTCTTCTCCTAGCTTAGATAGGTCCACCAGGGTCTTCTCCTAGCTTAGATAGGTCCACCAGGGTCTTCGTTGTTATCTTGACAGTATCAAGCCATCGGGTTGCTGGTCTTCTTCTTCGCCTTGTTCCTTCTATTCTTCCAACCATCATGACTTCTCCAGTGATTGCTCTCTTCCGGTGATGTGTATGTCGAGCCCACTGGGACGGGGGTACTCAGTACCGGACCGGTCGGCTGCTGGGGAAGTCACAGGTGGTCCTGGTCCGGACCATGTCCCGGGCTCGGCAATAAAAGGGGATATTTACAGGGGATTGTCAGTCGTGACGCCACCCACTATATGCGGCCAGTGATGGGGCCGCCACTGCTGCAGAACCTCCGGGAATGATGGAATAGCAGCTTAGATGGGATAGTTCCAGTGGGTAGAACTGTATTCCCCGGAGCAGTAAGGGTTAAGTCTATTGTGGAATGTTCAGTACACTTACTGTGCAGACGCTGCAGGGATCTCTCCTCTCTGCTGGTGCTGACAGGCTGTGGCTCTGTAGGTGGAGGCTTTCTGTAATCCTGTATGGAGGGAATCGCTTTCATGCAGAGACACAAGGGAGGCAATCTCAGGGTTTTCCGTGTTTACTCTCAGTTCTTCAGACAGTTCACAAGTCAGTTACAGTTCTTACAAAGTTCAAGTACACGGGCACACTCTCCCTCTCCGGGGTCCCTTTACTCTGCAGCCAGGTCTCTCTCTCTGTGACCCCTCACACAGTCTCTGTGTCCTTTCCGAGCTGTTTACGTTCTCTGTACACTAGGTGGGTGTCTCCGGACAGTATGGCGGTGACTCGGGCCCTTGTGGGTCCTCCTGTTTGTCACTGAGCTGCCTGTCCTTTGGGGTAGGGACCCTAACGTGAAGCTGTGGTCCCCCGTCGTGTTGTTTGGGGATTCCGGGTAAACTATGGTCCCCTCTAGAGCCGACACTCTACTCAGCCCAGCCTCCAGCAGTCCTCAAGATGTGGGGCTCTACCAGGCTCTTTCTCTCTGCGTCTCTCGTTATCATAGGAGGGCTACTCTGCCTGCAGTCGGTCGCTTCGCTGTATGTCTAGGGCCCGGGTATCACCGTCCCTCTCTCCTCACACTCCTGGTGGTATTGGCTTCGGACGTGCTTTCTCTCTCCTCTGGCTCACCCTGGCTCGGTACAGATTCTGCACTCCTACACCTTACACTCACAGGACGTGTGAGCCCTTCTTTCTGCTCAGCTTAGCTCAACCTTCTGCTGTTCTCTGGCCTGTGCTCCTCAGCTTCTGGTCTTTGCAGCTCGGCACCCTGGGCCTACTGAATTCCTTCCTCCTCCCCCTCACTATTTCTACTGTCAAGTCACCTGACTACATGTGTGCCCAATCCACTCCTCTAAATCCACCACCCCTCGTTTGCCTAGAGTCTTCCAATCTCAGGGCTGGATGCTGCCATCTACTGCACGTGGGTTGTGTGGGCTGTGAGGGTGTTGTTGTGCAACAATTGTCCTACCTGCCTGGCTGCAGTTCCCTTTGTGGCCTCCTGGACGCAGGGGCGCCACATGTAGACAAGTCGTAGCTTGGTGATCCTTCATAGTGACATGTCTGACTTGATTTGTTCCAGAACTGATGTGTTTGTTCTCCTTGCCATCCATGGTATTGCTAATATCCTTCTCCAGCTCCACATTATGAAGGTGTTGATTCTGCTTCTGTCTTGTTCCTTTATCGTCCAGGTTTCACTTCCATATGTTACTACAGAATAGACCAGACTATGTACGAGCCGTGTCTTCATCACCAGTGAAATGTTCCTTGGTGTGAAGACCTTGTCCAGTGACTTAATTGATGATTTGCCCATAGCTTTTCTCCTATTGACTTCTGGTGTCGTTGCTGCATCTTGAGTGATCATTGATCTGAATAGGGTGAAACCCTTAACCTCTTCCAGTTTGTCACCGTCCATCTCACGTGTCCCGGTCGTACCTGGCAGTAGTCAGTATCTCTGTCTTCTTTGTGATGAGTAGCTGCCCAATGTTGGAGCTTTCCATCTTAACTCTCTGTGGCACCCCAGGGGTTAATGTGCCACAGTAACATCACCAAGGGTTAATTCCCCACACAACCCACAACACTACACTAGCACCTCCAAGCCAGAAGGGGGAGCTAAGGCTGCTTCCCTATATATTCTGGGTGGAGAGGAAGTGGCAGTTAGTTCAGTTCCTGAGAGGACTGAGGAAAAGGACCTGGGTGTAAAAGAGCTGTGTTAGGCCCAACCCACGGTCCACTGTCCAGTTCCAGGCCAAGCCAGAGTCTGAGGAAAAGGAGACAGAGCAGAGAGGAACACACCTTGGAGACAGAGTCCCCTGAGACAAAGACCGGATACTGGATCCGAAATTGTGCCTGACACAAGCAGAGCAGAAAACACCGGATTAGTGAAGATTATATATCTTCACTGTACCACAGCGAAGCAACACGGCGGGGTCAGAAACACAAAGATAAGACTCAAGTTGCCTAGCAAAGGGGGTACCTGTGAGGGAGACAGGGCTGGCAGCCTAGCTGAAGCGGCAGCAGGGCCACTCACACACAGCGCAGGAGTAGGAAGCCAAAGGACCCGGCCAGGGTGGGAGCAACCCGGCCCCGGTACAGACTCTGTGGACAGTCCTCTACTGAATACCATCTGCAGTAAAGACTTGGAAAACTACAAAACCGTGAGTCTGTGTAATCCTTGCTCTCGAGCCCTACTCTCCCTCACAAACTATTATCATCTCTACCACTACCCCTACCCTGCATCATCCATAGACTATCATCACCACTGCCCCGGGGACCAGGCTCTGCCTGTGGGGAGCTGTTACATCACCGGCTGCCAAACATCATCCCCGGAGGTTCTGTAGCAGCGGTAGTCACCCTGACCAATTACCATGGGTGGCATCACGACTATATGCCCTGTCAATAACCCCTATTACTTGTGGGCCCGGGACACGGTCCGGACCAAGACCACCATGATACCCCCTGTGATACCCCGGTCCGGTACCGAGTACCCCGTCCCAGTGGGCTCCACAACTGTGTATTACGTCCTTCATTCCATCTACGCCTGTTGCTATCAGTGTTGTATCGTCTGTGTATCTTAGATTGTTGATGATTCTTCCACCAGTTTTGATTCCTTCTTCTTTTTCATCAATTCCAGCCTTCCTGACAATAGCTTCTGTGTATAAATTGAAGAGAAATGGTGACCAGATGCTGCCTTGTCTAACCCTTTACTCTACTATGAACCATGCCGAGTCACCGTGTGCTGTTTGGACTGTTGCTTTTTGGTAAATGTTCGGCTATGTCCAGACACGTTGGTTTTGTCCAGACATGTTGGTTTTTGGTTTTGCAAATCCGCAGCAAAACCTGAGGTGTTTCTAGCTTCTCCTGAATTTTTCACAGCAGGTTTGCAACGTTTTTACCATGTTTTTCTGGATTTTTGTTTACTTCGTTTTTTCAGAATTTTGGCCGTTGAACAAAGCCAAACCTAAAGAAAAGAATTGACAGCTCATTCTTTCAAATTTGCAGAAAAACCTGGGGTGCTTACACTTTCTGCTGTGAAATAAAACTAACGTGTGTGGACACTTATCCCAGAATCACATAGGTTTTACTGGGAAATAAAAACGCAGGAAAGGATTAGCATAAAACCAAGGCAAAACCTGACCAGAAATCTGCAGCAGAAACGCACTAATGAGGCTGATCAGATGGTTCGGCACACCCATATCCCTCATGGGTCTAAAGTTTCTGGTGATTAACACGGTCGATGGACAGAAGTAGATCCCTGAATTCTTTGGCCTTTTCCATTCTCCTTCTCATGTCAGCAGTCACATCTCTTGTTCCTCTGCCTTTTCTGAATCCTGCTCATTTATCTTTTATCTGACTCATTATCTGAATTGGCCAAAGGTAATACTGGATATAGTCAACAATAGCTAAAAAAAAATATGAATCCAAGATAATAACAAAAAAATAAAGGATAGAATATAGCGATGGATCCCGTAAAAATGGTGAATATTCCTGATATAGATTCTATTCTCCAATATTATGATGTCACCAGTGACAGAGGGAGATGTGGAGGGAAAAATGGGCAGAAAAAAGAAAACTAATTGTATTATTAAAGAGAAGATGTAAAAGTATAAAGTGCACTTATCTGACTCACCGTAGCCGGGACTTCACGGGGCAGGCATTTTTCTTCTCCGTGTCACGGAACCGCGCCTGCGGCCGTGGGGCCCGGTGGTCCAGATTAAAAAGGGTTAGCTGAACAGATTAAAGGTTGATATACTGTCGTGACGCCACCTGTGAGATTTCCGGTGAGTTCACCGGCGCTGCTTGGGCCTCCGGGGGATGGGATGCAGCAAGATGGAACGCTCCCCACAGGATGAGCGGGAGTCCCTGGGGCCAGGAGCTGCGCAAGATGTTGTGAGGCAGCTGCTGCACTTCTAGCATGCGGAGATGGACAGTTCTTAAAAAAGCATGGACACTGATAGTCTCTGTAACGGGTACTTTACTGTAACCAGCGGGTAACGGACCGGGTGGACTTAGCAATGACCGGTGTTTCTCAGAGCTCCGCGGTGTTCCTCCATTCTAAGCTTGTTCTAAGTGAGTTGCCGATGTCGCCTTTGAGTGCCAAGTTCGGGTACAAGGGGTTACTTAAATTTCCCTGCTGGTGTGTACATTCCGGTGTGAGGGGTAATCCTTGCTACAACTGATGTTGAACACACTCCACCGCCGTGCCACCACCCCACATAGAGCGACCGCTCTGACCCTGGCTAATCTAAAGGCATTAGTGACCATTACCCTGTACAGGACAGCCCTCAGTTCAGAACTACTAAGGGCATACTCGCTGTTCCTATACTGACCATAAGGACCACATCCTTCATGAACCACAACATAGCTCAAGGCGACTTATGTGATCAAGGTCTTGAATGACCGAAACGCCATTCTGTCGGAATCACTATAAGAGCACTTGTTTCAATAAATTTCACCAACAAGCAAAAAAACTCCTTAAGTGTATGTGTGCAGTGATTCTAATAGACATGCTGTAAGGCTGCTTTCACACTGCGCTTTTCTGTGATCCGTGGCTGTCCGTTGTAAAACGGACAGCCACGGATCAGATTTTGGCCCCATGTTATCCTATGGGCACGGATCACATCGGATTTGGCCTTATTGGCACCCGATTTTTGTCGGATCTGATTCTGGCCGATTTTTTTGCTGTGCCCAAAATCGCAGCCTGCTTCGATTTTTGGCACAGCGGGTCAAATCGGACCGAATTGGATCCGACCTGATCCGTGCCAAATAAGGCTGCTTTCACACAGCGTTTTTGTGCTGTCCGAGGGGATCAGACTTTTTGCAGCACCCCTCGGACAGCAACTGATCCAAACTGATGACTGCAATCGGATGCCAAATAGGCATCCGATCCCGATGTTTTGCAGCATCAGTTTGGATCCTCTCCCTGCTCCTCCTGTCACCTTGTCCCCCTCCTGTCACCCTTCTCCCCTCTGTCTGCCCTCTGTCTCCCCTCTTTGTCCCCTCTGTCCCCCCACTTTGCAGCCCCTCTTTGCCCCCCTCTTTGCAGCCCCTCTTTGCAGCCCCTCTTTGCCCCCCTCTTTGCAGCCCTCTTTGCAGACCCTCTTTGCCCCCCTCTTTGCAGCCCCTCTTTGGACCCCCTCTTTGCAGACCCTCTTTGCAGCCCCTCTTTGCCCCCCTCTTTGCAGCCCCTCTTTGCCCCCCTCTTTGCCCCCCTCTTTGCTCCCCTCTTTGCAGCCCCTCTTTGCCCCCCTCTTTGCAGCCCCTCTTTGCACCCCCTCTTTTCTCCCCTCTTTGCCCCCCTCTTTGCTCCCCTCTCTGCAGACCCTCTTTGCCCCCCTCTTTGCAGCCCCTCTTTGCCCCCGTCTTTGCAGCCCCTCTTTGCAGCCCCTCTTTGCCCCCCTCTTTGCAGCCCTCTTTGCCCCCTCTTTGCAGACCCTCTTTGCCCCCCTCTTTGCAGCCCCTCTTTGGACCCCCTCTTTGCTCCCCTCTTTGCAGCCCCTCTTTGCCCCCCTCTTTGCAGACCCTCTTTGCCCCCCTCTTTGCAGACCCTCTTTGCAGCCCCTCTTTTCTCCCCTCTTTGCTCCCCTCTCTGCAGACCCTCTTTGCCCCCCTCTTTGCAGCCCCTCTTTGCCCCCCTCTTTGCACCCCCTCTTTTCTCCCCTCTTTGCCCCCCTCTTTGCAGCCCCTCTTTCCCCCCCTCTTTGCAGCCCCTCTTTGCCCCCCTCTTTGCTCCCCTCTCTGCAGACCCTCTTTGCCCCCCTCTTTGCAGCCCCTCTTTGCACCCCCTCTTGTCTCCCCTTTGCCCCCCTCTTTGCTCCCCTCTCTGCAGACCCTCTTTGCAGCCCCTCTTTTCTCCCCTCTTTTCTCCCCTCTTTGCCCCCCTCTTTGCAGCCCCTCTTTTCCCCCCTCTTTGCAGCCCCTCTTTGGACCCCCTCTTTTCTCCCCTCTTTGCCCCCCTCTTTGCTCCCCTCTCTGCAGACCCTCTTTGCCCCCCTCTTTGCAGCCCCTCTTTGCCCCCCTCTTTGCACCCTCTTTTCTCCCCTCTTTGCCCCCCTCTTTGCTCCCCTCTCTGCAGACCCTCTTTGCCCCCCTCTTTGCAGCCCCTCTTTTCTCCCCTCTTTGCCCCCCTCTTTGCTCCCCTCTTTGCACCCCCTCTTTTCTCCCCTCTTTGCCCCCCTCTTTGCTCCCCTCTCTGCAGACCCTCTTTGCCCCCCTCTTTGCAGCCCCTCTTTTCTCCCCTCTTTGCCCCCCTCTTTGCTCCCCTCTCTGCAGACCCTCTTTGCCCCCCTCTTTGCAGCCCCTCTTTTCTCCCCTCTTTGCCCCCCTCTTTGTCCTCCTTCTGCAGAGCTTAAAAAATAAAAAAATCTTCATTCTCACCTCTCCACGACACCCGCGATGCTTCCAGCTTCTCTTCTTCTGATGCACAGGACCTGGCGTGATGTCACAGTCACATGACTGGTTACCGCGGTAACCGGTCATGTGACTGCACTGTGACGTCAGGCCAGGTCCTGGAAGCACAGAGCCGAGCGCTGGAGGCATCGCTGGACCGTGGAGAGGTGAGAATAATGATTTTTTTTATTTTTAACCCTTTCATTTCACAGGATATCATTTCTGCAATGTATGAATATACATTGCAGAAGTGATATTATGGCACAGAGCGATTTTAGTGTACTGATCATGCTCAGTGCACTAAGATCGGGTCCGAGGAACTCAGCTGTTTCCTCGGATCCGCGCTCCATAGGCCCCATGTTGGAGGAGAGGAGGGGCGGGCACCGGGCAGAGCTGCAGGACAGGAAGTCCCCTCCTCCCTCCTCTCTGGCCGGCGCGGCCGCCGGCGGTCAGCACAGTGCCCTCTAGGGGGCGGGCAATGCGCCCTCCACAAGATGGCGCCCTAGGCGATCGCCTAGGGTCGCCTACCTATCGTCCCGGCCCTGGGCGGGGATATAGGACCCAGGTATAGTATATATAAGGAGGGGGAGGGAATACAGGACCCAGGTATATAATCTATAAGGAGGGGGAGTGATATAGGACCCAGCCTCGGTATCGCAGGCTCATCTGCTGTGTACACTGACACTTGTATATAGTGATCGGTGTAGCAGGATCATTCAGAGAGGCAGGGGTGTAATAATGCATTATTCATAAGTATGGTACACTGTTCTGTCATGTGGGTAGTCACAGGGGCATAACCACAACAAGTGCAAGGGTTGCAATCACACCTGGCCCTTGAGCTTTGGGGGCCCCAAAGGTTCCCTTAGGCCTATAGAAAAAGACTAATGGTGTTTAAGATTTGCAATAACTGGGGGCCTCGTTGGAGATAATGCATTGGGGCTCATACGCTTCAAGTTACAGCACTGGACAGAGCTCCATAGTGCACAGTGCAGGCCTTCTGGAAAAATCACATGGCCCTATATAAAAGTCTGCTGTGCTCAGTGATCACCACTCTCCTAGATCATGGGTTCAGTAAGGTGATTTCCATACCTGTCATCTGACCCCACAATATGTGTGTGATAACAGAGCACAGCACTGTGTGTATATTTATATACACACACACATCTCCCTATCTCCAGGCTGACAGTGGACATAGATGCTCATTCCCTCCATTCTACACAATGGCACCTAGCAGAGCGCATGTGCAGTGTGGTACTGTAGGCCGCTGCAGATCCCCTCCATAAGCAGGCCGAGCGCTCACCTGCCGGGATCCTGCGCCTCCATCACCGAGCTCTGTGCAGGACGTCAATCTGAAGCCTCCAAGATCACAAACCGCCAATAGTGCACACAGCTGCTCCGGGACCACCGAGCTCTACTCACTAGCTGGGGTACACGTCACCGCCGAGGACAGCCAACCGACAAGGGCCTGACACTGTATAGACCGCCGCTGCCTGTGAGGAGATTGCACCGCAAATCTCGCGAGATTCCGTGTCAGCCCCACCCACCGCCGCCCGGATCTTCTAAACAGCGCTCCTGCCACCATTTTTAATCGAATTTAACGATTTGTAAGAAAAACAAATTGTGGCCACAGCAGGGGGGCGAATTAATCGAATTAATCGCCAAGCCCTAGCTGCAAGCTATGCACACATACATACATGACTATGTCTCCTGCATAATGGACCGTACTGGAGGAGCCGCTGCTGATGTCTCCACATAAGAGAGCACACAATGACAAAAGAGCAGAAACCGCAAACATGGCGAATCCCAAAAACCACATCACCTCAGGGGCCGTCACTATTGTTGCCCCTTTGTGATCTGTTATGTGGCGATATTGTGGTATCCCACAAAGTGGCCACCCCCATGGGATACCGGAAGAGTAGTGTGTTTCCTGCAAATACTGTGATTTCTGTGTATATTGTGAGAACTGCTGACAGCAGCACTGGAAGGGTTAATCTTCCCCCTCCATTGCAGAGGGAGCATGCATTAACTTTCTTTAGCAGTCAACCCATGACTGCAACTGTCATGGTACCGTCAAACGCCGCAATCTCGCCTGGCGATATGTGGTGATCTAACATGCGTGTGCACTGGGCCACTCTCTCTCCCCGCTGGGCCACTCTCTCTCCACTGTACCACTGTCTCTCCCCGCTGAGCCGCTCTCTCTCTGCTGGGCTACTCTTTCTTTCTGCTGAGCCGTTCTCACTCTCTGCTGAGCCGCTCTCTCCCCTGGGCTGCTCTTTCTCTCTGATGGACTGATCTCTCTCCCCTGGGCCATTCTATCTTTCCACTTGTTCACTCTCTCTCTGTTTGGCTGCTCACTCTCTGCTGGGCTGCTCTTTCTCTCTCTACTGGGCCACTCTCTCTCTCCCTGCTGAACCGCTCTCTCCCCACTGGGCCGCTTTCTCTCTCCCCTTGGCTTCTTTTTCTCTCTCCTCTGGACCTCTCTCCTCTGAGCCGCTCTCTCATCTGGCTGCTCTCTCTTTCGTCTGGGCCGCTCTCTTTCCGCTGGGCCACTCTCACTCTCATATGGGCTGCTCTCTCTCATCTGGACTGCTCTCTCTCTGCTGGGCCACTCTATCTACCCTTGGCTGCTCTCTCTCCACTGAACTGCTCTCACTCTCTGCTCGGCCACTTTCACTTTTGTCTGGGACGCTCTCACTGTCGTCTGGACCGCTCTCTCTGCTGGGCTGCTCTCACTCTTTCATCTGGGCCTCTCTTTCTCTCTCTGCTGGGCTGCTCTCTCTCTTCTGGGCTGCTTTCTTTGCTGGGATGCTCTCTCTCTGTTGGGCCGCTCTCACTCTCATCTGAGCCGCTCTCACTCTCTGCTGGTCTGCTCTCTCTCATCTGGGCCGCTCTCACTCTCTGCTGGACCACTCTCTCCCATGGGTTGCTCTCTCATTTGGGCCACTCTCTCCACTGGGCTTCTCTCTCTCCAGGGCTGAGCAGCGCCGGACCGTCACAGTGATCAGTCACATGACTGATCACATGACTGTGACACCACCTCAGGTCCTCCATCTCTCTGGTAAGTATATGAGGGAGGTGGGGTCTGCGTTCGGGGTGTGGAGTGCGGCATGTTGTTTTGAGTGCCGCTGGTGATAGTGTGTGGGCCGCACTCTCTCTCTGCTGGGCCACTATCTCTCTGCCATGCCTCTCTTCTAGGCCGCGCTCACTCTCTGCTGGGCTGCTCTCACTCTGCTGGGCCACTATTTCTCTCTTGTCTGGGCCGCTCTCTCTCTCTCTCTCGTCTGGGCCGCTCTCTCTCTCTCTCGTCTGGGCCGATCTCTCTGCTGGCTGGTCTCTCTCTCTGATGGGCTGCTCTCTGCTGGGCCACTCTCTGTTGGACCTCTCTCTGCTGCTCTCACTCTTGTCTGGGCCGCTTACTCTCTGCTGGGCCACTCTCTGTTGGACCTCTCTCTGCTGCTCTCACTCTTGTCTGGGCTGCTTTCTTTCTGCTGAGCTGATCTCACTCTCTCGCATCTGGGCCACTCTGTCTGTGCCGTTCTCTCTGTTTGGCCTCTCTTTCTCCAGAGATGAGCAGTGTCGGACCGTCACAGTGATCAGCCATGTGAACCTGGCTCCTCCCCATCATGCGACTGATCACATGACTGTGACATCACCTCAGGCTATGGGGTACTCAGGTATCAGGCTCCAAAGGGGTTAACGCTCCTGTGTCACGGGGAGTGGTGGCTGCGCCTGATCCCGTGTCCTGGGGGACTTCTTTTAAAAGGGGTATACTTACAGGGGATTATATTTACAAGTTGTCGTGACGCCACCTGTAGTTTCTGGTGAGTCACCAGCGCCGCCACAGTCCGCCGGAGGTAGATGGTATCGCGGCTAGTTGTCAAAGTTCTCTACACAGCTGCTGCTGGATTATAGAGGCTGTGCTATGGAGGCTGCTGCTGGAGTATATGGAGGCTGTGCTATGGAGGCTGTGCTGGACTGTATATACTATTTGGAGGCTGAACTGGGCTGTATATATTATTTTGAGGCTGTCCTGGGCTGTATATATAATATGGAGGGTGTGGTGTGCTGTATATGTTTTTGAAGGCTGTAATGTACATATAAAATGGAGGTTGCGCTGCATATATTATTTAAAGACTGTGCTGTGATGTATATATAATATGGAGGCTGTGCTTTGCTGTATATATTATTTTGAGGCTGCCTGTATATATTTTTTGGAGGCTGTGTTGTGCTGTATATATAATATGGAGACTGCTGCTGTGCTGTATATAGTATTTGGAGGTTGTGCTTGGCTATAATTATTATTTGAATGCTGTGCTGGGCATTGGGCTGTAAATATTGGAGGCTGCTGATGGACTGCCACAGCATCCAAATAATATATACAGCCCAGCAGCAGCCTCCAAATAATGTACACAGCTCAGAGCCTCTTTATTATGTATATACAGCCCAGCACAGCCTCCAAATATATACAACTCACAGCCTCTATATTATATATACAGCCCAGCAGCAGCCTCTATACTATTTAGACAGCTCCACAGTCTCCATATTATATTTACAGCCCAGAAGCCTCTATTATATATGCAGCCCTGCACAGCCTCAATATTATATATAGAGCCCACCCAGGAGCCTCTATATTATATATACACAGCCTGCAGCTTCTATATTATATTCATGAATCGTGGTATGTCTTAAAGGGGCCCACTGAGATTGTTTTGCCCGGGGCCCACAAAAACATAGAGTCAGCCCTGTTTGAAACTACCGAGTTACGGTTGAGAATTCTGGCACTACAATATCCTGATAGAGATTTTCTGGATTAGAGACTGCCATAAAAGTAGTATTTCATTTAAGCACTAGGCCGATGTAATGTCAATGATTATGCCGAATCCAGAATGCCCTCAACAGAAACAGCCCATTATGATGAGGACGAGTGGGGAGAAGTAGAAATGCCTTCTACTCCTGTCACCAAACAGAATATACAGAGAGTCCCAGGACCTCCCGTGTCTGAACCTAACCCCAGACCCCCGATGAGCCATGAATGGGCTGAAATTCAAAGGAGAGCAGAACCTTCAGAGTTCAAAGAAGTGTTAGTGTGACTGTGAACCCCCACACTCACGAGAGTGTCTTCCACATATTTGTACCAGACAAGATGCCAACCTCATTCTAGAGACTTATCATGACTAATCTGAACACTTTGTTGCCAAAAGACTGAGATGACAATCTGAGGATACTTCTACTGGATAGGAATGTGCTAAGATATTGAGAAATGGTGCAGAGATTGTGTCCTGTGTGCTAAAATACTTGAAGAGGTCGTGTTTCCTAACACTGAAGAGGAAATGCCATTGTAATGGGACAAGACAATGACCCTAAACACACCAGTAAACGAGAAAAATCTTGGTTCCAGTCCAACAAAATTGAGGTTATGAAGTGGCCACCCGATCCCCGGACCTTAATCCGATGGATCACTTGTGGTGACATCAAAAATGCTGTATATGGATACACCTAAATAAAATGGGAATGGTTGGTGATATCAACGTCCTGTTTGTAGCACATTAGTATATGGGAGGGGGGAAACTTTTCCAGATGGGTGGTGACCATGGCGGCCATTTTGAAGTCGGCCATTTTGGATGCAACTTTGTTTTTCAATGGGAAGAGGGTCATGTGACACATCAAACTTATTGTGAATTTCATAAGAAAAAACAATGGTGTGCTTGGTTTTAAACGTAACTTTATTCCTTCATGAGTTATTTACAAGTTTATGATCACTTATACAATGTGTTCAAAGTGCTGCCCATTGTGTTGTATTGTCACTACAACCCTCTTCTCCCACTCCTGACACTGATAGTAACACCGCAGAAGACATGCTGCACAGGCCTCCAGGATCCGCTGTGTCAGATGCTGCACATCTCGTATCTTCACAGCATAGACAATTGTCTTCAGATGAGGGATGAGGCAAATGTGAATGGTGAAGTTACCAAACAAAACCAGCGCTATTGGTCTGATACTAACCACAGTGGATAGATCCCTCCAAGACTGCTGGGACACAGACATTGATGGTATGGTGTGGTGTATGGGGTACAAAGATAGTGGGGCCATTCTTCATCAATGGAAACCTCAATACCACTGGATATCTGACATTGCTCCATGATTCACAAATCCAGGGGCATTGAGGTTTCCATTGATGAAGAATGGCTCCACTATCTTTGTACCCCATACACCACACCATACCATCAATGTCTGTGTTCCAGCAGTCTTGGAGGGATCTATCCACTGTGGTTAGTGTCAGACCAATAGCGCTGGGTTTTGTTTGGTAACTTCACCATTCACAGAATAGTTTGCCTCATCCCTCATCTGAAGGCCATGGACTATGCTGTGAAGATACGAGATGTGCAGCCTCTGACACAGCGGATCCTGGAGGCCTGTGCAGCATTTCTTCTGCGGTGTTACTATCAGTGTCAGGAGTGGGAGAAGAGGGTTGTATTGACAATCCAACACAATGGGCAGCACTTTGAACACATTGTATAAATGGTCATAAACTTGTAAATAACTCATGAAAGATTAAAGTTATGTTAAAACCAAGCCACCATTGTTTTTCTTATGGAATTCTTAATACGTTTGATGTGTCACATGACTCTCTTCCCAATGGAAAAATAAAGTTGCATCCAAAATGGCCGACTTCAAAATGGCCACCATGGTCACCACCCATTTGGAAAAGTTTCCCCCCCTCCCATATACTAATGTGCCACAAACAGGAAGGCGATGTCACCAACCATTCCCATTTTATTTAGGTGTATCCATATAAATGGCCCACCCTGTACATTGTGAGATGTAGTCAAAGCATCCTGGGCTGGAATAACAGGTGACAGGTGGCAGAAGTTGGTTGACTCTATGCAACATAGATGTGAAGCCGTTCTAAAAAACTGTGGTTATACAACTAGATATCAGGTCAGTGATTCACAGGAATGAGAAATCCTAAAAAATACAAATGCAGGCACTGCTATTATTGTGAACAGCCCAATGTTCATTATTTGTTATTTTCTGTAAAGTAATTAAACATTATCTATATTTCTCTTCATGTTTTGATTTAGTAAATAATCTTCCCAATGCTGGAAATAAAAACTATTATAAAGATTTTAGCTCTCCCTCATGTTTTTGATCACACTGCTATTATCTGTAACACAACTGTATATATATATATGAGATGTCGCCACTTGTTCATTAACATTTGACACAGAACGCTTGTGTGTGTTTGAATCACGCAGCTTTCATCTATTATGGATCTGTTTATTTTGACTCTTTAGAATAAAGTTTCAAGACGTTTTTAGGAATTGGAAGAATTTCTTTTTTAAATTCATCCAGGTGGAGTCACCCGGCGACTTCACAATGGGGCTTACGGTCAGCTGCGGCAGATCCGGCACTTGCTGCATGGGGAAAAAAAAACCTGCTAGCTGCGTTTTTTGACTCGCCGCAACTGCCGCAAGCCCCAGAGAGAATGAATGGGGGCTTACCGCAGGTGTACTGCAAGTCGGCCATTAGGCGGCACATGCAGTAAATCTGCCGGATCTGCCGCATTGAGCAAAAACGCTGATGTGAAAGCAGCTTTACAGGTAAGCTGGTTCCTTTTTCTTTTAGGGTGGTTTCACACTGCAATTTTTGCCCATCCGTGGCTGTCCGTTGTAAAGCGGACAGCGACGGATCAGATTTGGTCCCCCATGTGTCCCTATGGGCACATGGTTTGATCGGATTTGCCCTTAATGGCATCCGATTTGTGATGGATCTGATTCTGTCTGATTTTTTGCTCCGATTTTGGGCACAGCGGACCGAATCGGAGCCGACAGGTCCGCAGCAAATAACATGGGGACTTATGGAGCATGCTCAGTACACTAAAACTGCTCTTTACCGTATATACATACATTGCGGAAGTGAAATTAAGTAAAAGAAGTGTTAAAAATAAAAAAAACTATCTCCTCACCTCTCCGGCGTGTCCCCTGATGCGCGCCGTCTAGTTCCCAGGGAAGGACCTGGAGTTGTGTGGCAACCCGATCAGCTGATCAGTCACATGACCGCAGTGGCCGGTCATGTGACCGATCAGCTGATCGGGTTGCCACGCAACGCCAGGTCCTCAAGCCCTCTAGGAGCTAGATGGCAGCTCAGCCTGTCTGAGGTGGAAGCGGGAGAGATGGAGATGGAGACGGGAGAGATGGAGGAGCGGGGAGACGGGAGAGATGGAGGAGCGGGGAGACGGGAGAGATGGAGGAGCGGGAGACGGGAGAGATGGAGGAGCGGGGAGACGGGAGAGATGGAGGAGCGGGGAGACGGGAGAGATGGAGGAGCGGGGAGACAGGAGAGATGGAGGAGCAGGGAGACAGGAGAGATGGAGGAGAGATGGAGGAGCAGGGAGACAGGAGAGATGGAGGAGCAGGGAGACAGGAGAGATGGAGGAGAGATGGAGGAGCAGGGAGACAGGAGAGATGGAGGAGCGGGAAAAGGAGGAGAGATGGAGGAGCGGGGAGACAGGAGAGATGGAGGAGCGGGGAGACAGGAGAGAGAGCTGTAGGATCAATCCAAACGGATCCTACAAAAAATTGGAAATGGATGCCTATTTGTCATCTGAGCGCAGGCATCCTTTGGATCTGTTGCTGTTGGTGGGATCCTGCAAAAAAAGCATCACATCGGACAGCAAAAAATCACAATGTGAAAGCAGCCTTAGTCTTTAAGTGTTTCTGCCTTTAGAAAAGTAACTGCAGTTTTTTCCATGAGTTTTTTCAGCTCCACATAGAAACCTCTAGAGAAAACCCCAAAACCGCACAGATCAGCGGCGTCTTTAGTGGCCCCGGGGGACGTTTTCAGGAAATCACATCCACTTTGCTCGGACGGTGAAACTGCAGAAATAACGCAGCATTTCCTCTACATGTGAACACGACCTGAATGTCCGAGCAAAGTGGATGTGATGTCATGAAGTCTCCGCCCTCGGTGTAAAGACGCCGCTGAACTCTGCCGATTTGGTGTTTTTCTCTATCGGCTTCTATGTGGAGACTGAAAAAAATACAATATTTATTAATGCAGAATCAAAGCTTTTCTGTAATATTAAAAAAGCATCAAACCCCCGGATTCACATCTGCACCAAAACATGGATTAGATAAGGGGAAAACACATAAAAACTGCAGCAAACACCCAATAATCAGAGCAGACTGATATTGTGTTGTGCGGTGCAGACACCTGGAGGAAACGCAGCATTTACTCTACATGTGAACACGACCTCAGTGATACAATTTATTACATGTTTTATGGGTTTAACTGTGAAAAATAATCAATCTCACCAGGTTTTTACTCCATTTACCGATCCCCATAAATAATCTGATCACTGTGTTGTTCGGGTCGTTACAATTACAGGGAGAACAAATATGTCCATGTTATTTGCTGATTTGTGATGTTTATTATTTAAAAAAAAAATGCATTAATTATTAATTAATTATGTTTTACTAATTTTATTAGAATAAAAATCTCTTATTCTCCCTCTAGAATACAGGGACATAGAGATGCTCTGCTCTGTACAATGTATCTCTATGTACCTGTATAATCTGCCTGTGTAGTCAGAGTCTGAACTGCAGCTTCAAGTATAGAAAATTCTCCCTGTGACATCACCAGAGTCTGTGGATCAAAGCTTTGTCTCCTGCTGAAATGTGTGAAGGTTGTTGAGTTCTGGGGACGGGAATATTATTAAAAAAATACATTGGAGTAATTAGAACTCAAAATTTTATAGTATTTTTTATAGGAACATCTTTATAGGATTTTTTTTTACCTCTAGGGACATAAAGACACACTGCTATTGACAATGTATCTTTACGTAGCTGAATAATCTTCTGGGTTCTCTGCCTGCAATACAGGTCAAGATAACCAAATCCTCCAATTGACCTCAATGTAGACAGTGGCTCAATGGTAGAGCTACGGACAAGGAGTTCATGACCATTGCCATTGCTCATTATACAGATTATGGCACATTAAAATAGCTTCTACCCTGGGAGAGTTTTCCAATGTTTAACAAGCCCCAACTTCTTGCTAAAATGTTACTTCCATTCTCAGCATAAAAATGACTATTTTGCGTGAAATTTTAGATGCTTCAAAAGACTTGATTTGTCAGTAAAACATTTCCCACATTCTGAGCATGAAAATGGCTTCTTCCCTGTGTGAGTTCTGAGATGATGTCTAAGACTAGATTTCCAAGTAAAACACTTCCCACAGTCAGAACATGAATACGGCTTTTCTTCAGTGTGAATTCTTTGATGTCTCAGAAGCTCTGATTTCGATACTAAACATTTCCCACATTCTGAACAGCAAAATGGCTTCTCCCCTGTGTGACTTCTGAGATGTTCCAGAAGTTTTGATTTACTGATAAAACATTTCTCACATTCTGAACAAGAAAACGGCTTCTCCCCTGTGTGAGTTCTTACATGATTCACAAGACAGGATTGCTGAGTAAAACACTTCCCACAGTCAGGACATGAATATGGCTTCTCCTCAGTGTGAATTCTTTGATGATTCACAAAAGTTGATTTCTTGGCAAAACATTGCCCACATTCTGAACAGCAAAATGGCTTCTCTCCTGTGTGACGTTTTAGATGTTCTTGAAGGTTTGATTTGTTCCCAAAACATTTCCCACATTCTGAGCATGAAAAAGGCTTCTCTCCTGTGTGAATTATTTGATGTCGTATAAGACGTGATTTCCAAGTAAAACCCTTCCCACAGTCAGGACATGAATATGGCTTCTCCTCAGTGTGAATTCGTTGATGTCTCACAAGTTCTGATTTCAGGACAAAACATTTCCCACATTCTGAACAGCAAAATGGCTTCTCCCCTGTGTGACTTCTGAGATGTGTCACCAGGTGTGATTTCTTCTTGAAACATTTTTCACATTCTGAACAAGAAAATGGCTTCTCCCCTGTGTGAATCATTACATGTTGCACAAGGCTTGAATTCTGACTAAAACCCTTCCCACACTCAGGACATGAATATGGCTTCTCCCCTGTGTGAATTCTTTGATGAGTCACAAGTTCTGATTTCTGAACAAAACATTTCCCACATTCTGAACAGCAAAAAGGCCTCTCTCCTGTGTGACTTCTGAGATGTGTCACAAGGTGTGATTTCTGAATAAAACATTTCTTACATTCTGAACAAGAAAACGGCTTCTCCTCTGTGTGACTTCTGAGATGTTTCAGAAGGTTTGATTTCTTGCTAAAATATTTCCTACATTCCGAACATGAAAATGGCTTCTCCCCTGTGTGACTTCTTGGATGATTCTCAGGAGACCCTTTAGGTATAAAGTGTTGTGCATGTTCCACAGATGAATGTGGCTTCTCTCCTGTGTGAGTTCTCTGATGTCTAACAAGACTAATTTCTTCGGTAAAAGATTTCCCACATTCTGAACATGAAAATGAGCTTTCATTGCTGTGAATTTGTTCATTCAAAGAAAGATTAGATTTTATATTACATTTTTCCCCACATAGAGATTTTCCCCCGGTCTATTTCCGGTTCCTTGTTTGCTGATCAGTGATTGATTAGACAATAGTGTTTTCTGACTGTTGGTATCAGTGGATACGTGTCGGCTGTGAAGGACCACGGGAACATTAGGAGTTTTATCTTGTGAGGAATTGTTATCTTCTACATTATCAAAGGGAGATAAAAGCAGATTTCCATGGCAGCTTCTCGTCCAGTCTTCACCTAGAAAAAGAAACAAAATATTTTTGAACTTTGGCCATTTTTAGAAAACTCTATGGCAAAAATAGAATTATTATATTTTAGTCAGGCGTTATATGAGATAAAGTATAAAAATAAAATGATGTCTAAACCGGCAGAGAGAAGAAGGGAGAAATAATAGAGATATTCAACCAAGTCAGGTATGAAGAAATGAAGACATGACCTGAGAGAGGGAGAAAGAGAGAGGACAAGACAGATAGAGGACATGATGTCAGAGACGTGGAGCAGATAATCATTACATCAATTATTAACAATAATAGTAATAATCACCATGAAGACATTTGTGAATTTCCAATAATAAAGACATTTACAGTCAGACAAGATCTATGAGCGCCTCTTACCGGTCACTGACTCTGATGTGGGGGTTTCGTGTCCACTCCTCGTTCCACCAGAACTTTCCTGCAAGAATCCCACATTACAGACATGAGAATTTATCTTATCTACAGGAAAAGTCAGAAACCTCCTACTACTAATTTGATCCCCTTTACTTTATCCTAACTCTTCCAAACTATCAATTTCCCAGTATACTTCTGTTATCATTTATCAATGGCTGTAAATAGGGATGAGCGAGTAGTCAAATACTGGGACTCGCTATAGTCAGGCCGAGTAGATCATAATACTCGGGTATTCGGTGCGAGTAGTGAGTCCAATGTTAGTCAATGGGAAATACAAGTAATTGACTGCTGGACCCAAAAAAGCGTTGTGGAGGCTGAGGAAAAGGCTGAAATGGGTGCATGATTGCCGTAGGAGCGAGTTATGATGGAGGAGAAGATCTTCTGACAGCTCAGTGTGTAAGTGGTGTAGAGAGAACAATCTGCCATAGGGGCTGTGTGATGGTTAACGCAAGAAGAAGCCACCTATCATCATCACCACAAGGGCTTCACAATTATAAAGCTTGGACTACTGGCATTGTTGTTCCACTGCCATTGCACAATGTGCAGGCATAGTGTCTCCAACAATTAGCCCAAGGGGCTGTATTATGGTTGATGAAGGAAGCAGTCCTCAAGGGCCAAACTATTTTGAAGCTAGGACTACTAGCATAGTTCTTGTAGTGCCCAATGTGCTGGCATAGTCATAGTGTCTCCATAAATTAGCCCAAGGGGTTGTATTATGGTTGATGAAGGAAGCAGGCCTCAAGGCCCAAACAATTATGATGCCAGGACTACTAGCACGGTAGTTGCAGTGCCCAATGTCCAGGTATAGCCATGGTGTCTCCATAAATTAACCCAAGGGGCTGTATCATGGTTGATGAAGGAGGCAGGCCTCAAGGGCCAAACAATTATGAAGCTAGGACTACTAGCACAGTAGTTGCTGTGCCCAATGTCCAGGTATAGCCATAGTGTCTCCATAAATTAGCCCAAGGGGCTGTATTTTGGTTGATAAAGGAAGGGGGGTCTCATCACAAGTGCCTCCAATGGGAAATATCAATTAACGGATCATTGTTTTTAGCTTATTGACCATGAGGTACATGTTGCAGAAGCAGGAGTTTAAAACATGTGTAAGAAGAAGGAAAGGTGTTTGTATGGGAAGGAATGGACGTGATCACCAGTTGCCTAAAATAAAATTTTGGGTGAGTTTACGTTGGGATGCTGTCATCAGGAGGGCTTAAATACTCTTACGAAATCCAGGCCTTGTTAAATTTTATCAGAGTCAGCCTGTCTGCATTCTCTGTAGTCAGCCGTTTATGTGTGATGATTGCCCCAGCGGCACTGAAAACACGCTCTGACATCACACTAGCAGCAGGGCAGGCCAGCACCTCTAAGGCATATAAAGAGAGGTCTGGCCAACTATGCAGCTTGGATACCCAGTAATTAAATGGAACAGAAGCATCACGAAGAACGCAGGTATGGTCACTTAGATAGTCGTTGACCATCTTGTGCAACTTCTCCCTCCTTGACATTGTTACCGGTCCAGCTAGCCCTTGCTGATGAGCCAGTTTATTGAAGATGGCCCAGTTTGTGGACATTTTCCCCCTACCTTCTTTAGACCTGCTGGCCGTGTCTCTCTCCATTAATGCATGCTGTTGCACAGAGCTGGTACCTCTGCTAGCAGCGATGTCTGAAGGTGATGTTGCCATCAAGTGATCAACAACGGCCCTCTTGAAGGGTTCTATTGTGAATCCCCTTGGTGACTGCAACAGTAGTGAAGGAAATTTGCCCTTGTACCGTGGGTCTAGAAAGGTGGCCAACCAGTTGCTGTTGAAAATGTGGATCACGCGAGGGTCTTGACACAGACAGATATGAAGTGTGCCATGTGTGCCAAGCTGCAAAGAGGGGGGCGTGTCCAGCAGCTAATGGCGCCGGACGCGTATTGAAGAGGCTCTCTCACATAGATCCTGAAAGCGGCACCCTACGGCTCATCCCGAGCTCAAAACAACCTCCCCGGTGCTCTCCTGTCATCAGAGCAGAGCCGGTCATGCCGAGAGCGAGTTCCAGGCGAAGGGAAACCGGGAACAAGCTCACGAACTTCTTCCAGACTGAGGGGCAGAAATCCTCCAAGATGGCGCCCGATGGGGAAGACGCAGCAGCCCGGTCCCGCGATTCTGCACACTCTCCCCGATCTCCCTCCCGCTCAGCAGACCATAACTCGGTGAGTAGAGATGTCTCACCGATCACTAAGAAGTATATGAGAGACATGCTGGGAGCTATGCGGGACTCTATGCTGTGTGAACTGCGAGGCATGAGAGAGGAGATGAGGGCAGATATGGTGGCCATGGGAGAAAGAACTTCTAAAGTGGAAGCTAAAATGGCCGACTATGCCTCGGCCCATAACAACCTGGCAGACAGTTACGATGTCCTTGACAGGGAAATGGGCTCTGTGCAGTCTAGGCTATGTCACTTGGAGGATGGCCTCCGTAAAAACAACATCAAACTGAGAGGGGTGGTGGAGACGCAGGAAGCAGAGGACCTCCCCGGGACTGTAGCTGCTTTCCTGACCGCGGCGTTACCGGATGTCTCTCCGGAGATGCTAAAAATTGTGAAGGCTTACAGGCTCCCAAAACCAGCTAAATTACCTAAAGAGACCCCAAGAGACATTCTAATCTCATTCCTGAGACCTGATGTAAGGGACGTACTTCTCCATGCCATGAGAGCAAACCCCTCTTTGCCAAAGCCCTTCGACAAGGTGGCAACTTACCCGGACCTGTCGCCAGGAACATTAGCCAAGAGACGCGAATTTTCCTCCAGCTGCCGTATTTTACGTGAGAAGGGAATCCAATATGCATGGGGCTCTCCAACATCTGTTAACTTTCGTTATAAGGGATCCAGGCACTCATTTGCGTCCCCGACCCTCCTCAGAAAGGCTCTGAAATCTTGGAACCTAGCGACCTTCAGTCCACATTCACCGAGATCCCCACAAGAGGATAACCAGGGTTCACCTCCACGGGGGCACGACTGACCGCGACGTTGCTTGAGAACAGTAATCTTTGTGACTTGACCTCCATGTTTGGTTGTTACCAAGTTACTCCCACCGAGCTCTCTCCGAAGGCTCGTTGAGGATTCTAGGGCTCACTTGAGTCCTGGCCGTTCCAGAGGGAGGTGCCTGGTGGGTCTGCTATCCCCCTCCCCACAAGCTCAGACACTTTAGTCTGACTATTTTGCAAGTTTACATTTGTATTACCTTCCCTGTATTTTAACCTCCCTTTCCTAATCCCCCTCCCAGCTTCCCTTTTCCCTCCCCCCCCTCCCCCTTCTGTACTTTTTTAAACACTCTTCTCATATTCTTCTTCTCTTTCTTTTACTTCCCTGGGGGTTGTCTCTCGGATGTCCCCCTCGCTGTTTGCACTCATTGGTGGTGCTCTCGCAATTTACATCAATGTCTCAATTTGTTGTGTCCGACTCATCTTCCAATCTGCAGATAACATCGCTTAATGTCAGAGGACTGAACTCTCCAGTGAAACGCTCCTTCTTGTGGAGAGAGACCAAGCGACTCAAAGCAGACGTTCTTTGTATCCAGGAAACGCACCTATTGTCTGAGGACAACCATCGGGTAAGACATCCTGCCTACCCCCACATATTTTTCGCTAACAACAAAACAAAGAAAGCAGGAGTCTGTGTGATGGTGAGTGGTAGAGTCCAGTTTCAGCTGAAATCAATGGAGGCAGACCCACTAGGGAGACACCTCACATTAAAATGTCACATAGCAGGGGAACTGTTCACCATAGTGACGGTATATGCCCCGAACACAGGCCAAAAGAGATTCTTGAGGTCCTTCTTTAAAAGAACAACAGAATCTGCTGAGGGATCCCTGGTGGTGTGCGGTGATTTTAACCAAGTGATGGAGACTAGACTGGACTCTTCTGCACAGCCCACAAGAAAAGGGAGAGATCTGACTGATGTGACTAGGAGTTCAGACTCCACGATGTGTGGAGGTACATGCACGCGGAGGAGAGGGATTACACCTTCTTCTCCAACTCCCACAAATCCTATTCTAGGATTGATTTCTTCCTAGTGAGAGACGATATTTTGCCCCACTGCACTGACACTTCAATAGGCCTGATCTCATGGTCGGACCATGCTCCGGTAACACTATCGATCAGACTGGGGCAAAAACGCAGTACCTACCGCCGCTGGAGAATGAATGTCGGGCTCCTATCGGACCAACACACCCTCGACTACCTGGACGCAAAGTTAGAGGAATATTTCCACATAAATGACAACAAAGAAGTGACAGACGGCTCCCTCTGGCATTCTCATAAGGCTGTCCTTCGGGGCCTCCTTATTCAGAAGGCTTCGCAGAAAAAAAAAGAGCGGGAGAAATTTTGGAGAGAATGGACGGAACAAATTGTGGAATTGGAGAGGGTAAACAAAACTACACCCTCCCCCCTCTTGTCCTCTCAAATTTTAGAGCTACGTACTAAACTTAGAGCCCAATTGCTCTTTTCTCACGAACTAAGCTTGAGAAAAATAAACACTCAATACTACTCGGCAGGAGATAGGGCAAGTAAACTACTTGCTAAAAGACTGAAAAAACGGGTGACACGATCCATGGTGACTTCTATGTCCACATCCGAGGGAAGACAGGTTAGAGACCCAACGGAAATAGTGGAAGTTATGGCAGACTACTACTCCAGACTATACAACCTAGCAGATGATCCCCAGACCCCGCAACCTTCGCAGAGCCTAATACAAGACTATCTAACGCGACTTAACCTCCCGTCCCTACAGCCGGACATACTGTCTGACTTGAATAAACCTTTCACGCTCTCTGAAGTAACGGCAACCATCCAAACACTTAAATCTAACTCAGCCCCAGGCCCAGATGGGTTTGCCAATGAATATTACAAGATCTTCTCGTCGCGTTTGGCTCCCTACCTGCTCCGACTCTTCCAGTATTGGCAAGTGGAGGGATCTCTCCCAGCAGAAGCACTGGAGGCTCAGATTACCACCATCCAAAAGCCGGGGAAACCTCCTGACATGCCGGGCAGTTATCGACCCATCTCGTTACTTAATACGGATGTGAAGATATATGCTAGGCTGTTAGCCTCCCGTCTAGCACGGGTGATCCCGATGCTGGTGGACCCGGACCAGGTGGGCTTTGTGGCGGGACGTCAAACAAGAGACGGGACCAGACGTATGTTGGACCTGATTGAGATAGTGGAGAGGAAGGGGACCCCCAGTGTATTGTCCCTGGACGCTGAAAAGGCGTTCGACAGGGTACACTGGGGTTACCTGAGGGAAGTCCTGGGTAGGTTTGGATTTTCTAGCCCGATTCTTAGAGCGATCCTGAGTTTATATATACCAATCCAGGGGCCCGAGTGTCTATGTCAGGATACTCTTCACAACAATTTGCCATCACAAATGGGACGAGACAAGGTTGTCCCTTGTCTCCCTTGATATTTGCCCTGGTTATGGAGCCTCTTGCTGCCTCGATCAGGTCCAACCCATGTATCACGGGTATTCAGGTGGGATCTAAACAACATGTCATAGGACTGTATGCAGATGACGTTATAATAACCTGCACGAGCCCCAACAATTCTATCCCAGCAGCAATTCATGAACTTGATGCTTTCTCCAGAATATCTTACTATAAGCCAGTGATGGCGAACCTATGGCACGCGTGCCAGGGGTGGCACGCAGAGCCGCCTCCGCTGGC
This sequence comes from Allobates femoralis, assembly GCA_033576535.1. Classification (NCBI taxonomy): domain Eukaryota; kingdom Metazoa; phylum Chordata; class Amphibia; order Anura; family Aromobatidae; genus Allobates; species Allobates femoralis. Next base: position 619,778,067 of record JARQOC010000001.1, on the reverse strand, counting down.
ACGCGGCCTCGCCACTACACTGCCGCTTTGATCTGCCGGCGTGCGGCTCCGGCAGATCAAAGCTGTGTTGGAGCAGAGGAGACATTTCTCCTCTCTCCAACACTCTTCCTAGATGGTGGGCAGGACTTTTCCCTATGGGCCGCCCACCCACCCCACCTCTCCTCCAGCCCACCTCTCCTCCAGGCTCCAGCCCACCTCTCCTCCAGGCTCCAGCCCACCTCTCCTCCAGGCTCCAGCCCACCTCTCCTCCAGGCTCCAGCCCACCTCTCCTCCAGGCTCCAGCCCACCTCTCCTCCAGGCTCCAGCCCACCTCTCCTCCAGGCTCCAGCCCACCTCTCCTCCAGGCTCCAGCCCACCTCTCCTCCAGGCTCCAGCCCACCTCTCCTCCAGCCCACCTCTCCTCCAGGCTCCAGCCCACCTCTCCTCCAGCCCACCTCTCCTCCAGGCTCCAGCCCACCTCTCCTCCAGCCCACCTCTCCTCCAGCCTCAGTACTGCTCTGTCACCGAGCGGCCACGGCCGTGAAGGGGGCGGAGTCACGGACGTGAAGGGGGCGGGGTCACGGACGTGAAGGGGGCGGGCCGTTTCCCCAAAGCAGTGCCCTTCTCACAGCAATCAGGAGGCCCTCCCAGCGTCTTCATCTCATTCTGATCTCTGAGATGATCATGTGACCCCGGATGCCTCCCCTGATGTGACATCATCACAGGTCCTGCCGGTATATGTGAGTATCATATCTGTGTGTGTCTTTCTGAGTGTCGTTCTGTCTGTCAGAATGTCTCTATCTGTGTGTTTGACAGTGTCTGTGTGTCTCTCTGTCTCTACACAACACTATACAGTATATACAGGTCCACACTACATGCTGTACTAGTGTGCCTATATACTGTATATATAGTGTGGACCTGTATATACAATATAGTGCTGTGTATACAAGATATAACCAACAATCTCAGATGTCCCAGGTCCGCACGTGTAAGTGCCCAGTCCGCAGCGTGTACGTGCCCAGGGTCCGCAGCGTGTAACGTGCCCAGGGTCCGCAGCGTGTAACGTGCCCAGGGTCCGCAGGTGTAAGGTGCCCAGGGTCCGCAGCTGTAAGGTGCCCAGGTCCAGCGTGTAAGGTGCCCAGGGTCCGCAGCGTTAAGTGCCCAGGTCCGCAGCGTGTAAGCCAGGGTCCGCAGCCGTGGGGTGCCAAGTCCGCAGCGTGTAAGGTGCCCAGGGTCCGCAGCGTGTAAGGTGCCCAGGGTCCGCAGCGTGTAAGGTGCCCAGGGTCCGCAGCGTGTAAGGTGCCCAGGTCCGCAGCGTGTAAGGTGCCCAGGGTCCGCAGCGTGTGAGGTGCCCAGGGTCCGCAGCGTGTGAGGTGCCCAGATCCCAGCGTGTAGGTGCCCAGGTCCGCAGGTGTAAGGTGCCCAGGGTCCGCAGCGTGTGAGGTGCCCAGAGTCCGCAGCGTGTGAGTGCCCAGGTCCCACTGTAAGTCCCAGGGTCCGCAGCGTGTAAGGTGCCCAGGTCCGCAGCGTGTAAGGTGCCCAGGTCCGCAGCGTGTGAGGTGCCCAGGGTCCGCAGCGTGTGAGTCCCAGGTCCGCAGCTGTGAGGCCCAGGTCCGCAGCGTGTGAGGTGCCCAGGGTCCGCAGCGTGTGAGGTGCCCAGGGTCCCAGCGTGTGAGTGCCCAGATCCGCAGCGTGTGAGGTGCCCAGGGTCCGCAGCGTGTGAGGTGCCCAGGGTCCGCAGCGTGTAACGTGCCCAGGGTCCGCAGCGTGTGAGGTGCCCAGGTCCGCAGCGTGTAAGGTGCCCAGGGTCCGCAGCGTGTAACGTGCCCAGGGTCCGCAGCGTGTAAGTGCCCAGGGTCCGCAGCGTGTAAGTGCCCAGGGTCCGCAGCGTGTGAACGTGCCCAGGGTCCGCAGCGTGTAACGTGCCCAGGGTCCGCAGCGTGTAAGGTGCCCAGGGTCCGCAGCGTGTAAGGTGCCCAGGGTCCGCAGCGTGTAAGGTGCCCAGGGTCCGCAGCGTGTAAGGTGCCCAGGGTCCGCAGCGTGTAAGGTGCCCAGGTCCGCAGCGTGTAAGGTGCCCAGGGTCCGCAGCGTGTAAGGTGCCCAGGGTCCGCAGCGTGTAACGGTGCCCAGGGTCCGCAGCGTGTAAGTGCCCAGGGTCCGCAGCGTGTAACGTGCCCAGGGTCCGCTTGTGTAAGTGCCCAGGGTCCGCAGCGTGTAAGGTGCCCAGGGTCCGCAGCGTGTAAGGTGCCCAGGGTCCGCAGCGTGTAAGGTGCCCAGGGTCCGCAGTGGGTCACGGATACACGCAGGCGTTCTAATGTACAGTCCGCAGCGTGTAATGTGTATACCGGCCCGCAGTCTGTAAGTGTGCAGCATCCACAGAATGTATCCTGAGAGTTCCTCTGTGTTCTTCACGGTGTCCCATGGATCCCTGTGCCTCTGCACGCCAGCAGTGGGACGTTCTCGGGGCCCGCCACCTTTCCAGTGGGTCACGTGTATACAGCAGGCAGTTTCTAATGTTTTTACAGTCTGCAGTCTCTAATGTGTATACGGCCCGCAGTCTGTAGTGTGCAGCATCACAAAATTTTCCTGAGAGTTCTCTCTGTGTTCTTCACGGTGTCTCCATGGATCCTGTTCCTCTCTACGCCCAGCACTGGACTTTCTGCCGCCACCTTTCATCTTTCCCCATCTTTAGGATCAGGCTGAGTCTTGGCTATCTATATACCACAGCATCCTATCTATAAAGCACAGCCTCCTGGGTATGCTGGGTATAATTCTCCTGTTTACTGAGTGTAATCCTCAGTATCTGTAGTATTCTGTATATATACACTGCACAGTACCACTTCTCCTGTCCTGTATACTGGATGTAATCCTCAGTATCTGTATTATTCTGTATATATACACTGCACAGTTCCTCTTCTCCTGTTTTGTATACTGGGTGTAATCCTCAGTCTCTGTATTATTCTGTATATATACACTGCACAGTTCCTCTTCTCCTGTCCTGTATACTGGGTGTAATCCTCAGTCTCTGTATTATTCTGTATATATACACTGCACAGTTCCTCTTCTCCTGTCCTGTATACTGGGTGTAATCCTCAGTCTCTGTATTATTCTGTATATATACACTGCACAGTTCCTCTTCTCCTGTCCTGTATACTGGGTGTAATCCTCAGTGTCTGTATTATTCTGTATATATACACTGCACAGTACCACTTCTCCTGTCTTGTATACTGGGTGTAATCCTCAGTATCTGTATTATTCTGTATATATGTACACTGCACAGTACCACTTCTCCTGTCCTGTTCTATTTGTACATGGCAAAAAATGGAACAATGTGTCCATGATTTCATTGCAACCAGTGAGTTGCAAGCAATGTCTCCCAGAGATATCTCTGTGTGTGACAGTACCTTAAGGCTCCTTTCACATCAGCGGTAAACTGATGTTTGCGGCCAATCCATCAGGTGGCACCGCATCTGCCAGATCAGCCGACTTGCAGCCCAGATGCGGCAAGCCCCATGCATTGTGTATGGAGCTTGCAGTCTGGTGCGGCAAGTGGTGTTCTGCCAGGTGCGGCAGATCCGGTACTTGCAGCCGATGAAAAACAATGCTGTAAGTGGTGGGTTTTTTTTTCCGCCGTCGCAAGGGCTGGATCTGCCGCACCAGACTGCAAGCTCCATACACAATGCATGGGGCTTCCGCATCTGGGCTGCAAGTCGGCTGATCTGGCAGATGCGGTGCCACCTGATGGATTGGCCGCAAACATCAGTTTACCGCTGATGTGAAAGCAGCCTGCGAAAGTGATGAGGGCATGACAACGTAAAAGCAAATTTCACTGTTAAAGGCTGATGGGTGATATAGTGTGTGGGCTGGTGGGGCTTGTTTTTAAGGGCTGCTTTTTGGTCCCAGTCTGGCCCTGAAGGTGAGTATGACTTTTTTTTTTCTTTCTATTTACAGCAGGATGGAGCATTACTAAGGGGGCAGGATGGGGCATTACTAAGGGGGCAGGATGGGGCATTACTAAGGGGGCAGGATGGGGCATTACTAAGGGGGCAGGATGGGGCATTACTAAGGGGGCAGGATGGGGCATTACTAAGGGGGCAAGATGGGGCATATTACTCTGCTGGGGGCAGGATGGGGCATTACTAAGGGGGGCAGGATGGGGCATATTACTCTGTGCTGGGGGCAGGATGGGGCAATAGTAACAGGGGGCAGGATTTGGCATATTGGCATATTATGTGATGGGGCATATTATTATGTGATGGGGCTGATGGGGCATATTATTATGTGATGGGGGCTGATGGGGCATATTATTATGTGATGGGGCATATTACTATGTAATGTGGGCAGGATGTGGCAGATAAATATGTGATGGGGGCAAGGATGGGGCATATTAATATGTGATGGGGACAAGGATGGGGCAGATTACTATGTGATGGGGTCAAGGATAGGGCAATACTACCAGGGGGCAAGATGGGGCATATTACTATGTGATGGGGACAAGGATGGGGCACATTACTGCTGGATGGGCATATTACTGCAAAGGAATAAGGATGGGGCATATTACTGCAAAGGAATAAGGATGGGGCATATTAATGGCAAGTGGACAAGGATGAAACACATCACTGCAGGATGGGGCATATTACTTCAAGGGGACACGGATGGGGCATATTACTGCAAGGGGAGAAGGATAGGGCATTACTGCAGGATGGGGCATATTACTGCAAGGGGACAAGAATGTGGCATATTACTGCAAGATGGGGCATATTGCTGCAAGGGGACAAGGATAGGGCATTACAGCAGGATGGGGCATTACTACATGATAGGGGCAGGATGGGGACATTACCACAAGGGACAAGGATGGGACATTACCGAAGAGGACAAGGATGGGGAATACTACAAGGGGATAAGGATAAAGACATTACTACAAGAAGGGGGTCAGGATAGGAACATTACTGCCAGGAGAGGGTCAGGATGGAGCACAACTGCAAGGAGAGGGTCAGGATGGGGCCATAAATGCATGGAGATGGTCAGGATGGATCATATAGCTAGGAGAAGATCAGGATGGAGCACATTGCTACAAGGAGAAGATCAGGATGGAGCACATAACTGCAAAGAGAGGGTCGGGATGGAGCACATTACTGCAAGGAGAGGGTCAGGATGGAGCACCTTACTGCAAGGAGAGGGTCAGGATGGAGCACCTTACTGCAAGGAGAGGGTCAGGATGGAGCACATTACTGCAAGGAGAGGGTCAGGATGGAGCACATTACTGCAAGGAGAGGGTCAGGATGGAGCACATTACTGCAAGGAGAGGGTCAGGATGGAGCACATAGCTACAAGGAGAGGGTCAGGATGGAGCACATAGCTACAAGGAGAGGGTCAGGATGGAGCACATTACTGCAAGGAAAGGGACCAGGATTTCAGCATGAAATCTGCTTGCATTCCATGATAAAATCTATCTCCTATCTGTCTAATATTCTGCATTTTTTCCATACAGATCAATCCACCTGCTGTTTCTAGAAAGTGCAGTGGCAGCGGCTCAGCTTCAATGTGCAGTACACATGAGCTGGATGACCACTGCCGAAGAGAAGAGAAGACTGCAAAGGTAAGTTTAAAATCAATTAATTGTTAAAATAATTGAATTGATCATCAATGTTTCAGGACTACAAGCCCTGTACAGGGAAGAGAGTTAGCATCTGCTGGCTCTCCCCCCTGTGCAGCGCTTATGATTACTACTGCTGTAATTTAGGTTATATTATCGTATTGGCACTTCGCCATAAATAATTTCGTTTTGGGTTGCGGTTTGGGCACTCGGCCTCAGAAAGGTTCGCCATCACTGCTATAAGCTGAATATGGGAAAGTCGATGGCTCTCCCGATTAATATAACGGGAGCGGAGCTGGGGGACCTCTCATCACAATTCCCCTGTACTTGGGCGCCGGATGGCATACCCTACTTGGGAGTCGTACTTTGCGCCACACAAAACATAGCACGTGTTAACCTACTGAAACTGATGAATTCACTGAGGGGCTCCCTAGACTCTGGTCCCAGTCCTCCCTTGACCTGGATGGCTCGTATCCAGGCGTTCAGAATGACCTGGTTACCTAGATTGTTATACCTTTTCCGATGTCTGCCACTGAATTACCCGAGTAAACTGCTCACTCAATTACAGAGACAAATCAACAGTTATATTTGGGCAGGGGGCAGACCAAGGGTCAATAGACAGACGATGTATCTAAGGCTGAGGGCGGAGGCATGGGAGTACCTGACGTGGTGTCATATCTAAGAGCGACAATCCTCGAGGCGTCGAGGGAGTTGTGGAGAGGCCGCAAAGATTTAGGCTGGGTACAACTGGAGACGGAAATAGCACCAGAGATTACACCAAACAAGCTGCTGGCTGGGGTTGGATTGGGTTTGGTAAGGATAGCTCACCCATTGGCCACTGTTCGATCAATGCAGACAGTCTGGAGTGGAGCTCCTGCTTCCTGGACCAGATTGGCCCCTGAGAAGCTCCCCCTGGAATCTTTCCAGGTTCATATACCTTTATTAAATCTGGCCACGTGGCGGAATTTGGGAATTGACACCCTGGGGGCCTTGATGAGAGATGGTAAGCTACTCCCCTTCTGGGAATTTACCGAAAAGAGGGATGTGTTGCAAAATACCTTCCTCCAATATTCTCAGATTTGTCATTTTCTCAGATCTTCAAACTGTACACACGACCTGAAACAACCTACCCCCTCCCCATTTCAGCAACACCTCCTCTCCGAAAGCACTGTCCATAAGGGCCTATCCTCTATTTATGAGGGACTGGTGACCCAGAACGCTCCCAACAAATTACATTATATGGTCATTTGGGAAAAAGAATTTAACTTTTCAGCGGAGGTGGATGATTGGGAGGGAGCAATCAGAAGTGTTACCCAAGCCACAAGGTGCATAAATCATCTGGAATCTCTCAAAAAAATACACTTAAGATGGTATACTCCTCCCTCCAGGCTGGCTAAGTTTGGTTCGGGCAGCTCCCACCTATGCTGGAGACAATGCGGACAGAAGGGAGACTTAGCCCACATGTGGTGGTGTTGTCCTAAGATATCCCAGTTTTGGACACTAGTGGCTAGCCTGTTGGGATTGGTTACAGAGACGTTCATCCCCTTAACCCCACAACTTGCAGTATTACATGTAGGAGCGGAAGCCATTCCTCCAATCCCCAGACACGTCTCCTCATACATTCTAACCGCAGCCAGACTGTGCGTAGCGACTGCTTGGAAGAACGTAGCGCCCCCATCTCTAAGTGACGTTATCAAAAAATTGAATTTGATTTTCTGCCACGAATACCACCTGGCTATGGACGCCCCAAGACGCAGGTATGTTGCTGAGGCCTGGCAACTTTGGGCGCAACATCCGGCGGCTATGAAACCTGTGATGGGAGCGACAGTCGACCCAGCCGACCTGCCGAGAGGCAGCCCCTTTACTTCATAGTTTATAACTCCATTTCTCTCTCTTTTTCTCTCTAAAGGTCCCTTATTTCTCTTCTTCTTTTTTCTTTTTCATCCTGGCTAGGAATTCTCCCCTTCTTTCTACCTTCCCTTCTTAATAGCCCCGATATTACCCCTCCCAACTCCCCTTCCCCCCCCCCTTTTTTTTCTCCTATACCCCCCAGTTTATTCGCCTCTCCCCCCTTTGTAACTAACTTTAGGAGTGTTGGATTCCCGCCTGAAGTACTTCAGTTATAAGTCAGACCTACTATACAGAAAACCCTACTGACAATTTGGCCCGGGGGCCTTAGTACCTGTTTCATGAGCAGAGATTATAAAGCGTTCTCGCCCTCTCCATCACAGTGAGGGCTCTGGGACAATGTATTACACATGTGATCTTAATGCTATGTAAAGGTCGAAGTCCAACCTCCTCCTATCCCATGTTTGTTCTCCTACGCTCCCCTCTTCCCCCCCCCCACCCCCCCCTCTTTCTATCCTATTATAACCTCCCCGGTGTTTATTATATCTGACGTATTGTCACTGATTCTAAACATGTGTTATTGTTCCGGAAGCATACTTATGTTGTTATGCGATTGTGTTCATCATTTACACCCAATAAAAACTTATTGAAGAGCAAGCTGCAAAGAGGCAAATGTTCTGTGACTCCAGATGGAGGAACAATACCCATGCTCACCTCACACTGACTCTCCTCCTCCACCTTCTCTTCTCCAGCCCACCCATGCTGGACAGACATGAAGCTGGGGTTGGGAGTCCCCTCTGTAGCATGAGGTTTCCCCTCGGTACCACTGAAAAAGAAGTCCTCTCCCTCCTCCTCATCTTCATCCCCCAATCTTGCCTAATGATATTGGATGGGCTCGGTAGGATCACCCATTTTGAATTCTTGCTCCATACCCAGCTGCTGGGCACTCAAAGATTCCATTTTTAGATTATGCAGCGATTCTTTCAGCAGACATAGCATAGGGAGGGTTACGCTGATAATAGCCTGATCACCGCTCACAAGCCTGGTGCACTACTCAAAGTTATCAAGCACCTCACAAATGTTAGCGATCCACACCCACTCGACAGTTGTTATGTGTCTTGGCTGAGTCTCACTCTGACGGGCATGTTTAAGCTGGTATTCAGCAAGTGCCCTCTACTGCTCACTTATCCTTGCCATAGATATTATATGTTGAGTTCCACCGTGTTGGCAGATCACAAATGAGTCGGTGGTTTGACAAATTAAATTGCTTTTGAAGCGCTGCAAGACCGGCAACAGCGGTAGAGGAATGGCGTAAATGGGCGCAAATACGGCGCACCTTCTCAAGTAGGTACGGCAAGTCAGGGAATGTTTTAATATATTTCTGCACCACTAGGTTCAGCACGAGAGCCATGCATGACACGTGTACCAGCTTCCCGAGCTTTAAAGCCGCCACCAGGTTACGCCCATTATCACAGACAACGAGATCGGGCTGGAGTTGCAGTGGGGAGAGCCACTGATCGGTCTATTGTTTTACTCCTTGCCACAGCTCTGCCACAGTGTGTGGCGTTTCATCTAAGCAGGTGAACTTTGTTGACGCTTTGCCGATGCGCTGCTGCACAGCTCCCAACTTGGGAATGATATGGTTGGGTAATTCAGCATAGGATGACAAGGCGGTGGAGGAGGAAGAGGGGAGACAGGAGGTATATGATGAGGTCGAAACCCTGATTGAGGTTGGGCCAGCTATTCATGGCATGGGTAGGATATGTAATGGTCCAGTTTGAGACTTTGTCCCACCCTCCACCAGATTGAGCCAGTGTGCCAAGACAGAGATGTCCACAAGTACTTGTCCACGCGTCTGTTGTAAGGTGGACCTTCCTGGTTACAGCATTGGTGAGAGCACACTTTAGATTGTTTAAGACGTGCTAGTGTAACGCGGGACGGCAGACACCGAAAAATCATGGGCAGCCACAGCGAACAAATCTCGGAAAGACTGTGTCCCCACAAGCCTTAATTGCAACAACTCTGTGGCTAGCAACTTGGCAATGTTCAGTATTTGTGCTTGTGGGTGCGTGGCTTGGTATTTACGCCTCCTTTCATAGATCTGGGGCACGGACAACTGGACACTTGGCTGGAACAAAAAAGTGGATGAGCTTGTTGTGTCCTGTGTCTGTGCAACCGCAACTAGTGAGCAAGAGGTATGATCACCTGCTTTCTGCCCAGCAGATTGGGAAGGACGGATCAAAGGCGACACGGCAGTGGTTTTACCTGCCCCCCTGACTAGGTGTTCCGCTCCCTGACTAGAGTGTATGGCTGCCATGTTTCTGCATACTGGTGGTGCTTTGGTTGCCTTTGCCCTGGCTTCTGCTCAGCTTCGTATGGCAGATGCTACAGATGACAAGGACTATCTGAAAAAAATGTCCAGACAGCGGCTGAACACACCCTTGCCTTGACTTGGGGCACAGAGGGATTGCTCTTGGCAACAGTTGACACACTTCACACTCTGCTCAAACCAGTAGCCCTTGGTGCCTTTGTTGGTGCTACGTATCCACCTTCTTCCTCTGTGTTGCTGTGTTGGCTATGCGTGCCAGCGGTCCAGGTCGGATCCGTGGTCTTATCATCGACAACCTCGACGTCCAGGTCATCTCCTCCTGTGTTGATATTGTCGGCTGGCCAGATGGCAACTGTGTCTTTTCACCATCAGCCTTCATCTCTTCACCTGGTATATCACATGGATGAAAATGGCTTTATCTGGCCGTGGGTTTTCAAATATTTTACCATGAACAGACGATACCTCCTCACGTTCCTCTTCAATGTCGCGCGGTGAGAGGCCAGAAGCAACGAAAAGATATGGACCAAACAGATTCTTGGAGTGGCCATGGTTGGGGGTCAAATGTTTCCTGTGACTCCTGACGGGGTGATGAACTAGGAACAGGTTGACAATAGGATGACCCAGCGTTCTCTGTATGGACAGGAGACTGTGTGGTCGTGGACGATTAGGTGCTGCTAGAAAATTTCGTGGAGGCCTTATCAGCCATCCAATACAGTATCTGCTCTTGCTCTTCTGGCTTCCAGACCCATTTACGTTCCAGACCGGGAAATTTCGGCAGGAACAAAGATGCATCAACATTCTTCTGTCTCCGGACTCTGTGCCTTGTCGGGTACCACTGACAACCCCACACCCATGTCGCACCCGCAGGGGTACTCGGAGCCGGACCGTACTGTCTCTGGGGTGCCACAGTAGTGTTGCCAGGCTCCATGGCCTCAGGTGCCGCAATAAAAAGAGGTAAGCTGTATGGGGTGTTATTCTTGACGCCACCTGTGGGTCGTGGCCAATGTGGCCGCCGCTGCCGTGGGGTCTGCCAGGGACGGTGGTAGTGGCAGCAGCCTGGATGTTAAGCCCTCCACGGGTAGGGCTGGGTCCCCGGGTATAGGGAGAGGTCCTTCGCGTCCACTTCTCTTCCTCGCGCAGCTCCTCCAACTGGCACACGCAGGTAGTAAAGTATGGCTCCACAGGCGAGCCGCTGCAGTTACTGTCTCAATAAGTCACACACACAGTTCTTGAGTTGGCCCGGTATTTTACTTTCCTCATTACCCATTACTCAACACACAGTTCACAGTGGTTCACAAGCACTTTGTACACAAGCTGTGGACTGGGTCCATGCAACAGTCACCGGCTGGGGCTCATACTGCAGCGGGGATGGTTCCTTTGTGTCACTCCCATCAGTGTACCTCTTGGGCCCTTCTGTTCTCTCTGCTCTCACGCGTACGGGTTCGGTCCGGCCATCACGGGCTCTACAGTGAGTCATCCCACAGTCGGGGTCACTAGTCAAAGTCCGATGCCTTTGTCCTACTTCATATTGGTTGTTAGGCCTCGGGGACTTGGAGTTCCCGCACCACCCCGCCGGGTGTCTCGTAGTTAGGGGCATAAAGCCGGCACTCTAGATTCTCTGGCCCAGCCACTAGTGACCCAGGTAAGTCGAGCTCACCCTTGGCTCCTTCTACCATCCACGGTTCTCACCTTTGGGCTCCCGGCCGGCCATTAGTGGCGCAGGCTGCCGCGCCCTGTTGTCCTCAGTCTCTGTTAGTCAGTTCTCAGCTAAAGGGTGTCTCGGCTTGGGGATTCTTCCCTTCTCCTCCACCCTCCAGGGAATCTCTCCGTCTACTCCTCTCCCAAGGAAAGCTATCAATCGTCTTGCCCAACCTAGTGTTCCTAGGCCCTTTCTGGAGTCTAGTTCCTCCACCCCTTTGTCTGGGTTCTCTCTACTTCCCACCCACATGTAGCTGCTCCCGCCACCCCTTGCCTGGCATGAAACGACTTGGGCTCAGGGTCGGAGTGTGTGTGTGTGTGGGTGTTTTTGTGAGCTGACCATTTTACTTATCCCACTGCAGTTCACCCTATGGCCAACCCGGTCGCAGGGGCGCCACACCCACGTCCACGTCTGTATCCCTGTCCCTTCACAACAGCCTTTCTAGGAAAAAAGTTCTTTTTCTGACATAGCTGCAGATGTTCAGATGCAGATATTGGGGAACAAGGAGCAGTTAGTGCTTTGTGGAAGGTAGCACTACAGCCTAGTACTGCTTTGTGCTTTACACACAAAACCGTAATGGCACAAAAAAATTGCCCTGAGGTTTAAGGCGATATATTACGCGCACCAGTCACCACACAAGACAGCGGTGCTGGCTGCGTGTCACTTGTGCAGTACTGTGTGTGCTATTCGGTGTGTACACAGCACCGTGGCGGCAAAAAGATTGGGCTGCAGGGGTAAATGTAACCCCAAAAATAGCAGGGAAAAATCACTACCCCCTGACCTTAATAATTTCAGCTCTGAGAAGACCTGAAATATTGCTGACTGTACTACGTGCTCCTGCCTGTCTCCCTGCACCACAGTCACCTAGTACTACAATACTGGGAGCTCTCACAAGAGCTATTGGGTTTTACAGAGGATTTCTGTACGATTTACACAAGTACAACTCTCCCTAGCAGCTGCTCACACTCTCCCTACACTAGCTGTACTCTGCATGCAATGGCAGGGCTTATATAGAGCCTATGAGTCATGTATGATGCTGGGCAGCCAGCCAGTCATAGTAATGCCACAACTAAGAAGGCTGCTGCATTACTCTGATTGGCTAATGATGGGTGGGAGATCCGAATATTGCGTGGCGAGTAGTGAAATACTCGCTATGTTTCGAGTATCGTGAGTACCGCATTAATCGCAGAGTACCGAATACTTGTGATTATACTCGCTCATCCCTAGCTGTAAATAATCTGTTCCCTGTATTGTGCGGGTTGTTACAATTATAGGGAGATTATTCTATTTTTTTTCCTTTTTTTAGTATTTTACACGAAATCAATCTTCTGTATAATCCCTATGACACAGGAATCTTGCGGTCACCAGTACAATATGTCCAGGAGAAGATACTATGTGGATATTTAGGCAGAGAAAATCCTCCTATACGTAGCAGGGCAGCCTGTGCCTCACTAGGACATTATCCGCCTGCCATGATGGAGGTTGTGTGTTTGATCCCTAATAAAAGGCAAAGAATTAATGATCTATTTATGAATATATCTGCAGCACAGACAGATCTCCGGAGATCCTCTGAGCTGGAAGAGAAACCAGAAGGAAGATCCTGACTTGATCCCCAGGCAGAGACCGACTGAGTGACAATAACGTGATCAAATAGAGGATCTACAGGAATCTCATCTACCTGATGATCCCGGGGGACATTGTCCTCCTTTTCTGGCCGATCCTGGGAATATAGAGGACGGGGACATCTCTCCGGTGGATTTCTCTGACTGGATCCATCTATAGGAAATAACGGCAGTGACTGAATCCATTGTGTGTATGTGATGAGCAGATGATGGGGAATCTAGAGCACTCTCACACCTGTTCTCTCCTCTACAGCCCAGGAAGGTCTCCTCTTACCCGGGGATGTGATGGACGGGGATTCTCCATCATGACTATGTCCTTGTACAGATCCTTGTGTCCTTCTAAATACTCCCACTCCTCCATGGAGAAATAGACGGTGACGTCCTGACACCTTATAGAGACCTGACACACACAATGAGCCGTCATTAGCAGACCCCTCCCCCGGCGTTATTGTAGAATGTCCCAGCATTCCCGGGGGCAGCGCTCACCTCTCCGCTCAGCAGATCAGTGATCCTGTGGGTCAGTTCTAGGATCTTCTGCTCATGTATCAGTGAATGAGGTGGAGGCTCGGTGATGTCACTCGGGGTCCTGCTCCGCCCTCCTGACACACGGGGGGCCACACACTCCCCAGACGACGTCTTCACTACTGTGTGATCCTGTGTATGGGGAGACGCCGATCACTACACAGAGGATAAGAATCCTTCACCTTTCCCCTCATTTCCCTGCTTTATTCCTAGAGATCAGAGTGATGTGATGTGAAGCTCTCACCTCTCCAGTGATCCAGTAGATTATCTCCAGGGTGAGGTCTAATATCCGAGCAGCCATGTGGTCTCTGTCCTGCTCCATCCTCGGGGGGTCACTGAGGGAAAGGACCATCCTCTATTAGAGGGAAACAGTCCTGATCATAAGGAACCTGAGGAAACAAGATATTACATGAAATATTCCTCAATATGAGAATATGAGAATGATACAAGACTGCACTTTTCATACAATAAAGGTCTCAGCCTTTGTCTTCCATACACTAGATTATATCACGGCGACTACAACACGTCATGTAATAAATGTGATGTTCTGGAGTAGAGAACACAGATTCTATCCAGGACTCTCCAGGCTATAATGAGGTTTGCTCTCGGTTGTGGCTTCTGACGTTTTTGTGGTCATCATCATCGCTGTGATAAGAGGTTCAGACTGTGACCTGTTCTGTGGTACTCAGTGTTTGACTAATAGAAGCAGAGGATATTGTTGTAATATATTAATGTGGCGCCCCGCAACGGGTGCGTCACAGGAGTGTATTGCAGCCAAAACAGCAGCAGCAATATTCTCTGACTAAGCAATGACACAGTTAACTCAGAGATCCATACCCTACATGCATCATCAGCATAGAGGGCCAATAAGGTCCTGGTGGGCGGAGTGTAGAGGTAGAGAGCAGAAAGAGAACTCTCCGAAACAACGTAGGGGAAGGGAGCAAAAAGAACAAGCTCTGCAACCTAGGAGAGGGGGCTCGCACAGTTCCGTGCAGCCCCCTGGCCATCACCCCCGGTTGGGCGCCATTACTCCGGTGCCTTAACAACCGATCTACGGGCATCTACATGCGGGTCCAACAACATCCCGTGCCCATCTACAGCCGGTTTGCTGGTACCGAAGCTAGTAGTAGTTCAGCACTGTTATGCGAACCAGAGGAGTGGAGGGACCGCTTTACAGGAACGCCCCAACACTGCCGCACACAGTCATCTAGCCAGTGGTGTACCCACCAAAAGGACCCAAGGCTCCCCAAAACACCCGGAACGTATACCCCGGATAGGGCACTCAAGCAGCCTCCTTGTACCCGATCTGGCATTCCTGGGCGACAATGGCAACACAAGTTAGTTAGAATGGAGGAACACCGCGGAGCTCTGAGAACACACTGGTCATTGCTGAGTCCACCCGGTCCACTACCTGTCATTGTATGCCATGTACTGCCTGCTGGCTACAGTAAAGAACCCGTTACAGAGACTAACAGTGTCCGTGCTTTCTTATGAACTGTCTATCTCCGCACACTAAGGTAACCGCAGCTGCCTCAGAACATCTTGCGCAGCTCCTGGCTCCGGGGATCACCGCTCAGCCTGTGGGGAGCGTTACATCTTGCTGCATTCCATCCCCCGAAGGCCCAAGCAGCGCCGGTGGACTTCACCGGAATACTCATAGGTGGCGTCACAAAACAATTTAACCCCTAAACTGTTCAACCAATGACGTCTTTATTGAATCTGGACCACCGGGCCCCACTACCGGCAGGCGCGGCACCCGTGGCAAGGAGGAAGAAGAAACGCCTGTCCCTCGGAGTCCCGGCCACGGTGAGTCATTAATATATCGAGGAATATGGGGGATGTATTATAATATATCGAGGACTATGATGGAGCATTATAATTCATGGAGGACTATGGGTGTGCATTATACTATATGGAGGACTATGGGGTGTGCATTATACTATAGGAAGGACTATGGGAGCGCATTATACTATATAGAGGACTATGGGGTGCATTATAATATAAGGAGGACTATGGGGGTGCATTATACTATATGGAGGACTATGGGGTGCATTATAATATATGGAGGACTATGGGGGTGCATTATACTATATGGAGGACTATGGGGGTGTATTATATTATATGGAGGACTATGGAGTGCATTATACTATATGGAGGACTATGGGGGTGCATTATACCATATGGAGGACTATGGGGGTGCATTATACTATATGGAGGACTATATGGGTGCATTATACTATATGGAGGACTATGGGGAGTGTATTATACTATATGGAGGACTATGTGGGTGCATTATACTATATGGAGGACTATGGGGAGTGTATTATACTATATGGAGGACTATATGGGTGCATTATATTATATGGAGGACTATGGGGGTGCATTATACTATATGGAGGACTATGGGGATGCATTATACTATATAGAGGACTATGGGGGTGCATTATACTGTATGGAGGACTATGGGGGTGCATTATACTATATGGAGGACTATGGGGATGCATTATACTATATAGAGGACTATGGGGGTGCATTATACTGTATGGAGGAGTATGGGGGTGCATTATACTATATGGAGGACTATGGGGTGCATTATACTATATGGAGGAATATGGTGCGCATTATAATATATGGAGGACTATGGGGGAGCATTATTATGCCTCTACCATTAGTATACAGTCAGCGATCTATTGATGTCAGTGATCACTCAGTGGACCGTTTCCAGCTCCGTTTCTTCCTCACATATGACACATCCAGCAGCCCCTGTGTCTTGGGTGAGATCATCACAGGGCGACGACGCTTCATCGCTCTCACTGACATCTCATTAATAATGGTCTGTGTGATTGGAGCAGTTTATGGCTCAGGTGCGATGATATTTGGTGACTGTGGAGAGGAAGACACTAAACATGGGGCAACTTCCTCCATTATGACAGATAGGAGCGATGTGTTCATTTCCTCACCGGCTCCTCCAGGATCTGTGCGCTGTGCTGGAAGGGTAGCGTCTAGTTTGGAGTTGAATTTTGGAGGGGGCGGAGTGATTTCATGAAATCATGACGTCACTGCAATGGGCGTGGCCTCATCCGTCCAATGGAAGCTACAGCAGCGTTCCTCAGTCAGTCAGTGTGTAGTGTAGTGTTGTGGGGCGGGAAGGCTGTGCTGAGCTCCTGATCCTGTGCTGAGCTGTGCGGCCTCTGGAGCAGCCTGTGCCCGGGACTGAGAGGAAGGAGAGCAGCGCTGTGAGGAGAGGACTGAGGTGGGAGAAGAAATCCAGGAGGCTGCGTTACTGTGGTGTATGGTGTATACAGGAGGTAGGGGGAACTGTGTGTAGTGTGGGGTTTATACAGGAGGGGGGGGGGGGGCTGTGTGTAGTGTGGGGTTTATACAGGAGGGGGGGGGGGCTGTGTGTGATGTGGGGTTTATACAGGAGGGGGGGGGGGGGCTGTGTGTGATGTGGGGTATATACAGGAGGGGAGGGGGGGCGTGCGTGTGATGGGGGGTATATACAGGAGTGGAGGGGGGGCTGCGTGTGATGGGGGGTATATACAGGAGTGGAGGGGGGGCTGCGTGTGATGGGGGGTATATACAGGAGGGGAGGGGGGGCTGCGTGTGATGGGGGGTATATACAGGAGGGGAGGGGGGGCTGCGTGTGATGGGGGTATATACAGGAGGGAGGGGGGGCTGGTGTGGATGGGGGGTATATACAGGAG
Organism: Allobates femoralis; assembly: GCA_033576535.1. Taxonomy (NCBI): domain Eukaryota; kingdom Metazoa; phylum Chordata; class Amphibia; order Anura; family Aromobatidae; genus Allobates; species Allobates femoralis. The sequence goes on along the minus strand of JARQOC010000001.1, from coordinate 619,760,765 downwards.
TGGAGGGGGGGCTGCGTGTGATGGGGGGTATATACAGGAGTGGAGGGGGGGCTGCGTGTGATGGGGGGGTATATACAGGAGGGGAGGGGGGGCTGCGTGTGATGGGGGGGTATATACAGGAGGGGAGGGGGGGCTGCTGCGTGTGATGGGGGGGTATATAGAGGAGGGAGGGGCTGCGGTGATGGGGGGTATATACAGGAGGGGAGGGGGGGCTGCGCGTGATGGGGGGGTATATACAGGAGGGGAGGGGGGGGCTGCGCGTGATGGGGGGTATATACAGGAGGGGAGGGGGGGCTGCGCGTGATGGGGGGTATATACAGGAGGTGGGGGGGGCTGCGCGTGATGGGGGGTATATACAGAAGGTGGGGGGGCTGCGCGTGATGTGGGGTATATACAGGGGATGGGGGGCTGCGCGTGATGTGGGGTATATACAGGAGGTGGGGGGGGGGGGGCTGCGTGTGGTGTATACAGGAGGTGGGGGGGGCTGTGTGTGGTGTATACAGGAGGTGGGGGGCTGCGTGTGATGTGGGGTATATACAGGAGGTGGGGGCTGCGCGTGATGTGGGGTATATACAGGAGGTGGGGGGGGGCTGCGCGTGATGTGGGGTATATACAGGAGGGGAGGGGGGGCTGCGTGTGATGGGGGTATATACAGGAGGGGAGGGGGGGCTGCGTGTGATGGGGGGTATATACAGGAGTGGAGGGGGGGCTGCGTGTGATGGGGGGTATATACAGGAGTGGAGGGGGGGCTGCGTGTGATGGGGGGTATATACAGGAGGGGAGGGGGGGCTGCGTGTGATGGGGGGTATATACAGGAGGGGAGGGGGGGCTGCGTGTGATGGGGGGGTATATACAGGAGGGGAGGGGGGGCTGCGTGTGATGGGGGGGTATATACAGGAGGGGAGGGGGGGCTGCGTGTGATGGGGGGGTATATACAGGAGGGGAGGGGAGGGGGGGCTGCGCGTGATGGGGGGTATATACAGGAGGGGAGGGGAGGGGGGGCTGCGCGTGATGGGGGGTATATACAGGAGGGGAGGGGGGGGCTGCGCGTGATGGGGGGTATATACAGGAGGTGGGGGGGGCTGCGCGTGATGGGGGGTATATACAGGAGGTGGGGGGGCTGCGCGTGATGTGGGGTATATACAGGGGATGGGGGGCTGCGCGTGATGTGGGGTATATACAGGAGGTGGGGGGGGGGCTGCGTGTGGTGTATACAGGAGGTGGGGGGGGCTGTGTGTGGTGTATACAGGAGGTGGGGGGCTGCGTGTGATGTGGGGTATATACAGGAGGTGGGGGCTGCGCGTGATGTGGGGTATATACAGGAGGTGGGGGGGGGGGGGGGGCTGCGCGTGATGTGGGGTATATACAGGAGGGGAGGGGGGGCTGCGTGTGATGGGGGTATATACAGGAGGGGGGGGGGGCTGCGTGTGATGGGGGGTATATACAGGAGTGGAGGGGGGGCTGCGTGTGATGGGGGGGTATATACAGGAGGGGAGGGGGGGCTGCGTGTGATGGGGGGTATATACAGGAGTGGAGGGGGGGCTGCGTGTGATGGGGGGTATATACAGGAGGGGAGGGGGGGCTGCGTGTGATGGGGGGTATATACAGGAGGGGAGGGGGGGCTGCGTGTGATGGGGGGTATATACAGGAGGGGAGGGGGGGCTGTGTGTGATGGGGGGTATATACAGGAGGGGAGGGGGGGCTGCGTGTGATGGGGGGGTATATACAGGAGGGGAGGGGGGGCTGCGTGTGATGGGGGGGTATATACAGGAGGGGAGGGGGGGCTGCGTGTGATGGGGGGGTATATACAGGAGGGGAGGGGGGGCTGCGCGTGATGGGGGGTATATACAGGAGGGGAGGGGGGGCTGCGCGTGATGGGGGGTATATACAGGAGGTGGGGGGGGCTGCGCGTGATGGGGGGTATATACAGGAGGTGGGGGGGCTGCGCGTGATGTGGGGTATATACAGGGGATGGGGGGCTGCGCGTGATGTGGGGTATATACAGGAGGTGGGGGGGGGGGGCTGCGTGTGTGTGTATACAGGAGGTGGGGGGGGGCTGTGTGTGGTGTATACAGGAGGTGGGGGGGGGGCTGTGTGTGGTGTATACAGGAGGTGGGGGGCTGCGTGTGATGTGGGGTATATACAGGAGGTGGGGGGGGGCTGCGCGTGATGTGGGGTATATACAGGAGGTGGGGGCTGCGCGTGATGTGGGGTATATACAGGAGGTGGGGGGGGGGGCTGCGTGTGGTGTATACAGGAGGTGGGGGGGGGGGCTGCGTGTGGTGTATACAGGAGGTGGGGGGGGGGCTGCGTGTGATGTGGGGTATATACAGGGGGGGGGGGGCTGCGTGTGGTGTATACAGGAGGTGGGGGGGGGGGCTGCGTGTGGTGTATACAGGAGGTGTGGGGGGGGGGGGCTGCGTGTGGTGTATACAGGAGGTGGGGGGGGGGGGGCTGCGTGTGGTGTATACAGGAGGTGGGGGGGGCTGCGTGTGGTGTATACAGGAGGTGGGGGGGGCGGGCTGCGTGTGGTGTATACAGGAGGTGGGGGGGGGCTGCGTGTGGTGTATACAGGAGGTGGGGGGGGGCTGCGTGTGGTGTATACAGGAGGTGGGGGGGGGCGGGCTGCGTGTGGTGTATACAGGAGGTGGGGGGGGGCGGGCTGCGTGTGGTGTATACAGGAGGTGGGGGGGGGCTGCGTGTGGTGTATACAGGAGGTGGGGGGGGGCTGCGTGTGGTGTATACAGGAGGTGGGGGGGGGGCTGCGTGTGATGTGGGGTGTATATCAGGAGGTGGGGGGGGGGGCTGCGTGTGATGTGGGGTATATACAGGAGGTGGGGGGGGGGGCTGCGTGTGGTGTATACAGGAGGTGGGGGGGGCTGCGTGTGGTGTATACAGGAGGTGGGGGGGGGGGGGGCTGCGCGTGATGTGGGGTATATACAGGAGGTGGGGGGGGGGCTGCGTGTGGTGTATACAAGAGGTGGGGGGGGGGGGCTGCGTGTGGTGTATACAGGAGGTGGGGGGGGCTGCGTGTGATGTGGGGTATATACAGGGGGGGGGGGCTGCGTGTGGTGTATACAGGAGGTGGGGGGGGGGGGCTGCGTGTGGTGTATACAGGGGGGGGGGGGCTGCGTGTGGTGTATACAGGAGGTGGGGGGGGGGGCTGCGTGTGGTGTATACAGGAGGTGGGGGGGGGGCTGCGTGTGGTGTATACAGGAGGTGGGGGGGGGCGGGCTGCGTGTGGTGTATACAGGAGGTGGGGGGGGGCTGCGTGTGGTGTATACAGGAGGTGGGGGGGGGGCTGCGTGTGATGTGGGGTATATACAGGAGGTGGGGGGGGGCTGCGTGTGGTGTATACAGGAGGTGGGGGGGCTGCGTGTGGTGTGGGGTTTATATAGGGGGGAGGGCTGCGTGTGGTGTGGGGTTTATATAGGGGGGAGAGCTGCGTGTGGTGTGGGGTTTATATAGGGGGGAGAGCTGCGTGGGGTGTATACAGGGGCATCCGGGGGTGGCTGCGTGTGGTGTGGGGTTTATATAGGGGGGAGAGCTCCGTGGGGTGTATACAGAGGCATCCGGGGAGGGCTGCGTGTGGTGTATACGGGGGCATCCGGGAGGGCTGCGTGTGGTGTATACGGGGGCATCCGGGAGGGCTGCGTGTGGTGTATACGGGGGCATCCGGGAGGGCTGCGTGGGGTGTATACGGGGGCATCCGGGAGGGCTGCGTGGGGTGTATACGGGGGCATCCGGGAGGGCTGCGTGGGGTGTATACGGGGGCATCCGGGAGGGCTGCGTGGGGTGTATACGGGGGCATCCGGGGGGGGCTGCGTTCGGGTGTATACGGGAGCATTCGGGGAGGGGGGGGGCTAGTGTCCATAGACGTCAGGTAGGAGACATATCGCGTCTTCATTGTGTTTCTTGTTTCCCTTATTATTTTCTGTTCTAGGTATTATGGACTTTCCTCCCGGTGGAGACATTTCATCACTGCTCATCTCTCCAAGTGGAGGCTGCTGTCTGTACAATCCATGTGAGGCTGCTGAAGAGGTGACACTGCGGGATCCTGATAATCTCGCATAGATGAGCATAATCCCTCCCCTTGCTCTCTGGCCCCCCCCCTCGCTCTCTGCCCCCCCCCCCCTCGCTCTCTCTCTGGCCCCCCCCCCCCCCCTCGCTCTCTCTCTGGGCCCCCTTCTCGCTCTCTCTCTGGCCCCCCCCCCCCCCCCCTCGCTCTCTCTCTGGGCCCCCTTCTCGCTCTCTCTCTGGCCCCCCCCCCCACCCCCTCGCTCTCTCTCGCTCCCTCATGGTGGCTTCATTGGGATCATTTTTCTGCTGGCATTCCTTGGACTTTTCAATTGTCAGACATAACTACGACCTGAGCTCAGTGGGTTGGGGAGCTCATGTCCGAGAACATGTGTTATAGGGGTGGTGGGATCCAGACCACTCCCACATGTTCTCCAACCTCAGGATGTTGTAGGCCATAGAGGGGTTTCTTCCTCTCCTGATAGTTCAGGCTCATGGCATATTCCTATATCTAAACTACCAGGCAGACTTCCTGAGTCACACACAGAAAGGGAATGGAGGCTAGACCCAATAGTGTTATGACAGATATCAGGTAGGTGGGGTGTTCCGGTGATAGACCTTTTCTCAACTTGCAAGAACAGACAGCCCAATTCTGCTCTACAGTCATGGCCAAAAGTTTTGAGAATGATACAAATATTAATTTCTCTAGTCACCTTCCACGACAGCATAGGAGGTAGCCTCGCCACGCCCTAATTGGGACAGGAAGCAGAAGAGGTTAAAAGGACCCTCCCACCTCCCACTAGCCAGTGTCTTTCCTGTCCCCATGGGGCATGGAGAGGTTTTTTTCCTGTGCTGTGGGGCCGGCGACTGCAGCATACTGATGTTTAGCCGGGCAGCGTTGGTCGGGGCTACGGCTCTCCTCCTCCGGCTGCTCCTAACGCATGTTTTTCGCGGTAGGACCGGGCAGCGTTGGTCGGGCTTCCGCTCCTCCTCCTGCTGCTCCCACGTATGTGGGACTGCTGCCCTGGCTCTCCGGATCCCCTCGGGGTGAAGCGGGCTGTGGGCTCCCTGGCCGGCGACCTCCCCTGTTCCGGAGCCCGCCGGCCGCTTCCCGCGCTTTCTTACTGTTCCAGCGCGACCAAAAGTGACGCTGGTGGGCGGTACTTCCGGTCACGCGCTCCCCGGCGGGAGCGTAGCGCTTCCGGGTTCCAGTGACGGGACCTGGCGATCAGCATGCGGCCATACCACCACTGCAGGTGGCCTGGCCAGGACCCGGTGCGGGAAGCGGGGAACTCGTTACAGACACTGGGGGGCAGGCCTTTCTTTAGGAAGGCTGCCCTGAAGACTTCTGAGCCACGGTAAGGTACTGTCCTATGTGTGCTACTGAGTCTTCTCCTGCAGCTGCAGTGCCAGTGTTTCCCCTGCCACAGTGTATGTCTGATGGAGTGGGGGGGGGGGGTCCTCTCTTCTGCCTATGGGCAGTTGTTATTATTGGTCCCTTAACTGTGTTGGTTCAGGGGACGAGTCTGGCATCAGACCCCTCTGGGAGGGCCGTTAATGCCTGTTGTCCTGGTTGGGCTTCACACCCTAGCCTAGTGTATGGCATGAGATCCCGGGTTTTCCTGGAGATTCAGGCTTCCCTTTCCTCATTCTCTCTGGCAGCTCCTTTTGGGGATGCTCCTGGGAGAGGGAAGGTCAGGTTTGGGCTGCTGTCGCTCCATCTTCCAGTGCCACGGAACTGAGTAGGTTCCTCTTCTACTTGGAGGAACTTGGGCTAGGGCCGGTCAGAGCTCTATGGGAAAGTTCTACCATCTGGGGATATTGGCGGCTTTGGAGCTGCCAGCCCAGTCCGCTTTCCAGTCCATTCTACCATCGTTCACGATTGGAGCTTTCCTGAGAATTCCTTCAGGGGGTGATCCCAGTAGTTAGTTTCTCTCGTGGCATCTCTGATTCACGGGGTCCCCGGGGGGGGTGCAGGTCGGCATGTAGCTAACAAGACTGCGCTCCCCTTTGAGGCTGCCTCCCACCTGGGCCAGATGGGCTGCCTTTGTCTGTGGACGATGGTCAACTGGGCTCCCTTCAGGGGCTCCCTAAGGTGGAAGCTCCTTGTCTTCCTTCCCTTTCTCCGGTGAGCTTCCTGGGGTCTTGCAGATGTCTGGGTCCGTCTAACACCCTGTATCTCTGTCTATCCGTCTCCACCTGACGGACTTTGGGGCTGACTTTGAGGAGTGCCTTAATGAGACTCTGCTCTCTACCCTTCATTGGGTTCTTGGTGTTTGGACCTGGCCTTGTTGCCTTTATGGACCAGGCAACTTGAGCGCAGGGCTCTTCCGGTGCGGCCTACTAGTTGGTGGTCCCTTTGGCACTCGGTACCTCGGACCTCCTAGCCAGGGGTTCCTGGGCGGTGGAGTTCCCTTGTAGGCCTTGGACTAGTTGTCCTCGTGCCTTGTCCGCTACGGCTGCTGTACTCTGCCTCTCAGTGGCTCGGTGGGGGAAGGGGGTAACAGGGCGAACTCAGCCTTTCTTTCCCGGTCCTGTGTTTGAGCCTCCTACCCGAGGCACCACGGGCTCTAGTGGTATATTCATATTTCCCAGGAGGCATTACGCCTCGGAATTCTCTGTGTTGGGCATTTTCGCCTGCTGGCCGCAGTGGGTTCTTGGACTGGTCTCCCTGAGATCAGTAAATGCTTCGTGGTGTTCTCCCCAGTGGCTGACTTCGCCGCTTGCCAGGGGTTCTGAGGGTCTTTCCGAAGACCTCCTCATCGTGTTCGAGTTGCCTCCTCCGCCTGCTCTCCGGGTTCCTACCCTGCCCTCTCAGGGTACTTAGGTTCTTTTGTACTCCGGAGTTCAGGATCTCCTTCGCCCGACGGTCTTCTCGTCTGTCCAGGCTGTGAGGAGGGGTTGGGGGCTTTCCCGACTCTTCTTGCCCTCTGGAGGGGCTTGTGTCATCGTCGGCTTCCAACGCCTCCCCTTCATGGGGGCAGGGCTACGCCACCAGATGGCTCCACTCTACTGGACTGACGCATACTGCGGGTGCCCATTCTCCCTCACCCCCAGATGCTCCTCAGGTTCACAATCCTGTACAGAGGTACAGTCCTCCGCTTTCTTTTCATGGGGGTTCTCCTCGGCTCCGGGGTTTCTCGATCATTATGGCGGAGGTCGTTGCTTTCCTATTGGATTGCAGCCTCTGTCTGGGTGCTATGTCTGGGCCTTCTCCTCTGTCCTTCGGGTGCAGGGTGGTGGAATCTCTGCTGCGCTTCTGCGCAGTCGGGCGTCTCCCTCCTTTCGGGCGACGGTCGGCTCTGGGATCATTGACGTTCTCCATCCTGCCTGTCAGGTGGGCTCAGGCTCACTCAGGTTCATCTGGACCATGTCTTGTCCTGTTGGGGCAGTCTGCCGTCCTCTGAATCCCCGGGTTCGTCTCCCGGGGATGCCTCCTCATCCCTCCTCTGGTAGTTGAATCCAACGGCCTGCTTTTCAGGGTGGCCTGGGTTTTGACTCCCCTGGTGGCTTTTCCTCTGGATGCCAACCTAGGTGGGGGGGGGGCGGGGGTCGCCCTCTCCAAGGAGTCTGGGGTCTCATCTTCATTCGCGGTCCTCTATTCGCTGGGAACTGAGAGTGGTACTTGAGGTCCTTTTTTTGCTGTTCGTGTTCCTTTCCGGGGATGGGCCATTCTAGCGAGTGGCTGCTGTGGCAGCACCGATGGAGCAGTGAATCTCCTGCCCCGTGCCCCATTCACCCAGCTGTGGCTGTGGGTTCAGTTCCTAAGCTGTATTTATCATCCGAGTCATGATCTATGGATGACAATTGCTGGCTACAGGCTCTCCCCCTAGCGGGCCCCGTTCCCTGGCAACTGTGGGCCACTTGCCATTGGGCGATGCTGTTTGTATTCGTCCGACCGCATTCCTCTTCTTCCTTCTGTAGTCCGCCTGATAGGATCCCTGCCCCTTCAGGCTGGGTTTTCAGCCTCCGGGAGGTCCTCCCGGGAAGGGGGAGCCTGGTCCAAGCGGTGTTCTGCTCCCTGGTCGCCAGTTGGGATGCCCGGAGCTCGTCCTTTTTGCTTCCCGGGCGATTCATACTGTAGCAGCCTATGTCTCCCTGCACCTCGAGTTGAGGCCTGGTGGGAGATGGACCTCTTTCTCCCAGACTGAGGTTTTTTCTTATTGCTTCTGGCTTCCTGTCCCCCTTCTCCCTTCTCGTGAGATTCCTGGGGAGGGTCTGGTAAGGAGTCCTCTCTGTTCTGAGGGCCCCTCTATGGGCGAGGTGGTATTGGTTCATCCTGCTCATGGCGCTCTAGGTCAGTGGACCAGTCCTTTTGCATTCGGACCTCTGCTTGCTATCTCGTGGTCTTCTGTTCCTTTCGGATGCTCGGCAGCTCGACTTAGCTGCCGGGCTTCTGAGGGCCAGGGCTGAGGCCTCTGGGCCTGTCGGCCGAGTGGTGGCCTCCTTGCGGACATTCCGCATTCCGGTCACTTCGGCACTTTGTCATGCGGGTGTGAAGTGGTTTTTTTCTCCTAAATGTGGTTAGGGCCGCGTCTTTGATCCGGCACATGCCGGGTTGGTCGTTTGGTTCTAGGTTTGCCACGGATTTGGCGGGGTCCTCATTGTTGGGCTGACTGGGCTTTTTCGCCCTTCCTTTGGACTTCTGTCCTCCTGTGATATCCGTTGTTGTCGACCGGGTTGGCGTTTCTGCTGGCGGTTGCTTCTGGCCTATGTGTTGGGGGGGCTTCAGGCTTTCTCTGGCCAGGACCCGTCGCAGTCTGTCCTGGATGACTGCTTTGCCCTTCACCTGGACCCTTCGTTTCTTCCCGAGGTCTTCTTGGCATTCTTTCGCTCCCAGTGGATGTTTCTTCCTTCCCTTTGTCAACTTCCGCGGACTCCGTTGGTGGTGAACTTTCTTTATTTTTCTGTCCATGGTGCAGTGCTCTGGCGTGTGGGCGTCCTGACGTGTGGCTCTATATGTTGGCCGGCCTTTTGGTCGTCATACGGGCGAGGCAATGGCTCTCCGTTCTTTCGCCCCTGGTTTCGGAATGTCTTTCCGGACTCCTTCCTTTCCCAGCTGTTCCTGCTCGTTTCTCCAGTTTTCCCTCTGTCTCCTGGGAGGAAAGGGGCTGGGGCTTCTCCGGAGCAGTTTGCTAGGCTGCTTCCTGGGGTTCATTGCATGCTTCCCGAAGTTTTACTGTCTGGCCCTGGCTTCCCCTGGGGCTTTGGCTTTTGGCAGGATAGTCCTGCAGGCTGTAGTCCCACCCTAAGTTTTAGTTCGTTGGTATCCCTCCTATGCTGTCGTGGAAGGTGACTAGAGAAAATAGAATTATTCTTACCGTTAATTCGGTTTCTAGGAACCTTCCACGACAGCACTTATTTCCCTCCCTATGTTCCTCGGTTTTTCCTGGAATGTATTACTGTTATTATTGCTCTCAGGCTATGGTTCTTTGTAAGACACTGGCTAGTGGGAGGTGGGAGGGTCCTTTTAACCTCTTCTGCTTCCTGTCCCAATTAGGGCGTGGCGAGGCTACCTCCTATGCTGTCGTAGAAGGTTCCTAGAAACCGAATTAACGGTAAGAATAATTCTATTTTTCTCTGATTAATTCGATTGTTTGGGACATCTGGAAAACAGCTTATTTGGAGAAGAAAAGGTGAGCGCTACCACCAGTCTTGTCTCATGCCAACTGTAAAGCATCCTGAAACCATTCATGTGTGGAGTTGCTTCTCAGCCAAGGGAATCGGCTCACTCACAGTCTTGCCTAAAAACACAGCCATGAATAAGGAATGGTACCAGAATGTCCTCCAAGAGCAACTTCTCCCAACTGTCCAAGAGCAGTTTGGCGCCCAACAATGCCTTTTCCAGCATGATGGAGCACCTTGCCATAAAGCAAAGGTGATAACTAAATGGCTCAGGGAACACAACATAGAGATTTTGGGTCCATGGCCTGGAAACTCCCCAGATCTTAATCCCATTGAGAACTTGTGGTCAATCATCAAGAGACGGGTGGACAAACAAAAACCAACAAATTCTGCCAAAATGCAAGCATTGATTATGCAAGAATGGAAGAATGGAAGAATGGAAGAATGGACGGCTATCAGTCAGGATTTGGTCCAGAAGTTGATTGAGAGCAGCCAGGGAGAATTGCAGAGGTCTGAAGAAGAAGGGTCAACACTGCAAATATTGACTTGCTGCATTAACTCATTCTAACTATCAATATAACCTTTTGGTATCATAATATGATTGCAATTATATTTCTGTATGTGATAGAAACATCAAACACAAATAAAAACCAGAGGGGAGCAGATCAGGTGAAAATATAATTTTGGTGTCAATCTCAAAACTTTTGGCCATGACTGTAGATCCCAGAGACACGCCCTATGTGGTAGATGCACTCCAGATATCATGGAGCTCCAGCCTGCTCTGTGCTTTCCCTCCACTGGTAATTATTCCAGCTGTCCTGTGGAAGATTCCAGGAAGATCAGGCCAGGGTCATCCTGATAGCGCCCTTTTGGCTGAAGAGGGCTTGGTTTTATTGGGTTTCCAAGATGTCAGTGACAGATTCTTGGATTCCGCCAGACTGTCTGACACTTCTGTCACAAGGTCTGATTTACCATCCTTAAGTCTCGAATCTTCGGCTGCTAGCCTGGAATTCGAGCAGGAGCTATTAAGGAGGCAAGGGTTCGCGATGAATCTGGTGAACACCCTCATGAGCAGCAGTAAGCCAGTTACCACCAGATTGGTAAGGTGTAGAGAAAACTTTTTTCCTGCTTTTTGGTAGTCCTCTCCTACTCTCTAACCAACTGAGGCAGAGAGGGGGTACTGCCCTTTTTATTTCAGGGGGTTCCTGTCCTGGATGGGCAGAACCTCTCTCGGGTGATGCTGTCATGGCTCCAGTAAAAAAAAGATTTCCGGTAAGTAATTTAGCTTTATGATCCCCATATCCCCATTACGGTTCCTGAAAAAAAACGAAAAAAAAAAAACACACCCCTTTTTTTTTATGGAGCTCTGGTCCGTGTTTATAGTACCGTATTCCGCCATCACTCTGAGCTCTCTAGTTCAGCTGCCGTAGATGTACAGTAAACCGCCGACCAATCAAAAGCTTGCATGTAAGGTCATGCGACAATATTAGCTGCTGCCATCTGGTCAGTGGAGAGCTCAGTGTGGCGCCAGAATAAATACAGCGGTGGTTACCATGGGCGGGTTACAGTAAATACAGTATAATCACACCTGCATACCCTGTTAGGTGGGCATGCTTAAAACTATATTAAACTTTGCTAGGTCTTATTTTCATGGAGTCCCTATATTTAGCAGTTCTGCAAGCCCCTACTATGTCTTATTTTCGGGGAAACACGCTATTATTCATCTTTCTTTCTACTTCCTTCTGCTCCTCCCTTTCTTGCCTTCTTCTACTCCTACCACTTCTACCCCTCCCTCTCCCCTTTCTATACTTTATCGCTTCTGTATGGCCTTCTTGTAAGGCTTTGGCATTTTAAATTTTTGCACCATCCTTGGAAATGTTCTCCGTAGTACGGGGTCCACCTAGGTCCCCTCTGATCTGACTTTTTTTTCTTTTCCTTTCAGTGCTATCTGGATGGCTCACGTGGACACAAGCGCCCTGACACCGGTATTATGGCTACAAGATTGACTGACCTTGAGTTGCAGAGGATACATACCCGTGCTCATGTCCTCCAATGTATTCAACAAGGAAAGAATTTTATCATAAATACAGAAATTTGATTTTTCAACAATTTTCACAACTAAAGTGCAGGGGCCCCTGGTCCAGAAGGTTTCTGCTTTCATTGTCACTTATCTCTGATGTCACTTATTTATATCTTGATTTGTTAAGATGATTGTTCTACATTTGTATAAATATATTTATCGTTCTCCTTTTTGTTAGAATTATTTATATATTTGCTTTAATAAAACAGAAAAGAATGTGTTGAATTTTCATTTCTTTAATTATAAATCTCAAGTGTGACCTTAGTAAACAGTAACTGCCGGTTGGATCTACATCTGGCTGTGTTCACACATTGCAATTTGTTGGGGAAACCAAAGTCCTCATATGTAGACCTGCACTAAATCTTTCAGATCTCGCTAACAGTGATGTGCCCAGGCTGCTGTCACTCATGCCCTGCCCATGCCAGTGATGTCCCTTTTTAGTATGTATGATTTTGGTTGGAAGTAGCATAACCAGAAACGCAGCAGAGGAATATCAAGCTGCAGAGAGCTCATCTGATAGGAGCAGGATAGGTGGTAGAAGTCCAGTGTTATTTAGGCCAAAAAAAAGGGTGAAATTAGTGAAAAACCCCTTCAAGAACTGTTCAACAGTGCATTCAAGTATGAGTTTAGAAAGCTTGTTTAGACCGGACAATCCCTTTATCACTTCTATCCAGCAGAATATGGTACTTTTAGGGTGTGTGCCACTGGACGTTTTATGGGCTGTTTTTTAGCGTTTTCCGCTGAGTTTTATGTTAATTTATGTTAATCCTAACCGGCGGTTGGCTTAACATGCTAGTCAATGGATTTTAGAAAACGCTGTGTACATTAGAACGTTTTTTTTTTTTTTGTCTCCTTTCCACTTTTTTCACCGGTTTTCAAAGATAGAGCAAGTGACTTCTTTTGAGCGTTTTTCCAGCGGTTCCAGCTTACAAGTGCACAAAAAAAGTCTTTAAAACGCTAAGAAAAAACGGCAGAAAACCGCCGATAAAATGCTGTACAAACGCTATAAAACCGCTCAAAAAACGATGGACACTGCTGAGGTCAGAAAACTCAGTTTCTGCAATTCTCAACCGGTTTTCTGACGGTCTGCAAAGATGCTGAACCGTCCAGTGGGCACATACCCAAAACTCGTTTAGAGTTGAGCAGCAGTACACATACTCAGTCTGAGCTTTATTCTTGGCCTATTGGGTGACCGCGCTGTCCTCTGTTCTTTCAGACAGCCACATTGAGAATGAGTGGAGCAGTTGTCAGACTACCAACAAGCCGCTCTATTCTGTAATCGGAATAAAAATTCTCCGCTTTCACGATCTGCGCCGTTCCCAGAGTTCAGACACTCACTGATCAGCATATTATCACTGATCCCAATGGGTAGGTGATAAAGGATTTATGTAGTGAAAATACATTAAGGCCCATAAACCCCCAATCCCTACAACTTTTTGGTCGACAGTTCTCTCTCCTGACTGTAACATACAGGAATGTTTGACCAAATGTTCTTGTGCTCTCTATTAGTAAGGAGATGTTGGCTCCTCTGGTGGTGGTTATCTTCAGAGAGACTCAAAAGAATCAACCATTGGAATTCGAACATTCCACGCCCTTCTCTCCCCTGACATTAACCTTCCTAGCGTTATTCCCGAGCCTGACTCGGGGTTAACATTCACTACCAGAAGCGTTAACCCCGAGTCAGGCTCGGGCTTACCCGCGTTCGCGGCAGATGCGGTGAGAAAACCGCATCTGCCGCATCTACCGCATCTGCCGCACTTGTGCCGCACTTGTGCCGCACTTGCGGCGCTGTTGCGGCGCGGTTGCGGTAATCTGCATAGGAACCAACCACCTCTGATGACCCTCATACATTGTTAATATGTTCCCTGCACCCTAGTAAACCATTAGCAGCACTGTTGTTGTGTGCAAAGTGGCTGCAGTACAAGTGCGATAATGATTTGAGAAACTTACATGCCAGCGTACATGAGGCCGTCTCCCTGTGTGTGATGGGACGTGTGGGCGGTGCTCATCATGTCTGCTCGCCCCCTCCCTTATGCACGCCCCCTCTCAGCCTGCTATAGTGATGTGAGGCTGATCTCGTCATAAAGGGGCGGGGCTAAATCGCGGCATAACGGTAGCCCCGCCCCTTTATGACGCAATCAGCCTCACAGCACTATAGCAGGCTGAGAGGGGGCGTGCATAAGGGAGGGGGCGAGCAGACATGATGAGCACCGCCCACACGTCCCATCACACACAGGGAGACGGCCTCATGTACGCTGGCATGTAAGTTTCTCAAATCATTATCGCACTTGTACTGCAGCCACTTTGCACACAACAACAGTGCTGCTAATGGTTTACTAGGGTGCAGGGGCACATATTAACAATGTATGAGGGTCATCAGAGGTGGTTGGTTCCTATGCAGATTACCGCAACCGCGCCGCAACAGCGCCGCAAGTGCGGCACAAGTGCGGCAGCTATGCGGCAAGTGCGGCAGATGCGGTTTTTTAACCGCATCTACCGCGAACGCGGGTAGCCCGCTTTTAGCAACAATTTCCAGAACTAAACAGACCGCCAGGGAGGCTACCAGAGAAGCCTTTGCCCTGTACACAGCAGATTGTTGTGTAATCCTGCAGACTTTACACTAAGGCGGCCGTCACGCGCTGCAATATCTTAAACGATATCGTTTAAGCGATCTGCTTTTTGATCGCTTAAGCGATATTGTTTGTGCATCGCTACGTGCGATCAAGCGATTTTACAATGTAAAATCGCTTGATCGTGACATCGCAGATATGAGAGCCGAAGCTCATATCTAGCAATGAACGATGTAACAATCTGCTTCATCGTGGTGTGTGACACCACGATGAACGATCTCCCAGCGGCAGAGCCTATGCTGGGAGATGGTATCTGTGGTAAACGTCGGGTTACTAAGCGCCGTGCGGCGCCTAGTAACCCGATGTGTACCATAGTTACCAGCGATTTCGCTGGCCCACATCGCTGGTGAGTCTGTCTGTATGACATCTCACCAGCGAAGTGAGCGATATCGTTAGCGATCGCGTGTGCACGTGATTGCTAACGATATCGCTCACGATATTGTAGCGTCTGACAGCCGCCTAAGGCTCACATACACCTAATCTGTATATGGGCTTGTTCAGACATCTATGCTCATTGCTTCAATCTCTGAACACTGACTGGCCATAACTCCCCCAACCGAGAGTGACAGCCTCAAAGAAATATATGAAGACTTCATTCTTTGGTCGGGAGAGCCTCGGCCAGTCTGTGTATTGTGGTCTGAGAAGGAACTGATGTGCATATGTCTGAATGAGCCCTAATGGACAGTAATGTGTGCCCTGAAATCATGAACCTCAGTGCAACAACTATGACCTAGACACCTCTGTAGTGAGACATCTAGAATAGTTACTGTACAGAGCAGGGGTCTCCAACCACGGTCCGTGGACCAGGAACGGGCCGTGGGGGTCTTTGTGCCGGTCCGCGGTGTGCTGTCGGCTTCCCCGCCCCCCTGTCATGTCCCTGCCCACCGCGCCCCTCACCTGCAGCACTACACCGCTGAGCTGAGGTCTCTACCTCAGTTGCGTGTGTAGATGTACGAGGTGAGCTGTTGGCCAATCAGTGCAGCAGCCATGCCCTGATTGGCCGCTACTGATGCACTGTTATTGGCCGACTGCTTCACTCGTATAACTAAGCAGCTGAGGCAGAAACGTGGCCAAAATTTCATATCTTGTGCTATTTCCAAGCGCAGCACGTGACGCGCTTGGAAATAGCGCAAGATATCAAAAAACTCTGGCCACATCTCTGCCTCAGCTGCTTAGTTGTACTGCCAGCAGGAGAGGTGAGCGTCAACAGAAGAGTCGTGCTCTCTCTCTCTCTGTGTGGGCAATGACTTGAGTGTGAGGGAGTTATACAAGGGGCAATGATTTTGGGGGGGGGGGGGGGGGTATTCAAGGGGCAACATCTGTGTGTGGGGAGTATTCAGGGGTCAGTGTGTGTGTGTGTGGGTGGAGGAGGATTGTACAGGGGGCAGTATGTCTGTGTGGGGATTATACAAGGGGCAATGTGTGTGTTTGTGTGTGGGGGGGGGTGGGGGAGTTGTGGTGCCCCCGAATCTGGACACAGTACGACTACCAACCGGAGGGGTTCAGTCCTGGAACGGAGGACCGGCTTTCTTTAGGAAGTTGTGGCCGAACTCCTGGCGTAATCCTTATAAGGCACCGTATAGGGTCCGAAGGAGAGGGCCCAATGGAGCTGGATGAAGGCTCTGCGCGCGGGAGCGCTGAAGGGAGGCAGGAGAGAGAGAGCGCAGTGAAGGACAAGCAAGGAACGGCAGGCACACCACCGAGGGTCCGAAGTGAGCTATCCTGGTTCCCTGGTGACTACCCTGGCCAGGACGACCTGATAGACCTGCTTGCCTGCACGAAGAACTTGCCAGTAAACCCGTTCAGAGCTAAAGACTGTGGAGTATTCATTCCTCTCGGCTGATGAGCCACCTTCCTTTTCAGCACTAGTGACGGGACCACCTGAGGAGCCGCCTCACAGCACAAAAGACTTAATTACACCATCACTGCCCTGGGAATCCGGCTCCACCTATGGGGAGCGTAACCGTCTTGCTGCTCCACCATCACCCAGAGGACTGTCCCGCAGCGCCGGTGACATGACTGGAACCATAGGTGGTGTCACAAACTCTTATTTTTAATCTTTACCCCCTTTTTAACAACCACTAGGGCCACGGGCCAGGCACAGGCCGCCCGTGATATCCCCCTTGAAACCAAACACCCGAGACCGGGTACCCCACGGCCCTGGGGTGGGTCATAATTATATTACAAAAAGAAATAATACATACAAGTATATATAATTCATATGCCACTAGATTGGAATCTGTGAGGAGGTCCTGGTATTAACTCTAATCTGGTGGTTTCCGTCATGAGCCGTCTAGATTGGAGTTTATGCTATGAGGACCTCGCTCTATCAACTCCATTCTAGTCATCTCAGCAACAAACTCTGTTGGATGCGCTCTGTGACACTTCAGACGAGGCTCCGCATAATCTTCAGAAAAAAAAATGCTTCTAGCCACCTCAGCACCAAACTGTACAGAATGGAGGCTATGGGGAGGTCCTCAAAAAATTCATGCCGATTTATACAACTCACTGGTGAATCAGCTACAATAGAGTTGCTAAAATGAGGTCCTAAAAAAATCCACTCCGATCTAGACGGCTCACTGGTGAATCGGCTAGAGTGGAGTTACTAAAATGAGGTCCTTAAAAAATGCACTGCGATCCAATGTTGTAAATATGAGGACTCTGTCACTGCCCTCAGTTACGCTTCTCCCTTCAAAGCTACACCCACTCCTCACAAAACTCGATTCCAGTCACCTCAGCAACAAACTGTACAGAATGTAGTTGCTAAAATGAGGTCCTCAAAAAATCCACTCCGATCTAGACGGCTCACTAGTGAATCAGCTAGAACGGAGTGGCTAAAATGAGGTCCTCAAAAAATCCACTACGATACAATTTTGTATATTATGAGGACTCGCGGCTGCGTTCTGTTATGTTTTTCCCCGTCAGGCTCTTCCTACTCTTCAAAAAACTGAATTCCAGTCACCTCAGTACAAACTGTACAGAATGTAGTTGCTAAAATGAGGTCCTCAAATAATCCACTCCAATCTAGACGGCTCACTGGTGAATCAGCTGCAACGGAGTGGCTAAAATGAGGTCCTCAAAAAATCCACTAGGATCCAATGTTGGAAATTATGAGGACTCTCGGCTACGTTCTGTTATGTTTATCCCTGTGAGGCTCCCCCATTCTTCGAAAAAAACAATTCCAGTCACCTCAGTACCAAACTATACAGAATGTAGTTGCTAAAATGAGGTCCTCAAATAATCCACTACGATCTAGACGGTTCACTGCTGAATCAGCTAGAACGGAGTGGCTAAAATGAGGTCCTCAAAAATTCCACTACGATACAATTTTGTATATTATGAGGACTCTCGGCTGCGCTCTGATACGTTTTTCCCCATGATACTCTGCCCACTCTGTGGAAAACTCAATTCCAGTCACCTCAGTACAAACTGTACAGAATGTAGTTGCTAAAATGAGGTCCTCAAAAAATCCACTCCGATGTAGACGGCTCACAGGTGAATCAGCTAGAACGGAGTGGCTAAAATGAGGTCCTCAAATAATCACATACGATCCATTTTTATATATTATGAGGACTCTTGGCTGCGTTCTGATACGTTTTTCCCCATGATACTCTGCCCACTCTGTGGAAAACTCAACTCCAGTCACCTCAGTACAAACTGTGGTGGCTAAAATGAGGTCCTCAAAAAATCCACTACGATACAATTTTGTATATTATGAGGACTCTCAGCTAAGTTTTGTTACGTTTTCCCCATGAGGCTCCCCCATTCTTCGAAAAAAACAATTCCAATCACCTCAGTACCAAACTATACAGAATGTAGTTGCTAAAATGAGGTCCTCAAATAATCCACTCCGATCTAGACGGCTCACTGGTGAATCAGCTAGAACGGAGTGGCTAAAATGAGGCCCTCAAAAAATCCACTAGGATCCAATGTTGGAAATTATGAGGCCTCTCGGCTAAGTTCTGTTACGTTTTACCCTGTGAGGCTCCCCCCCATTCTTCGAAAAAAACAATTCCAATCACCTCAGTACCAAACTGTACAGAATGTAGTTGCTAAAATGAGGTCCTCAAATAATCCACTCCGATCTAGACGGCTCACTGGTGAATCAGCTAGAACGGAGTGGCTAAAATGAGGTCCTCAAAAAATCCACTCCGATCTAGACGGTTCACTAGTGAATCAGCTAGAACGGAGTGGCTAAAATGAGGTCCTCAAAAAATCCACTCCGATACAATTTTGTATATTATGAGGACTCTCAGCTGCGCTCTGTTACGTTTTTTCCTGTGAGGCTCTGCCCACTCTTCGAAAAACTCAATTCCAGTCATCTCAGTCGAAACTGTACATTATGTAGTTGCTAAAATGAGGTCCTCAAAAAATCCACTCCGATGTAGACGGCTCAATGGTGAATCAGCTAGAACGGAGTGGCTAAAATGAGGTCCTCAAATAATCCACTACGATCCATTTTTATATATTATGAGGACTCTTGGCTGCGTTCTGATACGTTTTTCCCCATGATACTCTGCCCACTCTGTGGAAAACTCAACTCCAGTCACCTCAGTACAAACTGTGGTGGCTAAAATGAGGTCCTCAAAAAATCCACTACGATACAATTTTGTATATTATGAGGACTCTCAGCTAAGTTTTGTTACGTTTTCCCATGAGGCTCCGCCTACTCTTTGAAAAACTGAATTCCAGTCACCTCAGTACAAACTGTACATTATGTAGTTGCTAAAATGAGGCCCTCAAAAAATCCACTCCGATCTAGACGGCTCACTAGTGAATCAGCTAGAACGGAGTGGCTAAAATGAGGTCCTCAAAAAATCCACTAGGATCCAATGTTGGAAATTATGAGGACTCTCAGCTAAGTTCTGTTACGTTTTACCCTGTGAGGCTCCCCCCATTCTTCGAAAAAAACAATTCCAATCACCTCAGTACCAAACTATACAGAATGTAGTTGCTAAAATGAGGTCCTCAAATAATCCACTCCGATCTAGACGGCTCACTAGTGAATCAGCTAGAACGGAGTGGCTAAAATGAGGCCCTCAAAAAATCCACTACGATACAATATAGTAAGTTATTAAGACGGTCATCAGCGCTCTGTTACGGTTTTCCCCGCGAGGCTCCGCCCACTCCTTTAATGTCGTCGTTGGGACTTGTGGAAATACAGTAAAATAAAAATTCTAGCAAAACTAAACAATCAGCGCTGGGTGTAATTATTTATATTGCAAAAAGAAATAATAAAATTTATGGTGAAATAATCATGAAAAAAAAATTTGCCCTTTGGAAATATATAAGAAATATAACAGCTTAAGTAAGAACCTAATAAATAAAAGCATGAAGTAATTACAATTACAAATCTGATTCTAACTCCTGTGCAATGCTAAGGAAATCCTGAAAACTTGCACTGTATGCGGCTCTGAGGCCTGGAGACCCCACCCTGCTGTACACACTGCACTGTGTAGAATGGTGAAGATCAGAGAGATCATCAAAAAATCCACTCCGATCTAGACGGCTCACTGGTGAATCAGCTACAGCGGAGTGGATAAAGTGAGGTGACCAAAAACATGTGACTACAGAGAGGCCTCAAGAATTCAACTCCGATCCAGTCACCTCAGTACTGAACCGTCTAGAGCGGAGTGGATAAAATGAGGACCACAAAAAACCCACTCCGATCTAGCTGATTCACTAGTGAGCCGTCTAGTTCGGAGTTGATAAAATGAGGCCTCCAAAAATCAACTCCGATCTAGACGGCTCACTACTGAATCAGCTAGAACGGAGATGATTTTTTGAGGGCCACAAAAAATCAACTCCGAACTAGATGCAACCGTGCTGGAAGAGGAGACACAGGAGATCATCTGCACATGGGGGATCAGGACCTGTGGTGATGTCATGGTCATGTGATCAGTCACATGGGGGAGGAGCAAAGCACTGGAGCTTCTCACTGGTCAGCACTTCCTGTCATGTGACCATGTGAAGGTCTGATATCCAATAAGATGTGTGTAAGTGATCACATGACTGTGACATCAGCACAGGTCCTGTAGTCTCCAGGAGGGCAGGATCAGGACACATTTCCCCTCTTGTGTGACTCATTCTCGGGGTGTTTGTGGTGCTGGTAACCATGGAGACCTGAGCGGCTGCACATGAGGTGAGTGATGGCTGATCAGGAGAGCTATACTCCATGTGTAATTGGAGGATGTGCTGATATTCTTATTATTACACCTACTACATATGGGGACAGGATCCTGGAGATGTCCCAGCACAGCGGAGCCGTGTTCTCCTCCTCCGGCTGCACTCACACAAAGGACAGGACACACCGGGGAGACACAGGACACACAGGGGAGACACAGGACACACAGGGGAGACACAGGACACACAGGGGAGACACAGGACACACAGGGGAGACACAGGACACACAGGGGAGACACAGGACACACAGGGGAGGCACAGGACACACAGGGAAAACACAGGACACACAGGGGAGACACAGGACACACAGGGGGAGACACAGGACACACAGGGGAGACACAGGACACACAGGGGAGACACAGGACACACAGGGGAGACACAGGACACACAGGGAAGACACGGGAGACACAGGACACACAGGGAAGACACAGGGGAGACACAGGACACACAGGGGAGACACAGGACACACAGGGGAGACACAGGATACACAGGGGAGACACAGGACACACAGGGGAGACACAGGACACACAGGGGAGACACAGGACACACAGGGGAGACACAGGACACACAGGGGAGACACAGGACACACAGGGAAGACACAGGGGAGACACAGGACACACAGGGGAGACACAGGACACACAGGGGAGACACAGGATACACAGGGGAGACACAGGACACACAGGGGAGACACAGGACACACAGGGAAGACACAGGGGAGACACAGGACACACAGGGAAGACACAGGGGAGACACAGGACACACAGGGGAGACACAGGACACACAGGGGAGACACAGGACACACAGGGGAGACACAGGACACACAGGGGAGACACAGGACACACAGGGGAGGCACAGGACACACAGGGGAGGCACAGGGCACACAGGGGAGACACAGGGCACACAGGGGAGACACAGGCACACAGGGGAGACACAGGACACACACCGGGGAGACACAGGGCACACCGGGGAGACACAGGACACACAGGGGAGGCACAGGACACACAGGGGAGGCACAGGACACACAGGGGAGGCACAGGACACACAGGGGAGGCACAGGACACACCGGGGAGGAACACAGGGGAGACACAGGAGACACAGGGGAGACACAGGGGAGACACAGGACACACAGGGGAGACACAGGACACACAGGGGAGACACAGGACACACAGGGGAGACACAGGACACACAGGGGAGACACAGGAAACACAGGGGAGACACAGGACACACAGGAGAGACACAGGACACACAGGGGAGACACAGGACACACAGGGGAGACACAGGACACACAGGGGAGACACAGGACACACAGGGGAGACACAGGACACACAGGGGAGACACAGGACACACAGGGGAGACACAGGACACACAGGGGAGACACAGGAAACACAGGGGAGACACAGGACACACAGGGGAGACACAGGACACACAGGGGAGACACAGGACACACAGGGGAGACACAGGACACACCGGGGAGACACAGGAGACACAGGGGAGACACAGGACATACCGGGGCACAGGACACACAGGGGAGGAACAGGACACACAGGGGAGACACAGGACACACAGGGGAGGCACAGGACACACAGGGGAGACACAGGACACACAGGGGAGACACAGGACACACCGGGGCACAGGACACACAGGGGAGACACGGGACACACAGGGGAGACACGGGACACACAGGGGAGACACGGGACACACCGGGGAGACACGGGACACACCGGGGAGACACGGGACACACAGGGGAGACACGGGACACACAGGGGAGACACGGGACACACAGGGGAGGAACGGGAGACACGAGACACACAGGGGAGACACGGGACACACAGGGGAGACACGGGACACACAGGGGAGACACGGGACACACAGGGGAGGCACAGGACACACAGGGCACAGGGGAGGGCTGTCACCTCTTCTGCTCTTACCTCCAGGACAGGACACACCGAGGCACAGGACACACAGGGGAGGGCTCTCACCTCCAGGACAGGACACACCGGGGCACAGGACACACAGGGGATGGCTCTCACCTCTTCTGCTCTCACCTCCAGGACAGGACACACCGGGGCACAGGACACACAGGGGAGGGCTCTCACCTCTTCTTCTATTACCTAGAGGTAAACGTAATGTATAATCACAGACAGATCCCGGCATGGGGAGATCTCAGCTGATCACCGTAATGTTCCCCCCAGTGGAGCCACTTTCTAGGGTGCAGTCTGTCATCCACAGGAGGAGCTGGATCTCTGTGACCCATCACAAGTAGGATCAGACGCTCCCTGCCCCATACTCTGCCCGTCCACCTCCCAAACCAACAAGGAAGCTGGAGACCTCAGGAGCGGCCACAATGTGTCTCCCTGCAGATCCCTTACACCTCACCCTACACAGGATCCACTGGATCTTCACCAGCGGCCGCCTTCTTCCACCACTGGGATCCAGCTGAACATTTCACCCTTGACTTGTGGCTTCTCCATAATGACTAAAGGCCCCATCACACGGAGCGACGCTCCAGCGATCCCGTTAGCGATAACGACCTGGCCAGGATCGCTGGAGCGTCGCTACCTGGTCGCTGGGGAGCTGTCAAACAGGCAGATCTCCTCAGCGACCTGGGAGCCACCTCCACATCAATGGAAGCTAGAGGACGCTGGTAACTATTATATACACCTGGTATCTAGGCAGTGGTCGCTACCTAGATACCCACTGTTTATCATAGTTACCAGCGTCCTCCCTGCTTAGCGCTGGTAACCATGATAAACACCGGGTATCTAGGCAGCGCGTAAGAGGTGGTCCTATAGTATTCCCAGCCAGTGACCACAGATTGCTGACAAGATCTGACATGATCCATTGACTGGATGTTGTGGGCTGATTCACACTGACTCTAATAGTATCTTAGATCTATGGATCCCTCTGCAGATTCTCAGCAGACCCCTGAGCGGTTGTGCTGGAGCTTCTCCTGCTGCTCACCACTAGTCAGTCCAGTACAGTGTGTCGGTGTATACTGCAGGGAGGAGACAACTGGAGATTTCTTCATAGTTTCAAGGGGGGTTTACACGTTGTGATATCGGCGTCCAATTTCAATGAAAAGTCACAGGGTTCGATTGTTGGAGCCGATATCGCTCCTGCGTTGTATGGTGTGAACGTCCAATACGATGCAGGAACGATGTCAATGCGATATCGGGGATTGAATGAGCGTGCTCTCCAATGGGCCGATATTGAATGGAGATTGGAGCCGGATCGTGCTGTGTAAACACCCAACTACGATGTGAAGTTCTACGTCACCCATTCACTCCCATGTTAAATGGTTGTTCCTGGGTTGGGGGGCGTACACATCGTACGGACGTTGGATCCTGAAATCGCAATGTGTAAACCTCCGATGCGATGCGGGAGAAACGTGCACTAAATGCGCGCTCCTGCGCCATTGAATTGCGATATCGCAACGATATTGAAACGTGTAACCCCACCTTTAGGCTCTGCAGCGACCGAGGAAGAGATTTTACTATGAGACTAAAATTCCTCTTAATGGTGTAAAGCCTTGATAATTTACCACATTGGGGACACACAGAACAGTATAACCCACTGCAGACTGTACAGTCACATGCTCCACCGCTGACAGCTCAGCCCCACACAACACAGCACAGTCTGCACCACTTATCACAGTGATGATGATGACTACACAGGACGCCACAGTCTGCACCACTTATCACAGTGATGATGATGACCACACAGGACAGCACAGTCTGCACCACTTATCACAGTGATGATGATGACCACACAGGACGCCACAGTCTGCACCACTTATCACAGTGATGATGATGACCACACAGGACGGCACAGTCTGTACCACTTATCACAGTGATGATGACCACACAGGACGCCACAGTCTGCACCACTTATCACAGTGATGATGATGACCACACAGGACGGCACAGTCTGTACCACTTATCACAGTGATGATGATGACCACACAGGACGGCACAGTCTGTACCACTTATCACAGTGATGATGACCACACAGGACGCCACAGTCTGCACCACTTATCACAGTGATGATGATGACCACACAGGACGGCACAGTCTGTACCACTTATCACAGTGATGATGATGACCACACAGGACGGCACAGTCTGTACCACTTATCACAGTGATGATGATGACCACACAGGACGGCACAGTCTGTACCACTTATCACAGTGATGATGATGACCACACAGGACGGCACAGTCTGTACCACTTATCACAGTGATGATGATGACCACACAGGACGGCACAGTCTGTACCACTGATCACAGTGATGATGATGACCACACAGGACGGCACAGTCTGCACCACTTATCACAGTGATGATGATGACCACACAGGATGGCACAGTCTGTACCACTTATCACAGTGATGATGATGACCACACAGGACGGCACAGTCTGCACCACTTATCACAGTGATGATGATGACCACACAGGACGGCAGTGTGATACAATAGAGTTTCTCCTCTCTCTACTCCAGAAAAACACATTTATAACATGACATTGTGTAGACGCCCTGATATCATCTAGTGTATGGAAGACAATGGATGAGACCTGTATTGTATGATGAGCGCAGGCTTTAATAATTCCCAAATCGAGGAATAATTCATCTAATGGTCAATCTCTTAATAATAATAATAATAATAATAATAATAATAATAATATAATTATTAATAAAAATCAAATCAACATATCAATACACTTCACAACAATAGAAATCGTATGTGTAATATATATACAGTCAGTACGATACAACAAAGTCTACCATAAAGGTGAAATGACCATGGTAGATATTACCCACAAGTAACAGTACATGTCGCAGTAACATAACGCCAAACTATCGCAGCAATCAATCACCCTGGATTCCTTATCGTGGCGTATTCCCAGTCAAGCCACTTTTGTCCTATATAGCAAATGCAAGGACATCAGATTTAAACGAAAATAGTAACCTGAATGACCTCAGATCAAGTAAACTTAGGCTGGCTTCACACCACAGTGTGATCCGGTCCGGGGCTGTCAGGGATGACCCTGACAGCCCCGGACCGGATTAGCACACAGAACCGAAGGGCCAAATGTGCCCTCCGGTCCTGTGTGCGGCCGGACGCAGCTGCAGCTGCTAATGATTCAGGGCCGCGGCTGGCAGGGAGCTAGCCGCGGTACTAAAAGAACAGCGGCGTACAGCCGCCGGTATCCATGTTCCCGGTCCAGGGCAATCCAGCCCCATAGTCTCCCTCCCATGTTGGGGAGCGCCGGATTGCTCCGGATCCGGGAGAATCCGGGATCCGGCAAATTGGGGAGATTTTTCTCCCCGGACACACAAAAATGATGCTTGCAACATTTATGTCCGGAGAGAATAATCCGTATTCTCCCGGATTCCACCGCAGTGATGAAACCGGATGGCAGAGAGCTGCCATCTGGCCCCATAGGCTACTATGAGGCCAAAAACCGGTCCGGGGCTGTCTGGTTTACATCGGACAGCCCTGGACCGGACTGCGCCATGATGTGAAGCCAGCCTTAGAGGGGATTAGAGTGACTAAGGGAGAGAAGGGAGTATAAGCTCCCTCAGGACTGGGAGCAGTATATTAAAGCCCCATATTCAACCCAAAGGCTGAGGCACTAGAGTCCGGAAAAGATCAATCCAGTCATAATAAATGTCAACTCTGTAGCTTTTCAACCAATAAAACTAAAGATCATCTGTTGCGCTCCTTCCGCTCAGGAGCTTCCAGGAAAACCTCAATGGCGTATTGAGTCTAAATTAAGAAAAAAAAAGTTAGAAATCAGGCAAAAAGATAAAAGATTAAGGAAGAGAAGGGAAAGAGACAGCTAAGAAAAAGTCCCTCAGAGGAGGAGGGAAGAGGCATCAGGAGTAGAAGGAGTAGAACAGGGAACGGGTGAGGAAGGGTCAGGGGGCTGGTAAGGAGGGAGGGGGGAGGTGTTCGGTCTCCATATCGGCAATGAATCTCTGCGGGAAGTCAGGACCATAGTCCTACTCCATCAGCATAAGGTGTCTCTAAAGTCTGGGGAATCCTTAAAAAGAAACCATTCAATCCCGATGGCAGAGAACGTATCAAGCGAATCCGAAGCTTTTGCAGCCAGCTCCTCCATCCTGAAGATATCTATCATTTCCCTGTACCAATCCAGCATGGTGGGCACCCGGGAGGACCCCCAAAACCTTGGGATCACAGCACGTGCTGCCGAAACACAAAGATGAAGGATATCGCCTGATTAATTCAGGGAAAATAGACAGTAATGCCACCTCCGGACCGCCCTTCACCTGCCTACCCGTGATTAAAGTATAGTTAGCAAACACTCGGGACCAGAATCGCTGAATCTCTCTGCAACTCCACCATATGTGGAGCATTGTACCTCTCACCTCACCACAACGCCAGCAGTTCTCGGATGACCCTGGAAAAATGCCGATATATAGCATAGATATCTTACGACTCGGGGGTGAGTCCTGCAAGAAGAGTCCCTCCAACGGAGAAGGCGCCAACCTCACCTAGCAAGTGTAGTCAGCTGTGTATGAAAAGGATCTATATTGAATACTTCATCTAAGATCTTGTCTCCTCAGGTTCCTTATGATCAGGATTCTTTCCCTTTAATAGAGGACGGTCCTTTCCCTCAGTGACCCCCCGAGGATGAAGCAGGACAGAGACCACATGGCTGCTCGGATATTAGACCTCACCCTGGAGATAATCTACTGGATCACTGGAGAGGTGAGAGCTTCACATCACATCACTCTGATCTCTAGGAATAAAGCAGGGAAATGACGGGAAAGGTGAAGGATAAACTTCTTGAAAAGCATGTCAACACTGTACTCTCATCCCACCTCTCATCTACCTCTCTCTTTGACAACCTTCAATCTGGCTTCCGCCCCCACCACTCACCGAAACCACCTTAACCAAAATTACTAACGACTTACTGCCAAAGCTAACAGACCCTTTTTCATCCTCCTCCTTCTAGACCTGTCCTCTGCATTTGACACAGTCAACCATTGCTTCCTATTACAGATCTTCTCTTTCATTGGTATCACTGACCTTGCCTTCTCCTGGATCTCCTCCTACCTTTCCAACCGCACATTTAACGTTTCCCACTCCAACACGACCTCCTCGCCCCATCCCCTCTCTGTTGGGGTCCCTCAAGGCTCTGCCCTGGGACCCCTTCTTTTTCCATCTGTACCTTTGGCCTAGGACAGCTCATACAGTCCCATGGCTTCCAGTATCACCTGTACGCTGACGACACTCAGATCTATCTCTCTGGCCCAGACGTCACCTCTCTCCTGTTCAGAATCCCGGAGTGTCTATCAGCCATATCCTCCTCTCGGTTCCTAAAACTCAATGTAGACAAAACCAAACTCCTCATCTTTCCCCCATCTCGCGCACCTCCGTTACCTGATCTATCTAACACAATAAATTACATCACACTTTTCCCTGTACCTGAAGTTCACTGCCTCGGAGTAACCCTTGACTCTGCCTTATCTTTCAAACCACACAAAAATATTTCCAGAATCCGTCCCTTCCTCAACCCTCTAAATCCACTAAACTACTAGTGCATGCCCTCATCATCTAGCGTCTCGACTACTGCAACCTCCTACTCTGTGGCCTTCCTGTTAACACTCTTGCACCTCTCCAATCTGTCTTTAACTCTGCTGTCTGACTAATCCACCTCTCTCCTCACTATTCCTCCACTTCTCCCTCTACAAATCCCTCCACTGGCTCCCAATTCCCCAGCGTATCCAATTCAAACTACTAACATTGACTTACAAAGCCGTCCACAATCTGTCTTCCCCCCCCTTCATATATCTCTGAACTAATCTCCAGATATCATCCAACTCGTAATCTTCTATCCTCCCAAGACCTCCTCCTTTCCTCCACACTTGTACATTCCTCATCTAACCGCCTGCAAGACTTCACCCGAGCATCCCCCATCCTCTGGAATTCTGCACCCCAAAACGTCCGACTGTCCCCCACACTCTGAACCTTCAAGTGGAAACTGAAAATCCATCTCTTCAGAACAGCCTACAATGACGGTGCTACCTCACTGCCACTGGACCCGGTGCTCCACCACGACCAGAGCAGACTCAACCTACTGTCTCCCTCACTCTTACCCTGTAGAATTTAAGCCCGCAGGGGCAGGGGTCCTCTTTCCCCTCTGTACCATTCTGTCACTGTTAGTTTGTTCATTGCATTTTTAACTTGTTTGTACAGACCATGGAATCAATGGTGCTCTATAAAAAAATAATAATAATCCTCTGTGTAATGATCGGCGTCTCCCCATACACAGGATCACACAGTAGTGAAGACGTCGTCTGGGGAGTGTGTGGCCCCCGTGTGTCAGGAGGGCGGAGCAGGACCCCGAGTGACATCACCGAGCCTCCACCTCATTCACTGATACATGAGCAGAAGATCCTAGAACTGACCCACATGATCACTGATCTGCTGAGCGGAGAGGTGAGCGCTGCCCCCCGGGAATGCTGGGACAGTCTACAATAACGCCGGGGGAGGGGTCTGCTAATGACGGCTCATTGTGTGTGTCAGGTCCCTATAAGGTGTCAGGACGTCACCGTCTATTTCTCCATGGAGGAGTGGGAGTATTTAGAAGGACACAAGGATCTGTACAAGGACATAGTCATGATGGAGAATCCCCCGTCCATCACATCCCCGGGTAAGAGGAGACCTTCCTGGGCTGTAGAGGAGAGAACAGGTGTGAGAGTGGTCTAGATTCCCCATCATCTGCTCATCACATACAGACAATGGATTCAGTCACTGACGTTATTTCCTATAGATGGATCCAGTCAGAGGAATCCACCGGAGAGATGTCCCCGTCCTCTATATTCCCAGGATCGGCCAGAAAAGGAGGAAAATGTCCCCCGGGATCATCAGGTAGATGAGGTGAGATTCCTGTAGATCCTCTATAGATTGATGTAATGAATCTTCTCCTGATCTCCTCCGGCCGCCGTGTACTGGAGGCTCCATCAGACCCTGGTATTGTCGGCTGTGCTCGGTATAAATGGTGTCTGGGGTTATATAAGATTGTGTTAAGCTGGTTTCACATGGTCGTTTTTTGGAATCCAGGGGAATGCAAAAAGAACCTACATTCCCATTAATCCCTTCGGATTCCCTCAAATTTGGCAAAACAGATACAACTGTATGCTCCTGCATTGGTACTATCTCATCCAGTTGTATCAGGTTGTGTCCATTTTTAAGATAGATCCAGTGAAAAATGACACGCCCCAGTAAAAAGTCAGAAACCATAGACAGACAGATGGATGAATAGATGTTAGGTTAGATAGAGCTTACCAGTGTCCCACTGTTCTGCTGCTGCTTTCGGAGCCACCCATTAAGCTTCATGCATATTCACTGCACTGACCGACAAACAGCCAAATCACAGATGCTCACTCTCTGTGACAACGTCTGTGATTGGCTATTGCAATCAGACTGCATTTCCAAAATATGGATGGTGATTATGCTTGGTGACCATACACTTTAGTGTATGGAAACCAACCTGCCATGATAGAGTGTTAAATAAATAATTTAAAAAATGCCACTGTATTTTTCAGACTCAGCACAGATAAAGTGGACAGCTGCGAGCTGCCACCCTCAGCTGCCTAGTTTTACAATGGCTGGCAAAAAAAATGTATAGGGTTCAGCCCTATTTTCGATTTCTAGCCAAGGTAAAACTAGGCAGCTGGATGCTAATATTCTCAGCGGGGTGAGGGCCCATCATTTTAGCCCCCCCCCCCACGCTAAAGAATAGCAGCCCACAGCTGCCCCTGAAAAAGGCGCATTCATTGTAGCGCCATTTCCAGGCGCTGTGCCCAGCTCTTCCAGTGGCCCTGGTGGTGGTGGCATGCTAGGTAGTTAGGGGCTAATGGCAGCTTTGTATGGCCAGCTGGCATTAAGCACGAGATTCTTAATGTCGGGCCAATATTAGACCCAGCCATTAAAAATGTGAAGTAAATAATTAAGACACAACACACATTGAAAAAACATTTTATTAGAAATAAAAACCCAAACACATATCTGGACTCCATGGACTTAATTAACTCTTCATACCCATCCTCGATTCCATGCGACATCTACCCGCTGGACAGGGCGCACTGTCAGCTCTGCTTCATCAGAGGCCACAGTGATTCACATAGCGTCCAATTCCCACTGCCTCTGAACGCTGAATGAATGAACTGTGGCTGGGTAGTGGTGACTCACTGAGGTCACCCGAGGACAGCTCAGGTAGGTTCCCAAAACCGTAGCGGGTACCATGGTAACCTGAACTGTGTCCTCAGGTGACATAACTGACTCAGCATTCACATGACCGTAGCTCTCTGGGCAATGTATTTGTGTTTTTATTTCTAATAAAACTTTTTTCTATGTGTGTTGTGTCTTTACAATTATTTTAACATTCTTAATGGCCTGGTCTAATATTAGCCCGACATTCAGAATCTCGGGCTTAATACTAGCTGGCAACACAAAACTGGCATTAACCCCTTATTACCCAGCGTGCCACTGCCACAAGAGTCGGGTAATGTGCCTGGAAATGACGCTATGATGAATGTGCTGTTTTCAGGGGCAGCTGCCGACTGCTGTTGTTTAACGTGGGGACCCTAAATTGATTGGCCCTCACCCTGTTGAGAATACTAACCCCCAGCTGCCTACTTTTACCTTGGATGGCAACGAAAAATAGGGCAGAGTCCTACACATTTTTTTTGCCAGCCAATGTAAAACTAGGAAGCTGTGGGTCCACTTTATCTGTGCTGAGCCTCAAAAATACAGTGGAGCCCTTCGCATCTCTTTTAAATTATTTAACATACTATAGCGGTAGGTTGGTTGCCATATACTAATGTGTATAGCAACCAAGCACAATCACCGTCCACATTGTGGAAATTTAGTCTGATTGCAACTAGCTGTCTATATATCTGTCTATCCACCCTCTACTGAGGCAGGCATGCTCAGCAAGCATACTAGATCTGGTTTTACCGGATCCTCCCTGATTCGGTATAACTGGATCCAGCGCACATTCACTTTCATTTTAACTTTAGGTGCATTGCCCCTGATCCTGGTGCTTCTGTTTTTTGTTTCGAGCACCAAAAACGCAACATGTAGCATTTTTTGAATTGGCCAAAAACTAATGACAACAGTATCCTGGAGGAGCATACAGTTTAAGCTTCCAAAAAAGAGGCGTGTGAAACCAGCTTTAGGCTGCATGCACTTGATCAGTGTTTGCAGCGTTATGTACGCAGCGTGTTTGCACTTTATCTATAATTCTGTGTGGTGCAGTACCAGCACAGTGGATGAGATTTACACAAATCCCGAGCCTACTGTGCTTCTTTCTTCCGCAGTGTTAACTGACTTGCGGTGGTGATATTCCATGCCGCTGCTCCTCAGCAGCATGAAAATTTAGCACTGCAGATTTGGAGGCGATCTCAGCGGGTGAATGAAGGGAAACGCCACCCTGCCCTGAACACAGATCGTGGACACAGGGCGGCTGTATTCACTCGCGGAGATCGTCAGCTTCCCGCAGGAGAGGAGACAAAGCATCAGGACAAAAGGAAGGGGATCTCATTAGTACCGGGAAACCTCTTTAAATGTTAATGTAATAATTATTTTATTAATGTACGATTTTTATTAGAACAATAGAGGAGGGGATGATTACTGCAAAGTCCTAAGCGAATTGTAACACTGGGGAGTAATTCAAGACGGGAGATGACAGATGGATCCTGCAATGCTTTACCTCCACCAAGATAAGGAGGTTCTTGGATGTTTAGTGAGAATCCTCGGTGTTCCTGTAAATTGTGTCCATTCACCGTGTGAGGAGATCCTGATCGCTTCATGTCTTCTAGGAGGTTTCTGACTTTTCCTGTAGATAAGATAAATTCTCATGTCTGTAATGTGGGATTCTTGCAGGAAAGTTCTGGTGGAACGAGGAGTGGACACGAAACCCCCACATCAGAGTCAGTGACCGGTAAGAGGCTCTCATAGATCTTGTTTGATTGTAAAGATCTTTATTATTGGAGATTCACAAATGTCTTCATGGTGATTATTACTATTATTGTTAATAATTTATGTAATGATTATCTGCTCCACTTCTCTGACATCATGTCCTCTGTCTGTCTTGTCCTCTCTCAGGTCATGTCTTCATCTCTTCATACCTGACTTGGTTGAATATCTCTATTAATTTCTTCCTTCTCTCTGTCGGTTTAGACATGATTTTATTTTTATACTTTATCTCATATAACACCTGTCTAAAATATCATAATTCTATTTTTGGCCATAGTTTTTTCGAATAATATGCAAAGTCCAAAAATATTTTGCTTGAAAAAATAATATTTTGTTTTTTTTTCTAGGTGAAGACTGGAGGAGAAGCTGCCATGGAAATCTGCTTTTATCTCCCTTTGATAATGTAGAAGATAACAATTCCTCACATGATAAAACTCCTAATGTTCCCGTGGTCCTTCACAGCCGACACGTATCCACTGATAACGACAGTCAGAAAACACTATTGTCTAATCAATCACTGATCAGCAAACAAGGAACCGGAAATATTTCGGGGAAAACATCTCTATTTGGGGGAAAAAATAATACAAAATTAAATTTTTCTTTGAATGAACAAATTCACAGCAATGAAAGCTCATTTTCATGTTCAGAATTTGGGAAATCTTTTACTGAAGAAATGAGTCTTGTTAGACATCAGAGAACTCACACAGGAGAGAAGCCACATTCATCTTTGGAACATGCACAACACTTTATACCTAAAGATTCCCATGAGAATCTTCCAGGAACTCACACAGGGGAGAAGCCATATTCATGTTCAGAATGTGGGAAACGTTTTAGCAAGAAATCAAACCTTCTGAAACATTTTAAAGGTCACACAGGGGAGAAGCCTTTTTGCTGTTTAGAATGTGGAAAATGTTTTGTCCAGAAATCACATCTTTTGAGACATCAAAGAATTCACACTGAGGAGAAGCCATATTCATGTCCTGACTGTGGGAAATGTTTTACTCAGAAATCAAGTCTTACAAAACATCTCAGAACTCACACAGGGGAGAAGCCATTTTCATGTTCACAATGTGGGCAATGTTTTGTCCAGAAATCAAGTCTTGTGACTCATCAAAGAATTCACACTGCAGAGAAGCCATATTCGTGTTCTGACTGTGGAAAGTGTTTTACTCGGAAGGCAAGTCTTACAGAACATGTCAGAAGTCACACAGGGGAGAAGCCATTTTCTTGTTTGGAATGTGGGAAATGTTTTAATAAGAAATCAAACCTTCTAGAACATCTAAGATGTCACACAGGGGAGAAGCCTTTTTGTTGTTCAGAATGTGGGCAATGTTTTGTCCAGAAATCAAAGCTTATGACTCATCAAAGAATTCACACTGAAGAGAAGCCATATTCATGTTCTGACTGTGGGAAGTGTTTTACTCAGAAATCATATCTTGTGACTCATCAAAGAATTCACACTGAGGAGAAGCCATATTCATGTCCAGAGTGTGGGAAGTGCTTTAGTCAGAAATCAAATCTTATACAACATGTCAGAAGTCACACAGGGGAGAAGCCATTTTCATGTTCAGAATGTGGGAAATGTTTTAATGTGAAATCTAGTCTTGTGAAGCATCTAAATATTCACAGAAAGTAGAAGTTATTTTTATGCTCAGAATGGAAGTAACATTTTAGCCAGAAATCAGGGTTCATTAAAAATTGAAGAACTCTCCCAGGGGAGAAGCCATTTAAATGTTTCATCATCTGTACAATGGCCATGGCTGCGTATTGCAAATCCAATCCCTACTCAAATCATTAGGAAGCGGATGCGCAGTACTGCAGCCAGTATTCCATCAATGGAACTGTACTGTGCAGCTTTGCAACTGTGTGTTCCAGTGGGAACAGGCGATCAGCAGGAGTATCGGGTGTCGCAAACCCACCAATCAGATTTTCATGACCTATCCAAGGGATGCGTCATCATTGTTAAAGTCCTGGACAATTCCTTTAAGGTTCAGTTATTATTTGAAATGTAGATACAATAAAGGATAGAACATGGCTGAAAATGTTTAGTTTCTTGATCCTCCTATGGCAGGACTGCAATGGGTTACGTTTAACTAGGTGTCTCAGCTTTGGATAATTAACAGTATTGAAACCAAATGGAACAGATCTTTGCTCCCTACAAGACCTATGTACACAATAAATCAGAAGTGTTTTTTATTACTCCCGTCTATGAACATGGCCGGCCTTACCCATGTGTGACTGTGTGGTCACACAGGGCAGAGGCCAGCAGAAACCAGAGGGGATGCCACAGGGAGACAGCAACAAACTTTCATTTGCTGCTGCCACTCTGCAGGGGCTCGAGCAAGAAGACTGCAGGGGGCGCCATCCCTGCCCTCTGTGCTGCTGACAAACTCCCACTGCTGTACTACAAAGGGTAGTGTAATGGACCGTGTGTATGTTTATATGTGTGATATATGCCATGAGATGCCAGTACAAACGTGCACTAAGTGCAGGGTATGTGGAGGGTGTTATATATATACACACACGTGGTTAAAATTGTTGGTACTCTTCGTTTAATGAAAGAAAAACTCACAACGGTCACAGAAATAACTTGAATCTGACAAAAGTAATAATGAAAATGAACAAATGAAAGTCAGACATTGCTTTTCAACTCTGCTTCCACAGGATCTTTTAAAAAATTAAACTCATGAAATCGGCCTGGACAGAGATGATGGTTCACTGAAAATAATTTGACAAAAGGGACATGTTGTATCAATGTGTGTCCACTAATTAGCACAGGTGTCTGCAATCTTGTAATCAGTCAGTGGGCCTGTATATAGTGCTACAGTTCCTCTCTATGCTGTTTGGTGACATGGTGTGTACCACACTCAACATGGACCAGAGAAAGCGAAGGAAAGAGTTGTCTCAGGAGATTAGAAAGAAAATTATAGACAAGCATGTTTAAGGTAAAGATTGATGTTCCTGTGACTAAAGTTTCACATATTATTCAGAAATTTAAGATCCATGGGACTGTAGCCAACCTCCCTGGATGGGGTCACAGGACAATTGATGACGGATAATCTGAATGGTAACAAAAGAGCCCAGGAAAACTTCTAAAGTGATTAAAGGTGAACTTCAAACTCATGGAACATCCATGTCAGATCTGTCGTTGTTCGAGCCAAACTGGACTTCATGGGAGAGAACCAAGGAGGTATTGGTGTAATAATTGTGGTCACAGGGGTCGCGGCTGCGATGGGGCCCGGACCTATAAGGGGCCCACACCTCCAGCCGCCCCCTGCGCCCCCCGATCGCAGCACCGGGAGACCGCTACACATGGATGTGCGTCCCTGAGGACACACATCTGTGGCGTCCCTGCGGACCGGTCGCCACTAAGTGGCATAGCAGCTGGGACTGGTAAGTTAAGTCACTCCGCACAAACAGACAACACATCCTCCGATCCCTAGTCCTAGTTACTTCAGGTCAGGCAACAGATAGCGGGAAGGACCCAGTGGAGGGTGGAGAGCTAGAAGAAGAGCCCGGTAAGGGGTGGCGGAACAGAAACAAAACCAAGCAACACCAAGATGGTTGAGCTCTTTGAGTTGGGAGGAGAGAACACCTAGAGAGAGACACCCGCCAGCCTGGCTAACTGAGACACCAGACATGAAGAACCCGAACCCGGCGGCCTGTGCCACCGTATGGCTAGCCCGGATCCCAGGCTGTATACCGAGGGAAGCAAGACGGGGTTCCCGGTGTGTCCGAGTCAGCGGGGTCACTGAGGGACCGGGCCGGAACCAGAGTGCCGGCTCTGTTGAAGTGGCAGGGAAGCTTCACGCCCCAACTACGAATACCAGCGGGGTCTTTATGTCCCAGACCCAACCCCCGGCACGACGAAGGGAAGGCCGTTGGATGAGGGTTAGGAGGTCAGGAAGGGTACCCCACGAAAAGCCTATGACGGTAATCTGTGCGCAAGACCGAGAGCAGAGGCTTGAGAGGAACCAGAAAGGGGGTGCTTCTGATGAGCCGTCCCAGCTGCTAATCTGGGACCGGAGCCACTAGTGAATAGACCACGACAGAGTGACAGTAAAACCTGGTAAAGGGGAAGGGGGGGTTATGCTTTCAAAAACACAATATTTACAATTTATGAACGTTTGTATATTTGTTATATTAATAAAAATTATCTGATTAAAAAAAAAAGTTTATTTCAGCCCTTCTATTGACTCGCCCGGGACCACGGAGACGGGTCACATCACCATGACACCCCGAAGTCTCCAGATGGCGTCGAGAGGGCCTGGATATTAAATATATATGAATGTATATTTTCTCTAATCAGAGTAAAACATACACAGCTGCAATAATAAAGCTGATGTCTGATTCCTCCAGTAGAAAGTAGAAAAGTCAGGTCCCGGGATCTTGTGGCTGGACGCCTCATCAGGTGGCTCTCACGCTAAATTTTTAGATTGTCATCATGTGGCCCTTGCCCTTAAATTTTCCAGGGTCTGTATGATGCCCTCCTTCATAATTTTTTCAGAATGTGTATGAGGCCCTCCTTTATGTCTAACACAGGGTGTATCGGACTCCTTCCTTCTAATGTTTGGCAGTTCTTGCATTGTCCACATCGGCTTTGTGAGTTTGAGTCCCTCCTTCATAAATCAAACAGGAGGTGTCTGACCCTGTCACACACACCACATGCCCAGATAGGAGTAAAATGTTGCAATTACATTTACTATTGAGTGTAGTTTTATTTCCCCCTCTACAATGTCATCTACTGTAGTCATAGGAAACGGGGTAATAAGCTGGCGTCGCCAGAGAGCTGGGGCATGGCTATGGGAGGTTTTGGGAGTGGTGTTGGAGTTTGAGCATGCTCAATACAGAAAATCGCATCCGATATCGGATCCGATTTTCCATCCGATCCGATCCCCATAGACTCCCACATTATTTTAATCGGATCCGATGCAATCTGATTTTTGCAGCGGAGTCCAAAATCGCAGCAGTCTACGATTTTGACTGCTGCAGAAAATCGGACAGGATCAGATCGGAGGCAAATCCAATCCCATCCGTCCCCATAGGATAACATGGGGCCCAAATCGGATCCGATGCTGTCCGATTTACAACGGACAGCGTCGGATTGAAGAAGAACGTGATGTGAAAGCAGCCTCAGTGGTGACCTTGGAGTCGGAGATACATCCAGGCGTCTTCCCTGTGCTGTTCTCAATCCATTTGAGCGCTGTTTAGGGTACCGTCACACGCTACGATATCGGTAGCGATATCGTATGAAAAGTCACATGATCTAGATCGTTAGAACAATTTTGCGATATCACTGGTGCGGTGTCACAAGCATAGATCTCGGTAACGATGGTAAATTTGGCACCGCGCCAGTGATGGTTCGCACTACTCTGCGATCGAGAGCAGCCAGTGTCAGGAATAGGTGAAATGGTCAATGAGATCGTTTGTGCGGTGTCACACACACCGATGTAGCAGGTAGAACACTCGTTAATTAAACAACGCACGATGGATTTGAGGTCAGGATCACAAATCTGCGACGAGCGATCAAACGATTTTTCATCCATAAATCGTTCAGTTACACGCAACGACACATAAACGATATCGCTTAAGCGATTAAAAAACTGTGACGTTTCTGCGATATCATTACCAATATCGTAGCGTGTGACGGTACCCTTAGGGTACCTTTACACGCCGCTACGGCAGGATGGATGCATCCTGCTACTTCACGTGCACGAGCACGCTCAAACGGTTACAAACGCTCAACGCATCACCTTTACACGCCGCCACAAGATGCGCTACGCCACGCTACATCTATAGCTAGCTACATCGCCGGGTGTCTCAAGTAGCCATCTGTAGCTCATTTACAAACCGCTATAACCAGCTACTATGGGCGTACCTGGGGAAGCAGGGACAGCACATAGGCGTGCTCCAATTGTGGATTACGAGCCGTCCGTACGCTGATAGGACGAAGCAATAACATCCTGATTGGGCAGGCATCGCAGGAGGCTGAGTAATACAGCACGCTCGAGCGATTGTGTAGTGTGACTGGTCAGCTCCTTAAATATGCCTCCCTATGCAGCGACTACCAATCGTCATGCAGCAGCTTC
The DNA here is from genome assembly GCA_033576535.1 of Allobates femoralis. NCBI lineage: Eukaryota > Metazoa > Chordata > Amphibia > Anura > Aromobatidae > Allobates > Allobates femoralis. The sequence goes on along the minus strand of JARQOC010000001.1, from coordinate 619,722,132 downwards.
CACCAATGATCGCACATGGGGCGCGGTAACACGGAGCCAGGGTCACGCCTTAGCTACATTGCAGCTACATCGCAGGGTGTCCAGAGTTCCCTTCCGTAACGTCTTTACACGCCGATGCATCTTGCTACCATCGGCTTTGTAGCTCTCTGTTTTCGAGCAGACCTAGGAAACAGATGTATCTGTTGCCGGCTGTATCGTCACGTCTTCAGACGCCGCTACGACGGGCTATATTGGCGCTACAAGCTACATTTGTAGCCTGTAGCGGGATGCATCCATCCTGCCGTAGCGGCGTGTAAAGGTACCCTTAGGGTACCTTTACACACGGCTACATTTCTAGGGTGGCTACAGGTAACTTACTGGTTGCAGTGAAATCATGGAGACAAGGTTCTATCTTGTTGCTGTTTACAAATGGAATAATCTCTCCATGATTTCACTGCAACCAGTAAGTTACCTGTAGCCACCCTAGAAATGTAGCCGCGTGTAAAGGTACCCTTACATCCATTTCAGTGATTTTCCTGCTCCCTCAGTCCCCCGGGCGGGTATTGGCAAAAAATGCTTGAGCTTCCCTGTGACTTCCATTATATTTGTTACTGGAGTGGATCCCTTTTGAGCGTCCGACCTGCTGGAGCACTGAGCACTGGAGCATTTTAGTGCTCTCTCATCACCAGTAATGAATAAAGCAATCTCAGAATCTCTGGAGATGAAGAAGCTTCAGAGTTCCACATAAAGTTACAAATGGCAAATGTAATAAATGTTGCCATAAACCACAGCTCCCGACCGTCCTGGATTCAGGGGGATTGTCCTGATTTGAGGGCTCAGTCCCACTTGTCACTTCTTTTGTCCCCGCTTCCTTCCTCCTCTCCTCCACAGCTCTGTAGCTCCTCCTCAGGAGGCGGAGCCAGCATCTCTCTGCTGTGCATAAATTAAATTAACAATTCTCTCCACTTGTCTCCCCAGGATCAGAACTCATGAACTCCTTGTCCGTAGCTCTACCATCAAGCTACTGCCTGCAATGAGAAATGTTGGAGGATTTGGTAATCTTGACCTGTATAGCAGGCTGAGAACCCAGCAGAAGATTATTCAGCTACATAGTGATATACTACTATTTACAATGTATCTTTATGTCCCTAGAGGTGAAAAAACGTCAGATGACTATAAAATAATAAGAAATAATTACAAAAATTTCATTTCTTTTTATTATATTCCCCTTCCCTAGAACTCAACCCAACAACCTTCAGACATTTCAGCAGGAGATAAAGCTTTGATCCACAGACTCTGGTGATGTCACAGGGAGAATTTTCTATACTTGAAGCTGCCGTTCAGGCTCTGACTCCACAGGCAGACTATACAGGTACATAGAGATACATTGTACAGAGCAGAGCATCTCTATGACCTGTATTCTAGAGGGAGAATAAAATATTTTATTTCTTCTAAAAAACTTAGAATAATCTAATTATTAATGCTCTTTTTTTTTTTTTTAAATAATGAACATCATAAATCAACAAATAACATGGACATATTTGTTCCCCATGTAATAGAAATGACCCGAACAACACAGCGATCAGATTATTTATGGGCAGTGGCGTAACGATCGCGGTCGCAGGGGACGCGACTGAGATGGGGCCCAGACCTGTGGGGGGCCTGCACCTCCAGCCGCCCCCTGCGACCACGATCGCAGCTCTTGCTTCACATGGATGTGCGTCCCCGAGGACACACATCCATGTGTCAGTGCAGCAGCACAGGCTCCGTGTGTCAGGGAGAGGAGGGGAGAGAAGCCTCCTACTTCCTGCTCCCGCCCCTCCCCTCCTCTGACCTGCCGGCTTCCCAGCCTGCGTTCCACTGTGCCAGCTTTTCCCACTTCCTGCTTGAGTGCACAGTGGAACGCAGGCCGGCGGCACCTCTTCCTCTTCCTGAGGCTTGAATCCTCAGTTTCTACAAGAGGAGACGCCAGAGCGGCGAGGGAACCAGGAGAGGTAAGTCCTGTTCATCACTATGAAAGTAGCGCCATATGTCATGGAGGTGATGGGCAGGGAGTAAGGGAGCACTTCTCCTCTAAATTGTGAGGGAGTAGAACAGTCTAGGCGCTTTTCTATTGGGATGTTAAAGTCCCCTACCAGGGGCTGACTGGCAGATGTTACCCTGGGGGGCAGTCTGCCCTGCCAGCCAACTGAGGACCGGGGGGGGTTTGGGGTGCTGCTGAGCCCAAGTGAGGAGCGGGGGGTGCTGCTGTGTCCATGTGCCCAAGTGAGGAGCGGGGTGGTTGGTGCCGCTGAGCCCAAGTGAGAAGCGGGGGTGCTAGCGCGGGGTTATACTCGCCTCTGCCACCACTCCCGGTTCCCGCCATCAGTGCAGTAAGTGCGCGGCCCATCTCACTGTGGGGGTGGCCCTACAGGTGGACTATACCACCGGCCTGGGGGGGCCGTTCACCCCTGTCCCCTGCTATGATTTTACAGCCCCTGGTCAGAGGATCAAGTTTGTCAAACAGGTGTCTAAAGAATTTCAGTTTGCCAATGTTCGGACTATGTATGGATACTAGAGAGAATAGTGTATCATTAATATGACCAATAACAATCAAAAATCTACCGTGAGGGTCAGAGATAGCATCAATCAACTTGAAGGATAGTGATCTATGTACAAAGATTGCCACCCCAGCCTTTTTACAATCAGTGTTCGAGAAAAACTGCGTGGGGTATAGGTTCAAGTTCATTCTGCCAGTGTCCTTTCTAAGGAGATGGGTTTCCTGTAAAAAAAATAACATCACAATGCAATTTCCTTAATAGCTGCCACACAAATGCACGTTTTTCAGGCGAGTTGAGCCCATTGACATTAATTGAAGTGACAGTAACACTAATATCCACATAGATAAGAGTGCAGCGGTGAACAACAAATC
>JARQOC010000001.1:619676940-619719142 GCA_033576535.1 Allobates femoralis | reverse complement strand
GCACTAATTTCTGGCTAAAATGTTACTTCCATTCTAAGCAAAAAAGTGACTTCTACTTTTTGTGAACTTTTAGATGTCTTACAAGATTTGATTTCTGACTAAAACATTTTCCACATTCTGAACAGCAAAAAGGCTTCTCCCCCGTGTGACTTCTGAGATGTTCCAGAAGGATTGATTTCTTACTAAAACATTTCTCACATTCAGAACAAGAAAACGCCTTCTCTCCTGTGTGACTTCTTATATGTTTCACAAGACTTGATTTCTGACTAAAACACTTCTCACAGTCAGGACATGAATATGGCTTCTCCTCAGTGTGAATTCTTTGATGCCTCACAAAAGTTGATTTCTTGCTAAAACATTTCCCACATTCTGAACAGCCAAACGACCTTTCTCCTGTGTGACATTTTAGATGTTCTAGAAGGTTTGATTTCTTATTAAAACATTTCCCACATTCTGAGCAGGAAAATGGCTTCTCCCCTGTGTGACTTCTAAGATGGTCTTTAAGATTTGATTTCCAAGTAAAACATTTCCCACATTCTGAGCAGGAAAATGGCTGCTTTCCTGTGTGAATACTGAGGTGTTCTATAAGATTTGATTTCCGAGTAAAAGATTTCCCACATTCTGAGCAGGAAAATGGCTGCTGCCTTGTGTGAATACTGAGATGTTTTATAAAATTTGATTTCCAAGTAAAACACTTTCCACAGTCAGGACATGAATATGGTTTCTTCCCAGTGTGAATTCTTTGATGCATCACAAACGTTGGTTTCTGGGCAAAACATTTCCCACATTCTAAACAGCAAAAAGGCTTCTCCCCTTTGTGACATTTTAGATGGTCGACAAGTTGTGATTTCTGGACAAAACATCTCCCACATTCTGAACAGCAAAAAGGCTTCTCCCCTGTGTGACATCTGAGATGTTCCAGAAAATTTGATTTCTTGATAAAACATTTCCCACATTCTGAACACGAAAATGGCTTCTCCCCGTTGTGAGCTCCTGGACGTTTCTCAGCAGAACTGTTAGATGTAAAGTGCTGTGCATGTTCCAGAGATGAATGTGGCTTCTCTCCTGTGTGAGTTCTCTGATGTCTAACAAGACTAATTTCTTTGGTAAAAGATTTCCCACATTCTGAACATGAAAATGAGCTTTCATTGCTGTGAATTTGCTCATTCAAAGAATGATTAGATTTTGTATTACATTTTTCCCCACATAGAGATGTTTTCCCCCGGTCTATTTCCAGTTCCTTGTTTGCTGATCAGTGATTGATTAGACAATAGTGTTTTCTGACTGTTGGTATCAGTGGATACGTGTCGGCTGTGAAGGACCACGGGAACATTAGGAGTTTTATCTTGTGAGGAATTGTTATCTTCTACATTATCAAAGGGAGATAAAAGCAGATTTCCATGGCAGCTTCTCCTCCAGTCTTCACCTAGAAAAAGAAACATTCTATTATTTTTCAATCAAAATATTTTTGGACTTTGGATATTATTGGAAGAAACTATGGTCAAAAATAGAATTATTATATTTTAGTCAGGCGTTATATGATACAAAGGATCAAAATAAAATGATGTCTAAATCAGCAGAAAGAAGAAGGGAGAAATAATAGAGATATTCAACCAAGTCAAGTGTGAAGAGATGAAGACATGACAATCTTGTTGTAGATTGTTAGCTCTTTCGAGCAGGGGCACCTTTATTTTTGTTTTATTATTGTATTGTACTTTTTACATTGATTCTCTGCTTATTGTATTGTATTTAATTACTGTACTGTATTTTTTACATTGTTTCTCTGCTTTAATTATTGTAAGTTTTACATTGATTCTCTGCTTAGTGTATTGGATTTTTTTTTACATTGATTTTCTATTTTAATTACTTACTCCATTATATATTTTTTATTGTTACCAATGACTCGTCATATATGAACCACTGTATTGTAAAGCACTGCGGAATATGTTGGCGCTATATAAATAAAGATGTATTATTATTACTATTATATTAACAATAATAATAGTAATCACCATGAAGACATTTGTGAATCTCCAATAATAATAAAGATATTTACAGTCAGACAAGATCTATGAGCGCCTCTTACCGGTCACTGACTCTGATGTGGGGGTTTCGTGTCCACTCCTCGTTCCACCAGAACTTTCCTGCAAGAATCCCACATTACAGACATGAGAATTTATCTTATCTACAGGAAAAGTCAGAAACCTCCTAGAAGACATGAAGCGATCAGGATCTCCTCACACGGTGAATGGACACAATTTACAGGAACACCGAGGATTCTCACTAAACATCCAAGAACCTCCTTATCTTGGTGGAGGTAAAGCATTGCAGGATCCATCTGTCATCTCCCGTCTTTACTAGATTAGTGAATTACTCCCCACTGTTATAAATCAACCCCTCCTCTGGTGTTCTAATAAATAATTATAATAAATTAATTAAATATTTATTAGTTTAATAAATCAATATTTACTTATTTGATCCCTTTTTTGTCCTCTCTCTTCCTAACTATCACTTTCCCAATAAACTTCTGCTCTTGTAATCTTGTTTCTATGACGTTTATAAATACCTATATCTTTTTCTAGTGTCTATCTTCCGGGCTGTACACCGAAATCAAAGCAGCTTTAGCAGCAGCTGATTGTCATTGTGCTGTTCTCTGTCATCTCCATCTACACTACAGAACCTCACACTGATCACATGACATCTCTATATCAAGACAAGAGGAAGCTGAACACAATCTTATATAACCCCAGACACCATTTATACCGAGCACAGCCGCCAATACCAGGGTCTGATGGAGCCTCCAGTACACGGCGGCCGGAGGAGATCAGGAGAAGATTCATTACATCAATCTATAGAGGATCTACAGGAATCTCATCTACCTGATGATCCCGGGGGACATTCTCCTCCTTTTCTGGCCGATCCTGGGAATATAGAGGACGGGGACATCTCTCCGGTGGATTTCTCTGACTGGATCCATCTATAGGAAATAACGGCAGTGACTGAATCCATTGTGTGTATGTGATGAGCAGATGATGGGGAATCTAGAGCACTCTCACACCTGTTCTCTCCTCTACAGCCCAGGAAGGTCTCCTCTTACCCGGGGATGTGATGGACGGGGGATTCTCCATCATGACTATGTCCTTGTACAGATCCTTGTGTCCTTCTAAATACTCCCACTCCTCCATGGAGAAATAGACGGTGACGTCCTGACACCTTATAGGGACCTGACACACACAATGAGCCGTCATTAGCAGACCCCTCCCCCGGCGTTATTGTAGAATGTCCCAGCATTCCCGGGGGGCAGCGCTCACCTCTCCGCTCAGCAGATCAGTGATCCTGTGGGTCAGTTCTAGGATCTTCTGCTCATGTATCAGTGAATGAGGTGGAGGCTCGGTGATGTCACTCGGGGTCCTGCTCCGCCCTCCTGACACACGGGGGGCCACACACTCCCCAGACGACGTCTTCACTACTGTGTGATCCTGTGTATGGGGAGACGCCGATCACTACACAGAGGATAAGAATCCTTCACCTTTCCCCTCATTTCCCTGCTTTATTCCTAGAGATCAGAGTGATGTGATGTGAAGCTCTCACCTCTCCAGTGATCCAGTAGATTATCTCCAGGGTGAGGTCTAATATCCGAGCAGCCATGTGGTCTCTGTCCTGCTCCATCCTCGGGGGGTCACTGAGGGAAAGGACCATCCTCTATTAGAGGGAAAGAATCCTGATCATGAAGAGCCTGAGGAAACAAGATCTTAGATTAAGTATTTCTCAACTTGGAAATTACCGTATATACTCGAGTATAAGCTGACTTTTTTTCAGCACAAATCAGCACACTTAGTGTTAGGCGGGAGGGGGCTGCAGAAGGAGTCGGAGGTCACGTGACCCTGCTTATAAGTGTAATGTAATATGCACTGCATCCCCTGTCCCCATCAGCAGCAGGGGAAGTGGCGCATATTACAATAAACTAAGTGTATTCACCCCTATTATCAGTGACAATGTCGTCATCACTGTGAGCCCTGATCACATGATTAGAAACAGGAAGACTGGAGGGAGGACGCACGGTGCCTGCAGGACCGCGACTGAGGGCGAGATCAATGGTTTATTATTTTATTGTGAGCGCCAGCATGGGGGCCAGATACTGATAATGGAGGGGCTATATACAAGTGATGGGGTCACTATATACAGTAATCAGGCTATATACCAGTAATGGGGGGCTATATACAGTAATGATGCTATAAACCTGTGATGAGGGTCTATATACAGTAATGGGGCTATATACTGGGGATGGGGGCTACAAACCAGTGATGTGGGCGCTATATACAGTAATTGGGCTATATACCAGGGATGGGGGTTATAAATCAGGGATGGGGGGCTATAAACCAGTGATGGGGGCTTTTTACAGTAATGGGCTATATACAAGTGATGGGGGAGCTATACACAGTAATGGGGCAATATACCAGTGATGGGGGGCTGTATACAGCAATGGGGCTATATACCACTGATGGGGGCTATAAACTAGTTATGGGGTTGTTATACACAGTAATGGGGCTATATACCAGTGATGGTGGGCTGTATACAGTAATGGGGCTATTGTTCAGTGAAGAGGGCTATAAACTAGTGATGGGAGTGCTATATACAGTAATGGGGCTATATACCAGTGATGGGGCTATATACAAATGATGGGGGCAGTAAATACAGTAATGCGGGCTATATGTCAGTGATGGGGGCTATATACCAGTGATGGGGGCTATGTACCAGTGAAGGGGACATATACTGTGATGGGGGCTATACACCAGTGATGGAGGTATATATACAGTGATGATTGCTATATACCAGTGATGGGAGGCTATATACAATGATGAGGGGCTATATATCAGGATGGGGATCTGCTGCATTTCCCACCCTAGGTTTATACTCGAGTCAATGGGCTTCCCCAGTTTGTGGGGTAAAATTAGGGGCTTCGGCTTATACTCGGGTCGGCTCATACTTGAGTATATACGGGTACACAAGACTGCGCTTTTCGTACAGTGAATGTCTATCCATTGTCTTCCATACACTAGATTATATCACGGCGTCATGTTACAAATGTGTTTTGTTGGAGTAGAGAGAGGAGAAACTCTATTGTATCACACTGTCGTCCTGTATCACAGCCCCCAACAGGTCACATTTTCATGATTTACTTTGCATTTAAATGGTGATGGAATTATTACAAGGCATCACCTGGGCAACACTAAGACAATCCTGAAAATGGAAGGTGGCGAGGTAACCCAGTAGGGCCCAAGGGGGAACAGGGGATACCACCTGCCTACCGCAGAGGCTGGGGACCGAATTGCTGAGGCCGCCCACTAACTGGTAACTAGAGCAGCACAAGCCATGGCACGGTTGAGTGTGTCTACAGCTAGTTCGACCGTGGTGGTGATGGACATGGCAGGGGTCAGGGTAGTTGTCTTGGCCGAGGAGTCTGATGCCCTTGCCCCAGCACATTACAGAAACAACGTGTGGGATTTCACTCACTTTGTCCCATTGCTCCAATACTGATCTCTGGGTCGGCTCTAGCTGTGGAGTTTCCTGAGCACAAAGTAGTAGTCCACTGCAGCATAAACCTTTCAGTATTTTTTTTAATTTCCTTTTTATTGAGAATTTTCATTTACAAACAACATTCACGTTGAACATACATGTAGATGCCAATGTAGAGAAGTCAAATCAAGTCATGTTAGACCAAAAAAAAACCATCACATCAGCTTGGCATCAGTAAGTGTCTCATCCTTAGATCTCCCCTTCCTCCCTCTCTCCCTCTAAACTGTCCCCGTTTCATTCTAGAATCAGTCATAACTAGCCAACCAAACCTGTAATAAACTCGGACCAATTTGCCTCATCCCTGTCGGTCAATACCTCATCATGTGTCCAATTTCAATTTCCCCAGATTTCCCTGAATATCAGATAGCAAGTACCTCTCTGACTGGGTAAATGGCGACACTATATTTTCTTGGCTACATATATTCGTCAAAAAGGGTTTCCATTCTAAAAAAAAAGTTTCCGTCAGTTTGGATTTACACCTTGTCGCTTCTAATTTTTCTGTCTGAAGGAATGTCTTTAAGTGTATTATTAGTTCACTTATCGTGGGACATTGGTTTGTTATCCACTGTGTCAGTATTGTCTTCTTAGCTACGATCGCTATGTCATGCACCAATATTGTCCCCCCACCCTGTGCGTTTCCAGTCCCTACTCCTTCCCCCTCAGGTAGGTAGTGAAAGATCCAAAAGAGTTGGTCAGTTTTCCAGTCGTCTCTCAGAATTTTGTTCGTCAGTAAAAGCACTTCCCTCCAGAAACTCTGTATCTCCGCACACGCACACAATCCATGGTAGAGATCCATCGGTGCCATTGGACATTTTGGGCATTCTTGTGGTCTTTCTGAATCAGATTCAAGCATAGAAATGAAATCCGGGCACTGACCTGTTAACAGCGTTACTTGTATTCTCCTGTGGCGGTGGTGTGCTGTGGAATATCCTGTTGCTCAGCCAGAGTTCAAGACATTAAATCCAAAAAGAAAGATGGCGGCACTCAGCATTCCAATTTTGCAGCTGTTTAATTTAAAGCAAAAATTACAGGTGCATAATTCAGGGAGGGAGGTGCTAGGACCGACGGTGACTGCTTCTACGGGTCCGGTATACACCGGGACATCCCGCGAAGCGGTCACCGTCGGTCCTAGCACCTCCCTCCCTGAATCATGCACCTGTAATTTTTGCTTTAAATTAAACAGCTGCAAAATTGGAATGCTGAGTGCCGCCATCTTTCTTTTTGGATTTAAAGGGAACCTGTCACCCGATTTTAAGCTCCTAAACTATCTCTAGCTGTCCCTACACCTTCCTAGCAGCTCCCTATCTCTCCCTTTCTTATCTAAAGTGGCCCTATGAAAGAAGTGTAAAATAAGATAAAACTTACTGCAGTCCCCGTAGTTAGGGGACTGGGTAGGCGTGGCCTCTGTTCCTTCCTCACACCTCCATCTTGTAATGCACGCCCCGCTGGGTGGCATTATTCAGGGTCCACTCAGCCCCATTAATTGTAGTCTCCCGCCCTCTACACCTCTTTGCACTGGCCGGGCGTCACAGCCGGCGCAGTGCATTATGGGCCGTCACGTGATCGGCCCTAGTGCATTCTGGGTCCGATCACGTGATCGGCCCCAGTGCATTATGGCCTTGATCACGTGATCGGCCCCGGCTTCAATAAGCGCATTGCGCATGCGCAGAGCCGGGGCCGATCACGTGATCAAGGCCATAATGCACTGGGGCCGATCACGTGATCGGACCCAGAATGCACTAGGGCCGATCACGTGACGGCCCATAATGCACTGCGCCGGCTGTGACGCCCGGCCAGTTCAAAGAGGTGTAGAGGGCGGGAGATTACAATTAATGGGGCTGAGTGGACCCTGAATAATGCCACCCAGAGGGGCGTGCATTACAAGATGGAGGTGTGAGGAAGGAACAGAGGCCACGCCTACCCAGTCCCCTAACTACGGGGACTGCAGTAAGTTTTATCTTATTTTACACTTCTTTCATAGGGCCACTTTAGATAAGAAAGGGAGAGATAGGGAGCTGCTAGGAAGGTGTAGGGACAGCTAGAGATAGTGTAGGAGCTTAAAATCGGGTGACAGGTTCCCTTTAAAGTCTTTCTGAATCACCTCTATAGTTTTTAAAATTAAAGTCATGGATCGCCCGATGTAACATGCAGAATCGTGTATCCCTCCAGGCCTCATTCACCACATATGTTCGGAACATGCGCCACCCCTGAATAATCTTTTCTGGTCTCTGGGTGTCATTTAGTCGTCACATCCAACCTTTAATCACCTCCTCTGCAGAATCACCCGAGAATAAAACACAACACCCCATACGTAGGTGATCGTTTAGATCACTCACCACCTCAGCCCACGAGCTCATCAAATACATTCCGTCCACGCTCTGTGGCAATGTCAGTAAGTCCGTCATAACCGAGTGCTTCAGCTGTAAATATTGTAGCGTTTGTGTCCCTTGTAGTCCGAGTGTCTCCCTTATTTCTTATGGAATAAAACGATGTTTGGGTGAGCGCTGGGATATGAAGACAGCTACACTTCAACAAGTATTTTACCTGTAGGTTTATTGTTCAAATCACACTAGGTCCTCTCCCACAACATGTTTCGACGCTCAGGGCGTCTTCCTCAAGTGGATCCCTTATTTCTTATTCTGTCATCCACCTCCCCTCTCACGTCATCATGACTTACTTCATCGTCCTGTTTCCTTTTTCTTTCCAGCTACTAAATAGTTTGTTCTCCATTCCCATCCGGAAATTTGGATGCACCCACAGGTCCAGGAGTCTGGATACCTTCCAAGGTAGCCCAAGTTTTTTCCGGACAGCTTCAAATTAGCCTCAAACACAATTATAATTATATAAAGATTTTTGGGGTTCAGCGCAATTAGTGTATGGTTGCACCTAAAGTGACTAATGCCGCAGGTTAATCACAAGTACATTTTTTATTTTGTATATTTTAAAAAGACAACACTTCTAATAAAACAGATTGCTGTAAGAGATGTATGAGAATCTCATTTAAATTTGTAAAATAGGTTATGTAAAAGAAGGGTTCCTATATGGAGCTATAGGTCATTTTATTCAGTCCCGGACTTCAAACTGGCCTCCAGGATCTCTAAAGGGAGGAATTTTGGAGTGGGGTCTTGATGCAATTGTTTGCTGTTCCAGTAGACCTTTGCATTACATAGGGTGATTGCAGATGTATCTAGGATTATGAGAGGTATGTAATTAGTTACCAAAGTATTATATCCCTGGAGGATATTGCCTGTGAAAAGGTACCCACCTTTCTGGTTTGTAGGTCTTATGGAAATAATTAACTTCAAATGGCTCTAAGTGGTCAATTTCTTCAACTCTATGGTATTAAATTAGTTAGAATTCTCAGATTAATACAGACCTAAGAGATATATTAATTTACTGTGAAAATGGATGGATCTATTTGCTTGTACCGTGGCTTGGGTGGGTATACCCATCCATTTTCACAGTAAATAAATATATCTCTTAGGTCTGTATTAATCTGAGAATTCTAACTAATTTAATACCATAGAGTTGAAGAAATTGACCACTTAGAGCCATTTGAAGTTAATTATTTCCATAAGACCTACAAACCAGAAAGGTGGGTACCTTTTCACAGGCAATATCCTCCAGGGATATAATACTTTGGTAACTAATTTCATATCTCTCATAATTAGGGATGAGCGAGTACAGAACTAATCGGACTCGCAATACTCGCAACGAGTAGGTCCCGATACTCGGTACTCGTTGTGAGTATAGCGAGTCCAATGTTAATGAATATGCCGGGCGAGTACTTTCGCAGTGTATCTGTATATACACTGCGAAAGTGCACTAAAAGTGAATAAAAGTTGTTAAAAAAATAAAAAAATATCATACTCACCTATCCGACACCTGCACCAGGACCGGCAAATAAGACATCCGATGAATGACAAGGACCTGTGATTCTGACAGCCAATCAGATGGCTGGTAGCGATCTGGGCAATCAGATGGCCAGACATCACAAACCACCTGATTGCTACCAGCCACCTGATTGGCCAGATTGCTAGGTCATTGATGCACGTTCAAGAGCTGGTAATCTGGCCAATCAGGTGGCTGGCAGCGATTAGGCGGTTTGTGACGTCTGGCCATCTGATTGGCGACTCACAGGTCCTTGTCGTTGATCGGATGTCTTCTTTGCCGGTCCCGGCGCAGCCATCGGATAGGTGAGTATGATTTTTTTTTATTTTTTAACAACTTTTATTCACTTTTAGCACACTTTCGCCGTGTATACATAGATACACTACGAAAGTGAAAGGACTACTCGCTACTCCCGAGTAATCACAAGAAACTTGGGGAGTAGCGAGTAGCCCGAATATCATTACTATTCGGCGAGTACCGTATAGTAACGATTCTACTTGCTCATCCCTACTCATAATCCTAGATACAACTGCAATCACCCTATGTAACGCAAAGGTCTACTGATTGCATCAAGACCCTACTCCAAAATTCCTCCCTTCAGCGATCCTGGAGGCCAGTTTGAAGTCCGGGACTGAATAAAATAACCTATAGTTCCATAAAGGAACCCTTCTTTTACATAACCTATTTTACAAATTTAAATGAGATTCTCATACATCTCTTACAGAGATCTGTTTTAATTGTCCTGTTTTATTAGAAGTGTTGTCTTTTAAAAATATACAAAATAAAAAATTTACTTGTGATTAACCTGCGGCATTAGTCACTTTAGGTGCAACCATACACTAATTGCACTGAACCCCAAAAATCTTTATATAATTATAATTGTGTTTGAGGCCATCAAAGCCACAAAGAACTATCACACGGAGTTCTTTAGCGGTTTACTAGCAGCAATAAGGGGATATAAACTTATTATACCCCCTTTTAATAAACTAAAAAGTCAGCTCCAGTGTCAACTGAAATTAGTTTTTCAAATTGCCGGTTTAACTCCGGGGGAATGTGGCGCCCCTGCGAACAGGATGGCCACATAGGGAACTGCAGCCAGGCAGAAAGATAGACGGTTTGTACACCAAACACTCTCACGGACACACACACCACTAGAGGCAGCACCCAACCCGGAGCCTGGGACTCTAAGCGGGCAAGGGGTGGTGGGTTTAGAGGAAAGTGGGTGGGAACGAATGTAGATCAGGCGACGGAAAGCTTAAAAAGAGAAAAGAGGAGGAAGGAGTTAGTAGGCCAGTGAGCCGAGCTGAAAAGACACCAAGCAGAGAGTGACACACATCCCGGTGGGGTTGGGCTTGATGGAGATGAAGTATCCACGGAGTCACAGAAACCATGGAGAGAAAGCTCGTCCATTGCCGGCATCCCAGGGGAGTGTGAGGAAAGAGACCGGACCAGCAGTACTGGGTCCGAGGAGCCCGACAGCACCGACCAACTACAGACGGAGTAGTTTTCCCTGATTTGTGCTGGAGTCACACGGGTTAGACGGAGCCTGGTAGCATCTTGAAAAAGAGGACTACTGCAGGCTAGGCACACAGCAGAGTGTCGGCTCTGGAGGGGACCGATGATTCACCCGGCTTCCCAGACACACCAACGGGGAGCTTCAATTTCAGGTTGGAGTACCCAACAGAAAGGTTGGAAGCACAGCAGCAACCACGAGGACCCACAAGGGTCCGAGCTGCCACTATACAGCCCGGAGAAAGAACATAAGAGAACAGCCTGAAAGGACACTTAGAAGGAGTGAGGGGTCTCAGAGTGACAGCCTAGCTGCAGAGGGTTCAGTGTTACCGGAGTTAACTGACTGTAACTTGTGTTGAGAACTGTATTGGGAACTGCTGTAAAGTGTCTGAAGAACTGACAAGTAAACCCGGTGAACCCTGCCTGAGTGTCCATGTTTGATTCCATATATATTGAACTGTGCATCATACCTTTTATCCTGTTAGGAGCAGCCAGACCCGCGGCGGGCTTGTCCATCTGGCTGCGGCCCCATCATCCATCCACCCTCCTGGCAGAGCAGTGCTGCAGCGGTGGTCCTATTACTGACCACAACCCGTGGGTGGCATCACGACAAACTTTATCCCTTGTAAATATCCCTTTGCTTGTGAGAACTCGGGACACGGTCCAGTCAGGACCTCCGTGACATCCCCGTTGGTGCCCCGGTCCGGTGCCGAGTGTCCCGTCCCAGTGGGCTCCACAGACCCACTTTTTGGCGACATCCTGTGGTCTGATGGAAGTAAAATTGAACTGTTTGGCCATAATGACCATCATTACTTTTGGAGGAATAGGGAGAAGCTTGGAAGCCTAAGAACAACATCCCAACTATAAAACATGGGGGTGGCAGCATCATGTTGTGAGGTTCTTTTGGTGCAGGAAGGACTGGTGCACTTCACAAAATGGATCATGAGCAAAGAAGTTTCTGTGGCAAAACTAAAGCAACATCTCAAGACGTCAGCAAGGAAGGTAAAGCTTGAGCACAAATGGTTTTTCCATATGGACAATGACCCGAAGCTACTGTCAGACTGGTTACAAAGTGGCTTAAGGATAACAAAGTCAATGTTTTGGAGCGGCCATCACAAAGCCCCGATCCCAATCCTATTGACAATGTATGGGCAAAGCTGAAATGGCTGCGAGCAACGAGACCTACAAACATGGCTCAGTCACACCAGATCTGTCAGGAGGAATGGGCCCAAATTCCTACCATCTATTGTGAGAAGCTTGTGGAAGGATCCAAATACTAATGAAATGTATGTAAACTTGTGACTGCATGAAGTAATAAAAATGCCTTAAATCATTTTCTCTCTCATTATTCTGACATTTGGAAAATATTAATAATTATAATAATCATAATTCCTAAAACGGGAAAGGTTTATTGTGATTTCATGTCAGATAGTGAGAAGAACCTGCAGATGTGTCTTCCTCTATGGTGGATGTGATCTTCTGGTGTCGGCTGTATGTACAATTTGGCTTTTTGTCTGTTTTTTGTGTTGCTCCAGTTGCACATAAAGGAGATAAACATGTGGAACTGCAATACGTTTCCGGGAGAAATATTTCATTTTCTGCAATAATTTCAGGGGTGCAAACACTTCCGGCCGTGACTGTATAACAGCCGAGATATGAGAGACCGACATGAGAAATCTCAGCAAATGAAGCAACAAAGACACTCACCGAGCGATCACCGTGCAGATGTGACCGTCTGGAGGGCGCAGGACCTGTGCTGATGTCACAGTCATGTGACCTGCTGGACACATGACAGGAAGTGTCTTTACTCCTCCCCCCATGTGACTGATCACATGACCATGCCATCACTATGATCCTGTAGTTGCTAGGATACAATTCTGCAGATATACGGCGCGGCCTCTTCCCTGTATGACTTACCTGGAGTCTAGATCTGCGAGTGCTTCTAAATGTTCATCAAATTTCAGATATTTTTATAAACAAAATTCCTATTGACCTAAATTTAACATTCATGTGTCATGAACATAGTACCCCAGTCTGGAGTGTGAGCTCCGGGTGCAGAAATCCCGCCTCTTCCAGCCTCGTCTGCTGAGTGAGGAGTTAGGGAAAGTGAGGAGTCTTACACAGACCACAAGTATCTTCACAATACAGAAAGAGGAGAAATGTGTGTGACTCGCCCCGGCGGGGGCAGAGGGGTACTCGAAACCGGGCCCTCTCAACGTCATCGGGGCTATGGGATGTCACGGTGGCGTGGCCCGGTCCGTGGTCCCCTCGTCGGGTGATCAGTAAAAAGGGGGAGTTTGAAAAAGGGTGAAAATAAAAATATAAAAGTAAAACAAAAGTTTGTGTTGTGACGCCACCCGTGGATGGCGGCCGGTGGGGTCACTGTTGCAGTCGGGACCTCTGGGGATGATGGGAGTAGTAGCTGTGATAGTTTGGCTCTCTACGGGAAGAGCGGGTCCCCAGGTCAACCATAAAGTCTATGGAGGTGATAGGTTCGTTGGGGGTGCAGGACTTAGTATGCAAAATAACCAACAGACACAGGTGTGACAGTCTCCTTTACCTTTACTGAAGAAAGTAACAGAATCGACCAGGGTACTGTCCACAAGCAGTGTTAGGGGTCCGGAGCCTGGAAGCAAGTCGAGGTTCTCCACAACTGGTGAGTTCTGAGGCCACCCTACTACGCTGCTCTCGGTGGGCTCTGGCTGCTTGAAGCTATGCTGTGACCCTCTCCTGTTCTGTCCTGGCCCATATGACAGGCAGCTTAAGCCTTTTTTTTACGTTACTCTATTCTAACTGTGTCTCCCTGTGCTCTCTGGTGCTGCTGTATCTCCTGGCCTTGTGGTGGGCTAGCGACTTGGAATCACCTGCCCTCCGATGTTGGTTGTTGGGCATAAAGTCCCCCACGACCTCGGACTCTGGTGTCTGTTCCTGCGCTCGGTGGCACTGGCTCCACTCACCACACCTACTCCTCCACTTCCTCAGACCCTCACCAGCGGGTCCCTTATACTGGCTAGTCAGTATCCTTGGACAGGCTTGGCACTGCTCTAGTCTGCAGGATGTCTACCACAGTCCTCCTTGGATATGATCTGCCTAACCCCACCCCCAGCCCAGAATTTATAGGGGGCATCCCCTGAACCTGTGTTTTAGAACTCCCCCTTCTGGCCTGAAGTTGGAAAGGTGTTGTGTGTGTGTGTGTTCCACCTGGTATGGGTACCTTCCCTTGCTTCCAAGCACAACATTGTGGCAACCGGACCCTGGGGTGCCACATGTGGTGCACCTGAAGAAACAGAGGAATGGAAGCCTGTGACTCAGAGAAGCAGGAGGATCGGGAGGCAGTCAGCACCTAGACTGCTCAGGAATCTTTATTTATATAGCGCCCACATATTCCGCAGCGCTTTACAATTCAGAGGTTCATATACAAACAGTCATAAGTAACAGTTATAAAAAATACAATAATTAAAACAAAATAATGACGACCCTGCTCATAAGAGCTTACAATCTACAATGAGGTGGGGGTGACACAAGTTACAGATGCTTATTTACAATGATGGTCCATCCATCTTGAGGAAATAGGGACTAGATAAGAGCTGCATGAGTGGCCATCAGCCATTATTTGTAATGCTGTTAGGTCTGGTGGAGCGGATAGGCTTTGTCTAAAGGTACTGTCACACTCGGCAATTTTGCTAGCAATTTCACTGGCAATTTGCTAGTTGCAGTGAAATCATGGACACATTGTTACATTTGTACACAGCAACAAAATAGAACAATGTGTCCATGATTTCACTGCAAGCAGCAAATTGCCTGTGAAATTGATAGCAAAATTGCCGAGTGTGACAGTACCTTAAATGACTTCGACTAGGTTGCATGATAGGCCACCCTTAAAAAAAAAGAATTATTCTTACTGTTAATTCGGTTTCTAGGAACCTTCCACGACACTATTGCAGGTTGCCTCTCTGTGCCCTAATAGGGACAGGAAGCACAAGAGAGGTTAAAAGCCCCTCCCACCTCCCAATCGCTAGTGAATTACAAAGATCCCATAGCACCAGTTATCATTAACACATTCCAGGAATTATCGAGGAATACAGGGAGGGAAATAAGTGCTCTCGTTGAAGGTTCCTAGAAACTCAATTAATGGTAAGAATAATTCTTTTTTTTTCTAGTCACTGTCATGCTGGGGTGGCCGGGGTAACCAGAAGTATGATGGAGCTGGGCGTAGGGAGTCAGGGGAGCCTACCCTGGCCCTGATAATGGGGTCCCTGACTCAACCTGTACTCGGAGTTACCTATGAAGGTGAGGAGGTCCGTGCCCCCAGCCTAAGACCCTAAATTTCCTAAGAAGCACTAGGCATAAGACCCCTACCTCTACCCACAGACAATGGGAACCAGCAACCTCCAATGGGAAAAACCGGCAGCAGTTTCGGATCAACGTGTGCACTCCAAGGTCACAGAACAGAAGTGAACTGAATCAGCGACATCAGGTGGATGTGAGCTGACCCATTTATGGCCGAGGGGTGGGGAGCAGCCAGCCCAGACACACCCCTCAGCTCACCTGAGCATGAGTCATATCCACACATAAACATGCAGCAACCTCACCTGAAGAGTCACACACTGAATAAGGTAAAAAATGGCTCAATTCAACAACAGCAGCAGCACTCATGAGCATAGGCAGCCCATACGTGACAGTCACCTTTCACGACAGCATAGGAGGAATGCCAACAAATTATTACCTAGGGGGGACTACAGCCTGCAGGACTTTCCTGCCAAAAGCCATCTCCCCGTTGGACACTAGATCTAATCAATAGTGTTTAGTGAAAGTATGCAGCGATGACCAACCTTGCAGATCTGCTCAGGAGAAGTCCCTGCTCACTCAGCCCAGGAGACCGAAGCGGATCTGGTTGAATGAGCTGTGAAATCCGATGGAGGGGTCAGATTCTGGCCAATGTAGGCTTCAGTAATGGCCTTTTTGACCCAATTGGCTATCGTGCTTTTTGCCACCTTTTTGCCCTTATTTTGTCCAAATGGTTGGATGAATAAGTTGTGATCAATTCGCCACGGCGCAGTTAGGTCTAGATAGTGTAGCACTACTCTGCGGACGTCTAGTGAATGAAATTCCTCTTCCTTTGGTGTCTTTGGGTGTAGACAGAAGAAAGGAAGGACAAAAGATTGGGAGCGATGAAAATCAGAGACGACCTTGGGTAAGAACAAAGGATCCAGCTGAAAGACTATGCTGTCATCACAGATTGTCAAGTAGGGTTCCCTGATGGACAAGGCTTGCAGCGCCCCGACTCTCCTTGCAGATATAATAGCAACAAGAAATGCAGTCTTGTGAGAGAGAGACCTCATGCTACAGGACGACAGGGGTTCATAAAGAGAAGGAGAGAGTCCGGTAAGGACCACATTTAGGTCCCAGGAGAGCGTGAGAACCCTCTGTCATGGGCAAAGTCTATTAGTCGACACCATAAAGCGTTTTATCCAGCAGTGGTTGGCCAAATCTGCATCAAAACTGAACTTAGAGCCGACACCTGAACCTTCAATGTGCTAGGTTTTAGGCCCAAGTGTAGTCCGTTCTGTATCTGAGATATATTGGGCTGGAGTGGGTCAGGCGGATTGGGGCCACACCAGGAGGAGAATTGGTTCCAGATTTTATTGTAAATGGAGTTAGTGACTGGCTTTCAACATTTTTGTAAAGTAGCAATAACTTTTTCAGAAAGGCCCTGGGTTTTTAGTACCTGGGCTTCAGAAGCCAGGCAGCTAACTTGAGTTTCTGAGGATCCGGATAGAATAGCGGACCCTGGGACAGCAAGCTCGGATCTGGACCCAGGAGAACCGGGCCGTCGACTCTGAGAGCCATGTTCAGGTTGAACCAACTCCTCTTCGGCCACAGAGGAGCAACTAGGATGGTTGGAAACCCCCTCCTCTCTGATCTTCCTTAGGGTTCTTGCAAGAAGAGGAATTGGCGGAAAGGCGTAGGCCAGACGAACGTTCCAAGCATGGGAGAAGAAATGTTGGGAAAGAAGAGGTGTACCACGGTCCGCGCTGCTGTGTCCAAAGAAAAAAACTCACATGGGAGTCAGGGTTTGCACAAACCAATCCTTTTTCTTTATTCCTTCACTCCAACGCACCGAAATGCGTTGGAGTGAAGGAATAAAGAAAAAGGATTGGTTTTTGCAACCCTGACTCCCATGTGAGTTTTTTCTTTGGACACAGCAGCGCGGACCGTGGTACACCTCTTCTTCCCCAACATTTCTGGTCAGCACCATGTGTGAGTGGTCGGTGGAGGTCCTGCAGCAGCTGGAGTACTGATGCTCTCTATACCAGTTGTGGGTGCCACAACTGAATCAGGTGAGTGGTTCCATAGCACCACCTTTTTAGCCTAAAGTGTCTCTAGTGATAGGGCACTATTGCGCCTCTTGTCCCCCACCCCTCTTGTATTTTTTAAGCATGGGAGAAGGCGTCTACCCCGACAGCATCGTCCCGTGGATTCAGTGAGAAGAATGTTGTGACCTTCCTTTTTGGTTTGATGCAAACAGGTCGATCTCCGGGGAACCCCACCTTGCCACTAGGATGCAGAAGACCGCTTGGTCCAGGCTCCACGCCCCTGGCTGGACATCTTGGCCACTCAAGAAGTCCACTTGAAGATTCAAAGACCCTTTTAAGTGGACTGCAGAGAGGGACAGCAGGAATTGCTCGGCCCAGCAGAGGATCCGGCAGGAAACGGACTTCAGTTTCTCAGACCTTCCACTGCCCTGATGGCAGAGATGCGCCACTGTGGTAACATTTTCCGAATAGACAAGAACATATGAGTCCTTGACCAGATCCTGAGCTGCAAGGAGGGCTTCTTCGACTGCCCTCAGCTCCCTGTAGTTGGAGGACTGGGAGCTGACGGAGCAAATCAAGATACCTTGCAGTGGGGTTTGTGAAACCATAGCACCCCATCTACTCTAGCTGGCATGTGTTGTCAGAGTAACAAGAGATGTCCGAGACCAGGCAACTCCCCTGAGCGGGTTCCTGGGATTCAACCACCAGAGGAGGGATGAGGTTACTTGCCCTAACAGGCAAAATCTCTTGTTTAGTGACGCAGGATGTCAGTTCCAATGTGACAAGACATGATCCTGGAGACAGCGAGAGCGAGCCTGGGCCCACAACATAGATGGTATGCAGGATGTCATTGACCCAGGGCGGACATAGCTGCATGAAGGGTGGGAGTCTTCTGCCAGCATAGTGCCAAGGATTGAAGTGTGTTCTATGATGCCTCTACATGGCTCTCGATGGCCTGAGCTGAACGAGCAATGAGCAGGTCGTCCAAATATAGTACTAGACAGATGCCTTGGACATGGGTTCCAAGGACAGAGCCTTGAGGGTGTGGCGCCCCTGCGTCCAGGAGGCCACAAAAGGGAACTGCAGCCAGGCAGGTAGGACACTTGTTGCACACCAACACCCTCACAGCCCACATAACCACGTGTAAGAGAAGGTAACATCCAGCCCTGAGATTAGAGACTCTATGAGATTGAGGGGTGGTGGATTTAGAGGAGTGGGTTGGGCACACCCGTAGTCAGGTGACTTGAGAGTATATAGGAAGGGGGAGGAGGAAAGGAAGTGAGTAGTAGGCCATAGTGAGCTGAACAGAAAAGACTGGAAATGACACGTCCTGTGAGTGTAAGGCCTAGGAGCACAGAATCTGTACTGAGCCAGTGCGAGCCAGAGGAGAGAGAAAGCCTATCCGGGGCTGATACCACCAGGCGTGTGAGAGGACTGAGAAGGGACGGTGATACCGGGCCCTAGAAACGCAGCTGAAGCTACTGACTGCAGGCGGAGTAGCCCTCCTATGATACCGAGAGGAACAGAGAGAAGGGAGCCTGGTAGAGCCTCAGACTTGAGGACTGCTGGAGGCTGGGCTGAAGTAGAGTGTCGGCTCTAGAGGGGACCGTAGTTTACCCGGCATCCCCAAACAACACGACGGGGGGTCTGAGTTTCAGATTGAGATCCCTACCCTAAAGGACAGGCAGCTCAGTGACAAACTAGGACTCACAGGAGCCCGAGTCACCGCCATACTGTCCAGTGTCGCACAACACGAAGTAAAGAGAACGTAACAGCCCGGGAAGGACATTGCAGATTGTGTGAGGGGTCACAGAGAGAGAGAGGCCTGGCTGCAGGGAGCAAAGGGAACCCGGAGAGGGAGAATGTGCCCGTGTACTAAGAACTGAACTTGAACCGTGTAAGAACTGTGACTGTACTGTGAAGTAACTGAAAGAACTGAGAGTAAAGCTTTGGAAAACCCTGGAACTGCTTCCCTTGAGTCTCTGCATGAAAGCTATTCCCTCCATACAGGAATACAGCAAGCCTCCATCTGCAGAGCCACAGCTACAGCAGGTCAGCACCAGCACTGAGGAGAGATCCCTGCAGCGTCTGCAA
Organism: Allobates femoralis; assembly: GCA_033576535.1. Taxonomy (NCBI): domain Eukaryota; kingdom Metazoa; phylum Chordata; class Amphibia; order Anura; family Aromobatidae; genus Allobates; species Allobates femoralis. The sequence goes on along the minus strand of JARQOC010000001.1, from coordinate 619,699,751 downwards.
AGTAAGTGTGCTACACACTCCACAATAGACTTAACCCTTACTGCCCCGGGGAACACAGTTCTACCCACTGGAACTACACCACCTAAGCTGCTATCCCATCATCTCCGGAGGTTCTGCAGCAGCGGCGGCCCCCATCACTGGCCGCATCAAGTGGGTGGCGTCACGAGTGACAATCCCTGTAAATATTCCCCTTTATTTGCCAGGGCCCGGGACACGGACCGGACCAGGACCACCCGTGACTTCCCCAGTAAAGACCCGGTCCGGTACCGAGTACCTCGTCCCAGTGGGCTCGACAAGGGACCCCGACAGAGAGGATGGGGTGAGGAGGTAGTGTGGGAGTGAAAGACGCTAAATGTGTGGTCAGAAAGGTATGAGGAGATCCAGGAGAGGGAAAGGTTAGTGATACCAATGGAAGAGAGGATCTGTAGTAGGATGGAGTAATTGACTGTCGAAAGCAGAGGACAGGTTTAGAAGGAGAATGGAGAAATGTCTGTTAGCTTTGACGGTAACTAGGTAGTTAGTAATTTTGGTTAAGGCAGTTTCGGTGGAGTGGTGGGGCGAAAGCCAGATTGAAGGCTGTCAAAGAGATGAGTGGTGGGATGAGAGTACAGTTTGGACATACTTTTCGAGAAGTTTGGAGGTGAACGGGAGCAGGGATATAGGGCGGTAGCTGGATGTGGAGGTCGGGTCGAAGGATGGCTTCTTTAAGATAGGTGTAATTGTGGCATGTTTGAAAGCGGAGGGAAAGGTACCGGAGGTTAATGATAACTTGAATAGATGTGTTAGGATGGGATGAGTGTGGTGGTGAAGTTGGGGAGGAGGTGGAATGGGATGGGGTCAAGTGCATAAGTGGTGAGATGCGATTTGGAGAGGAGGTGTGCAAGTTCTCCTTCAGTGATGGAGGGGAGGATGGTTAGTGGGGGAAGGGAGTGTTCTGGTATGCATAGGGGTTGTGATGGTTGAGCAGTAAAGACTTGTCTGATTTGATTGATCTTGTTGTTGAAGAGTATTACAAAGTCTTCAGCAGAGATGCGGGAGGTCGGCGGGAGCAGTGGGGGCAGAGGAGGGAGTTAAAAGTGTTGAATAACTGTCTGGGGTTGTGGAACAAAGAGGATATGAGGGTAGTGAAGTAAGCCTATTTAGTGGTGGTGAGTGCTGACTTGAATGTGAGAGTTGCTTGTTTGAATGCTGTGTAGTCTTCTTGTGAGTGTTTTCTTCCAGTGCCACTCAGCAACCCTAGACTCTTGCCGAAGCTTTTTAGTGGTGTCTGTGTGCCAGGGTTGTCTGTTGATATGTCGCTTTCTACCATGAAAGAGAGGGACAGATGCATCAATAGCTGATGTGAGTGTAGAACTGTAAAAAGTTGTGGCGTTATCTGTGTCGTGGAGTGAGAATATGGATGATAGCGGGAAAATGGCGTTGGAGAGTGTGTGAGCGTCAAGATGTGTGAGGTTTCTGAGAGGACATGGATGGCAGGTGAGAAGGACAGGGATGAGAAAGTGAGTAGATGCTGGTCAGAGAGGGGGAGAGGGGAGGTTGTGGGTTTAGTTAAAGAGCAGAGGCGGGTGAAGATGAGGTCTAGTGTATGTCCATCTTTGTGGTTAGTTGTGGAGGACCATTGAGTGAGGGCAAAGGATGAAGCAAGTGACAGGAGTTTGGAGGCTGTTGACTGGTGGGTGTCAATGGGGATGTTGAAGTCGCCCATTATGATGGGAATGTCAGCAGAGAGAAAGTATAGGAGCCAGATGGAGAATTGGTCTTTGAAGGCAGTGGTCAGGCCTGGAGGTCAATAAATGACGGCCACTTGGAGGTTGAAAGGAGAGTAGATATGGACTGAGTGCGCTTCAAAAGATGAGAGGATAAGGGAGGCAGGAGGAGGAATCAGGTTGAAGGTGCAGTTGCTAGAGAGGAGAAGACCCACTCCTCCACCATGTTTGTTGCCAGTGCAAGGTGTGTGGTAGGTGAAGTGAACGCTGCCATAGCACAGCGCAGCAGGGGAGGCTGTGTTGAAGGGTGTCAACCATGTTTCAGTGAGGCCCTGGAAGAATAGTCTGCGAGAGGTAAAGAGGTTGTGAATGAAGTGGAGTTTATTACAGATGGAACGAGCATTCCAGAGCACTCCAGAGAGAGGGGGTGGTGGAGAGGGGGTCAGGGGAAAGGGTTTTATATTTAAAAGATTGCAGCTGTTTCTTGCAGGTGTGGGGGGATAGGAAAGAGAAATAGTGGGGAATGTTGGCTGTGGAGGTCCAGGGTTGGGTGATATGTCGCCAGCGGATAAGAGAAGCAAAGTAAGAGCCAGCAAATGGGAGAATGTGAGTGGCCACCTTGTTTTGTGTTTCTGCAGGAGAGGTGTGAAATTGAGAAGCAGTTCAGCAGTGGAGCTCAGTTGGTGAGGTAAGAGCGATGGTGAGATAAATATTTGTGTTGATAGTGTGTCACACTTGGGAGGCCAGGGTAACAAGGAGCTGGATGTAGGGGGTCAGGGGAGCCTACTCTAGCCCTTAAACTGGGGTCCCTGGCTCGCCCTGATCTCAGAGGTACCTCTGAAGGTTAGGAGGTCCAAGCCACCAGCCTAAGTCCCTAACTCCTGAGAAGCCCCTACCTCCCCCCATGGACCATGGAACCCAGCAACTTCCAATGGAGAGGAAAGCAGCAGCTTCGGATCAGTATCACAGTCCAGAAGTGAACTGAATCAGCGACATCAGGTGGATGTGAGCTGACCCATTTATGGCCGAGGGGTGGGATGCAACAAGCCAAGGCACGCCCCTCAGCTCACCTAAGCATGAGTCATATTCATCACACACACCTGCACTCTCAGCTCCCGCTCATGAGCTTCCTCTCTCTACACTGAAAGCAGGGGAAAAAAAGGCTTCATTTAAACCACAGCAGCAGCACTTCCATACAGCAAGGCAGTCAATACGTAACAGTACCCCTAACACAACGAGAGGCCTCCGGACTCTCAGCCGGACACATCCGGCAAAGGTCCAAACTTCCTGAGGGATGAGATATGCTTCCGGGTGCAAAGCACTGGAGGGGACGGCTAGCTGGAAGAACACGGGGTTGCAAATGGCCAAAATCCTAAATGGACCAAGAACTCCGGTAGTAGGAGCTCCAGCTGCACACTTCCACCCACACATAGTCACCCACACTGAACGTTTATTGCATCACACCCGACCACAAACAGGGGACACACAGCCAGGACGGCAATCAGCAACAGAATCCCCCCGGGGACCAGGGCCACCTCCCCCGGAGTGTACAGTAGGGGCCACCTTCTGTCTCCGGCCGCCCCTCCTGGGATGATGCCTAGTCCTCTTATGAACCCGAGACGCAGACCGGAGCCCACTCCCGGATCCAAACTTACTCCCAGGAAACTCTGGTAGAGGGACAGGAGCTGGTGCAACCAGATCGGTAGAAAGTGGTGTAGTCAGGCAATTGTTCGCATAAACAGCCCTCCAGGTGACCACCTGTCCGGCCCGCCAGTTGTTTTTTCAACCAGGGCAACCCCAACACAATGGGAGTGGACAGGTTCTCCATGAGGTGACAGGATAGCACCTCCTGGTGGAGAGACCCTAAGCGCAGTGTCACGTTGCGCACCACTTGGAGGGGACCCTCTGGCTGAGTGGAACTGAGTCGATCGAGGCGATGGGTATGGGTCTCGCTAAGGCACTGCTGGTGAGACCATGAGCCAAAGCAAAGCGAGAATCCATCAAATTGACCCCCGCTCCGCTATCGACCAGTACCGTCACAGTCTTAGTTTTGCTATCTACCATCACCCTGGCAGACCGCGTTAACTGAGACCTATTGAGGAAGGAATGAAAAACTCTCTGGTCGTCTTCTTCCGAACGACTCGAGTTAGGCTGTTTTTGAGATTGCGCAGTCATCTTCGAGCGAAACCCCAGCGGCGATGCAGGACAATGTGTATATATACACACACACCGCGTTTTTTGGATTATAAGATGCACATTTGTTTCCCGCAAATTGGTGGAAAATAGGTATGCACATTAAAACTTGATTCTTAAAAAAATCTTACGGGGGGGAGGATTGAGGGGGTGGAGCGGGGTGCATGAGGCGGTTTCACGGGTCCATGGAGTGTGGTGGCAAAGAGAGGAGCTGCGGTGGGGCCACGGCAGCGTCCAATGTGGGCGGCCATTATTCATGTCCCAGCATGCATTGCCGAGCTGCAATACATGCTGTGTTCAGACTTCAAGAAAATAGCTGCGGGTCGCGATCTGAACATGCGCCTACTCTGCGGCTATTTTCCGGAAGTCTGGACACAGCATGTATTCCAGCTCGGCAATGCATGCTGGGACATGAATAATGGCGGCGAACACCGGATGTTGCCGTGACTCCCCCGCAGCTCCGGGCTTTGCCCCCACTCTCCGTGGACCAGTTAAACCGCCCCATGCACACCGCAAGCCCCCTCGATAAGCCATGGGGGGTTGTGTACCAGGATGGGGGATATATGTGCCAGGATGGGGGCATACAGTATATACCAGGATGTTGGACAGACATAACAGAATGGGGACATATATACCAGGATGGGGTCCATATACAGCTGCATCTCAATGAATTAGAATATCATCAAAAAGTTAATTTTTGTTCAGTAATTTAATTCAATCCATAAAGTGAAACGCATTCATTATATAGAGTCATTGCACACAGAGGGATCTATTTCATGTGGTTATTTATGTTAATGTTGATGATTATGGCTTACAGCCAATGAAAACCCAAAAATCATCTCAGAAAACAAAAGTAGGGGGTATGAAGGGTTAAAAACCGCACTGCTGTATTCCACGAGACATCAAAGAGGAGATATAATATTGATTAGTCAACGCGTTTCAGGCCTCCATGAAACATGGCAATATGATACTGAATTGTCCTAAGGAAGGGGCCCGGGATCCCGGAAACATGGTGACTAATAAATCAATATTATATTCACCCACTGGCATTATAAGACAGACCCTATTTATCATTGAAAATTATTTATTTTCTCTTTTCCGTGAGACCACAGAAGAACTCTCACGTGTGTCGTCACCATACAGAATCAGTGCAGGCCGAGCCTCTGACACTAATAAGATGCATCAAAAATAAACCCAGGAACCCAAAGCAGAAAAAGAGGCCGAAGATACAAATCATGTCATACTTGTGGTCATGAGATGAACTAGACCATGTCTGATGGCAGCCCTTACTGGGGAATACAATAAGATTGGAAGATGAAAGATTGTAGATAAATGGAAGCTGAAATTGTCATGATGTAGTGGAAATGTTGGTGAGGGAATTGTCAAGCTTGGACTAAGGGAAATGTCCAACTACCGTGTGTGACAGTGGTGCACAGACCAACTGTCTGGTGTACTACACAGACAGGGAGACACCAGAGGGATAAATACAGTGGAGGGTCCTGATCATAGGGAACACGGAGAGGTGACCTCCTGAACTCGCCTGCGGCCGTGCCCTGATCTCCTAACCGTCCTTATACGAGTTCTTTCAACTCATCAGGATACCTTAAAGTCCTCGCTGGCCCTGATGTTAGCCCTCAATAGGGAATAGCCGGCGGGAGCACTAGTCCCAATACTGCAATAATGGAGACAAGAGGGAAGGGGAAAACAGATAAGCAACAACAGACAACTTCACGCCTGCTGCCTAGCTCCGTTGGCTGCAGACGGCTTGGCAGTAGTCAGCTCTCCAGAAAAGCACCTCCACCAAAGGCTGCTTGGCTAGGAGTGAAGTTCAGTCTTCAGCAAACCATGCTAGAACCATGTGATCATATAAAGGCTGGGGTAATCACAGAGTGGCCACACCTGGACAAGGCCCAAACTAGCTTGCAGGCAGCAGAGACTGACATTAACTCCTCAACTCCCAAAGGAAAAAGACATGTTTAATATGAAGTCTCAATTTAGACATGTGACAGAGGTCCAAAGCAGTCACAAGATGCCTAGGTAAGAGAGACCATTGGACAGGAATGGTAGTTACGGGTAGGGTGACCAGGGAAAACTAGTCTGACCCTAGACTGGAAACCTGAATAGCTCTGACCCCGAAGGTATCTCTGAAGGTGAGAAGGTTCGGTCTCCACCCTTTCCCTAACTCCTTCACCAACCCTGCCATATTCCCCCCTCACCTCCCTCCACTGAACCAGGGTACAGCAACTTCAAAGGAAAAGTCTTCAGCAGCACAAACTATCAGGTCTGCACAGCACGGCTTCCAGGTATAGAGTGAAATTATCAGCAGCACCACCTGGAGGAAGGAGGGGCTACTTAAAGGCCAGGGGTGGAGACTCACACATTAACTTCACATCCACCAGGACAAAAAGCAGCACACTGCAATAGAACTGATATTAACTCATGCAGTACTAGAGGGAATTTCACACTCCTGGTTTTTTAATTTTAATTTTAATGAGACCTCGATTTCTGGCTAAAATGTTAATTCCATTCTAAGCTTAAAAATGACTTCTACTTTGTGTGAACTTTTAGATGCTTCACAAGATTGGATTTCACACATTCTTTTTTTTTTTTATCTATGAAATTTTTATTGTTTCAACATAAAACAACACCAAGAAATACATAACATTCCGTAAACAAGCAACAAAGTACTAAATCAGGTGGGGGGAGGGGAGGGAGGGGGGAAGGAGAGGAGCAGGGGTTAGGGGAAGTGGGGTTGGGGTAAGAGAGCAAATCCTCCTACAGTATAAGTAGCAATGTTCCCTTAATCCAAGGGGGGGGGGAACCTAGAAGCCTATCAGGACACTAAACCCAACAGCTGTGTATTTCAACATTGGGGTATCGGGGTCGCCAAGGGGTGAGATGCCCAACTGGACCAGATATCTATCACCCTATCTCTTCTGGAAGAGTCAAGAGCCAACCAACATTCATGGTGAAACAAAGTGTTCAGTCTTGCAGCTATATCAGCCATAGAAGGAGGAAGGTGAGATTTCCACCTAGTCGCTATAGACACTCTCGCTGCCGTCAGCACTAATGTCACCATGGCCCAGACGTCTGAGTGGATCGCATCCATACCCAGGTTTAAGACTGCCAGTTGGGGAGTGAGGCTAATATCCAGACCCGATAGTGTGGAGAGCAGCTGCGATACCACTGACCAAAAAGGGGTTACCCTTGGGCAGAACCACCAGACATTCGCCACACTGCCGCCAGCGCAGGGGAGACAGGCTCGGGTCAAAGCGAGCTAGGCGAGAGGGGGAGTAGTACCATCGCAGGTGTATTTTCTTCAGTTTCCTGATGGGAAACACATCTCGTCGCCTTCTTTGTATACCGAAGTGCCAACCACCAGTCCTCCTCCGAGGACTCAAAAGAAAAATCCTCCTCCCATCTGATCATATAGGAGGGTTTGCTAGGGAAGGCTCCCCTGTTGGACTCCCTGTGTAGTAAGGCCAGACCTTTATAGTTCAGTGGATCCGATACATTTTTGGAAGGGAGAAGAGGATGGGGGGGGCCAAGGGGAAACATGATTTTTTTAGCCGAAGATAGGAAATGATGTATTTGGATATATTGGAAGACGAGATGCGAGACCTCAGGGTATAACTCGCACAACTCCGAAAATTAGAGCAATGAGCCATTGCGCACCAGGTCGCCCAAAGAGCGCAGTCCCAAATCCCAAAGGGTCCGGAGACGTAGGTTAGTTACATGGTAGGACAGGGCCTTCAAATCAATTTGACTCGCCGTGAGAGAGACCGAGGAGGCAGCAACCTCCCTTCTCCACGCCGCCAGAGTAGCCCGGAACGGTAGGAGAGGTGGATCCACCCCCCCCGTGCAGCCAAGAGTCTCAGCCTCCAGGAGGGTACGCAACTCGGAGCTCTTAGAAAAGTGAGCCTCCATACACATCCAGCCCGGCCTCTCCCCTGGCGGGGTCCACCATTTCTTTACGATCTCTAGGACACCAGCCCTATGATAATTAGATATGTTGGGAACTCCCATCCCACCCTCCGAGAAGGGGAGATACATTATTTTCCCGATGACCCTTGCCCTCCTGCCCGCCCATATGTATGGGTTTGTCAGGGACTGAAGATTCTTCAGGTATTTTTGGGGGATTGCTACTGGGAGGGCTCTGAAGATGTATATAATTTTCGGGAGCATGATCATTTTAAAAGAATTGATCCGAAGAATCCACGATATCTCTGAGGTACGGAGCTTCGAAATGTCACCAGCCAGGGACGTGCACAGCGCCTCAAGATCTGTGGCCACCAAGTGACAAGAGCTCGCAACGGTGACTCCCAGGTAAGGGATGCCAAGGGGTCTCCAAGCAAATGGAAAGGCGTTCTCCAGTCGCACCTGCTCCTGTTCAGGCACACCAATTGGACAGAGGCGCAATTTGCTAGCATTAAGTTTATAATACGAAACCCGAGCGAACTCACGGAGGGAGGACATAATCCCCTCAAGCAAGACCGCCAGATTCGTGCAGGTAAGGATGACATCATCTGCATATAATCCAATGGTGTGTCTTTGGGAGCCGAGACGGCAACCCTCAATGTGGGGATTGGTGCGAATGGATTCAGCCAGAGGCTCCATCAGCAGGGAAAAGATCACCGGGGACGGAGGACAACCCTGGCGGGTGCCATTAGGGATTGTGAACGGGGCAGAGAAAAAACCACCGGACAGCACTCTCGCATTGGGATTAGAATATAGTTAGAGAACCGCAGATAGAAATGGACCAGTAATCCCAAATTTAGTCAGGACAGCGGCGAGGTATCCTCAGTGCACCCTATCAAACGCTTTTTCAGCATCCAAGGACAGGAGTGCACCAGGGACCCCCGCCTCCTCCATAACTCCGAGAATGTTGAGTATGCGCCGAGTACCATCTGCCGCCTGTCTACCCGGGACAAAACCAACTTGGTCTATGTGGACCAAAGAAGGAGTAACTGTCATCAGCCTAGCTGTGAGAAGCTTGGAATAGAGTTTCACGTCGCAGTTGAGCAATGATATGGGGCGGTAGTTGCCCGGTTCATCTTTAGGTTTTCCCGGTTTCGGGATTGTCACTATCGTGGCCTGCAGAGTGAGAGCTGGCAAAGTGCCTGAGTTCTGCCAAGATGAAAAGGTGCGCAATAGAAAAAGGGATAAGATATGTGCACATCTTATACATAAAACCCGAAGGCCACTTCCGCCCAAAATCCGCTCAACTTCCGTGACGGCCTCCCTCCTGTGTCAAACACAGGAAGTACCAGACCCACAGAGCCCCAGCCACATCCGGGAACCGGCCCGGCCCACAGCTCTGCAGCTCACCGCCCACTCTCCTCCTCCATCAGGCACAGCCCGGTGTACGCCCACCAACATTCGGCAACCGGCCCAGACCGAGTGTGGCGCCTCCGCCGGCACAGCTCCGAGTCCTGCCACGCTCTCTCCACACACCCGCTGAAGCTCCTCCATCACGGAGCTAGCCCCGCCCACACTCCGCCCCCGGCCTCCGGAACCGCCGCCAGCACTGCCGCTCACCGCCGCCCGCCAACAGCCCAGTAAGTGTTCCGCCCCCCTCCCTCCGCTCTCCTCTGCCACCTCTGCTCTCCTCTGGCCCCTCCAGCCCTGCTCTGGCCCCTCCAGCCCTGCTCTGGCCCCTCCAGCCCTGCTCTGGCCCCTCCAGCCCTGCTCTGGCCCCTCCAGCCCTCGCCGCCCTCACTGCTGACCACTGACCCCCTGCTGACCACTGACCCCCTGCCCTCACTGCTGACCACTGAGCCACCGCCCTCACTGCTGACCACTGAGCCACCGCACTCACTGCTGACCACTGAGCCACCGCCCTCAGTGCTGACCACTGAGCCACAGCCCTCACTGCTGACCACTGAGCCACCGCCCTCACTGCTGACCACTTACCCCCTGCTGACCACTTACCCCCTGCCCTCACTGCTGACCACTGAGCCACCGCCCTCACTGCTGACCACTGAGCCACCGCCCTCACTGCTGACCACTGAGCCACAGCCCTCACTGCTGACCACTGAGCCACAGCCCTCATTGCTGACCACTGAGCCACAGCCCTCACTGCTGACCACTGAGCCACCGCCCTCACTGCTGACCACTGACCCCCTGCTTACCACTTACCCCCTGCCCTCACTGCTGACCACTGAGCCACCGCCCTCACTGCTGACCACTGAGCCACCGCCCTCACTGCTGGCCACCGCCCTCACTGCTGACCACTGACCCCCTGCCCTCACTGCTGACCACTCAGCCACCGCCCTCACTGCTGACCACTGACCCCCTGCTGACCACTTACCCCCTGCCCTCACTGCTGACCACTGAGCCACCGCCCTCACTGCTGACCACTGAGCCACCGCCCTCACTGCTGACCACTGACCCCCTGCTGACCACTTACCCCCTGCCCTCACTGCTGACCACTGAGCCACCGCCCTCACTGCTGACCACTGAGCCACCGCCCTCACTGCTGACCACTGAGCCACCACCCTCACTGCTGACCACTGAGCCACCGCCCTCACTGCCGACCACTGAGCCACCGCCCTCACTGCCGACCACTGAGCCACCGCCCTCACTGCCGACCACTGAGCCACCGCCCTCACTGCCGACCACTGAGCCACCGCCCTCACTGCCGACCCATGAGCCACCGCCCTCACTGCTGACCCCTGAGCCACCGCCCTCACTGCTACCCACTGAGCCACGGCACTCACTGCTACCCACTGAGCCACGGCACTGACTGCTACCCACTGAGCCACGGCACTCACTGCTAACCACTGAGCCACCTGTACACACACAATTAATTTCACCGCACTCCCCTAACTATTACTAAATAAACTATATATACATTCTAGACTACCCGATTCTTTAGAATCGGGCCACCATCTAGTTTTTTATAATAGATATCGGGGAGTCCATCGGGACCTGGAGCGGATTGCAACTTTGTTAATCTAATGATTTGGGCTATCTCAGTAACAGAAAAGGGAGCGTTTAAGAAGTCTAACTGTTCCTGTGTGGCTCTGGGGAGTTTCAGCGAGTCCAGAAATGCGGCTATCAGGTCCGGGGAAGGTTGTGGGGTGTCAGGGTCCTCGCTCAGGTTGTAAAGTTTTGAGATGAAAGAAGCAAAGGCGTCTGCTATTTGGGTTGGGCTACGTACCAGGGCTCCCGTCTGGTCTTTTATGGAGTCTATAGTGGATTGGGCTTCTCTCCACTTCACCCTCCTCACCAAGAGAGCACCCGCCCTATCCCCGCTATTATAGTAGGAGGTTGTGACTTTCCTTAAATTCTTCTCATGGGCGGCAAGCAGGAAGGAACGCAGCTGCGTCCGCACAAGGAAGATTTGGTTAGAAACGGGGACAGACGGAGCGCTCTTGTTTAATTGCTCCAAATTGTGGAGAGTGTCTAGAAGGGTTGCCCTGGCTTGCATTCGTTGCTTTTTGTTCCGAATTTTTGTTTTGAATAAAAAGGCCTCGAACAAAGGCCTTGTGGGCTTCCCACAACGTTTCATCGGAGACCTCCCCGTTGTCATTGATTGAAAAGAAGGTCATTAGGTGTTTCTCCACATCCGCCACAAACTGAGAGCTCGTCAGGACAGAGGGATTCAGCCTCCAATTGCATTGCGGACGAGGTCCACACGCCGCGGACACTTCCAGGCTCACTGGGGCATGGTCCGACCACGTTAGTTTGCCTATCTCCGCCGAGACGCAGTCCAACAAGAGATCACTCCCTACCACGAAGAAGTCAATTCTCGAGTAGGAGGTGTGTCGGCGTGCGAAGTATGAGTAATCCCGTTCCGCGGCGTGTAGGTAACTCCATATATCATGTAAGTGCCGCTCCCTGCAAAGGGAGCTCAGGTGTTTCCTTCTAACAGAAGGGCCGGAGGAACAGTCAATGTCCTGGGAGGGCAAGACATTAAAATCCCCACATAAGATTAGTCTGCCTTCGGGCCAGTCAGGAAGGTGGCGGAGGACCTCCCTTACAAACTTAATTGGCTCCTGATTGGGAGCATACAAGTTTAGAATCGTGTATCGGGAGCTATGGATATTGCAAGACAGAATCAAATAGCAGCCCTCTGGGTCACTGAAAGAGTTGTGGAGAGGAAAGGCTATCGAATACCTAATGAAAATGCAAACCCCTGCTCTCTTTGACTTAGCATTAGCAAAATAAGCCTCGGGGAAGGATCTGTGGGACACCCGGAAGTTGTCTTCCTTAAGGAGATGAGACTCCTGAATACAAAATATGTCCGCACCTTGGGATCTCGCCTCTCTCCACATCAATGACCTCTTAGGCTGGCTTCACACTGGCGTTCGGAGCGCAGCGCACCGAACACAGCCAAACGCTTGCGCACATGCGTTCCTATGTTTAACATGGGAACGCACGAGCCTGCGTTTGGCTGCGTTCGGTTGCGTTTGCGTTCAGATGCGCATAATTTGTGCACCCTCTGAGCGCACTCCGAACGCATCATGTTGCATTTTTTGTGCGTTCACGGGCGCTTGTTTTATCTACAAGCGCCCGCAAGCGCACAAACAATGCATTGGCGTCAATGGGTCCGCAGTGTTCTGCGCTTGACTGCGCAGGAGAACGCTGCGGACCCATTGAAATCTCTCCCGGTGGTCGACGGTGATGTCACAGGAGATCACCGACGGCCACCGGGAGATCAGCTGAGCCTTTCATGATCTCCTCCTCCCCGCCGCCGGTAATACCCTAGCGGTGTCGGCGGGGAGAAACAGCTTATGTGACAGCTGTTTGAATCTTCCCGCGCCGACACCGAGAGGAGATGTCGGCGCGGGAGATTTAAACAGCTGTCAAATCAGCTGTTTAACCCCGCTGACACATCCCGGAAGTTACTGGCGGCGGGGAGGAGGAGACCTCCGCCACTGATCTCCACCTCCTGCCCGCCCCCGGACACCGCCAATTGGCTGCCTGGGCTCCACAGAGATGTGTCCGCAGGCGGACATTCTCCGCTGCGGACACAAAAAAAGACACTGCTTTTCACTGCGTTTGTGTCTGCATGCCATCAGCATGCAGACACAAACGCAAATGTGAAGCCAGCCTTTAAGGGTGACTTCAGCCCATTGACATTCATTGAGACAATTTTAACCGACATAAAGGGAAATAGAGAAGGGTGGGCTGCTGCACTTAGGTGGGATTACTCTCTGAGGGGGGGGAGTATAGGAGCAGGAAGGGGCACAAATGCAGCACTAGCAAACATTTAAAACGAGAACATTGACATGAACCACACATGTAAACCTGCAAGGCAGAGGCAGGTACATATATGCACAAAAAAACGAAAAGTTTCAAAACCAAAAAGGATACTCTCCTCTGCTCAGGGGGGCGAGAGAAGGTCCAGGAGGGAAGCCACAAACCTCCAGCTCTTCAGATGACAGTGAGCAGGGGAGGAGTGGGCAATAACAAAAATAAAAATAAAATAAAAATAAAAGTCCAAAAAGAAAAAAAAAAGAAAAAATAAGGACATCAGCGGAGGTCCTCTGCAGGCGGAGAGGCAGATCACCGCCACTAGGTCCTCACACGGAGAAGTGGACTAAACGGACATCACCAGTCAGCGATGGGATGCAATCCCACTGTCCAAGTCCAGATGAGGAAGGACATAAAGAACATAAGAGAGTCAGGTCGCCTGCTTCCATCCCGGGGACAACCTCTTCTAGGTAGGGATTGGGGGGATCTCATATTGGGGGGAGAGCTTCCATTCTCATAGAGCCTTATCCAGCCGCTTAGGGAAAGTAAAGATATACTTGGTCTCCTCAAAAACGGACCTTGACGGGAAAGCCCCCAACTATAGGAGATGCCGTGGTCCCGCAGCACTTTGCACATTGGCCAGGAGAAAGGAGTTCGCTCCTATGTCCCCACTGATAGGTCGGAGAATACTCCCAGGTTAGCATACCTCTCTGGCAGGGTGGGACGAGATCTCAAAGCATGGAGAAAAGTCTCTTTCGTCTTGTAGGAGTGTAGGTACGCCAGCACATCCCTGGGTAGGTCTTTATGTACATGTGGGGGCTTCAGGACTCTATGAATCCTTGCCATATCTAGGGAGGCCGCCTGGGCATCAGGGAGAACGGCCGCCAAGAAATCAACAAAGTGTGAGGCCAGATCTGTGTCGGTGACCTCTTCTGGGATCCCCCTCTCCCGTACCACCATCCCCCCTGGCTCCTCTGGATGAGCGGGAGGATGCCGAGCGAGACCGAGGAGAAGGCGCCATCTTGGGCTGTAGGGCGCCGTCTTTCCCAAAGAAGTCTGTTATCTTAAGGGACTGTTCAGATCTCTTACCCGATCCCCGCAGCATCTCCACGGTCCTAGAGGGGAATTAGTAGCGGTTAGAGATGTCCAGACCGGTTTGAGCCGGTGTAATACCGTGTGGGGGATTCATGGCGGCGGAGCTCTCCTCTCAAGCAGCCGGCTCCATGCGCGTCCAAACCACGCCCCCCATTTGCCACATTCTAAGCATGAAAATGGCTTCTCCCCCGTGTGACTTCTGTGATATTCTATAAGATTTGATTTCCGAGTAAAACACTTCCCACATTCAGGACATGAAAATGGCTTCTCCCCTGTGTGACTTCTGTGATGTTCTATAAGATTTGATTTCCGAGTAAAACACTTCCCACAGTCAGGACATGAATATGGCTTCTCCTCAGTGTGAATTCTTTGATGCGTCATAAAATTTGATTTCTGGACAAAACATTTCCCACATTCTGAACAGCAAAAAGGCTTCTCCCCTGTGTGAATTCTGAGATGTTCCAGAAGGTTTGATTTCTTGCTAAAACATTTCTCATATTCTTAACAAGAAAACGGCTTCTCCCCTGTGTGAATTCTTACATGTTTCACAAGACAGGATTTCTTACTAAAACCCTTCCCACAGTCAGGACATGAATATGGCTTCTCTCCAGTGTGAATTCTTTGATGTCTCACAAGCTCTGATTTCCGGACAAAACATTTCCCACATTCTGAGCATGAAAATGGCTTTTCCCCTGTGTGACTTCTGAGATGATCCAGAAGGTGTGATGTCTTATTAAAACTTTTCTCACATACCGAACAAGAAAACGGCTTCTCCCCTGTGTGAATTCTTTGATGATCCATTAAAATTGATTTCCGATTAAAACCCTTCCCACACTCAGGACATGAATATGGCTTCTCCTCAGTGTGAATTGTTTGATGAGTCACAAGTTGTGATTTCTGGACAAAACATTTTCCACATTCTGAACAGCAAAAAGGCTTCTCCCCTGTGTGACGTCTGAGATGTTCCAGAAAGTGTGATTTATTGCTAAAACATTTCTCACATTCTGAACAAGAAAATGGTTTCTCCGGTATGTGTATTCTTACATGTTTCACAAGATAGGATTTCTCACTAAAACACTTTCCACAGTCAGAACATGAATATGGCTTCTCTCCAGTGTGAATTCTTTGATGCTTCACAAGCTTTGATTTCCGGACAAAACATTTCCCACATTCTGAGCAGCAAAAAGGCTTCTCCCCTGTGTGACTTCTGAGATGTTCCAGAAGGTATGATTTATTGCTAAAACTTTTCTCACATTCAGAACAAGAAAATGGCTTCTCCCCTGTGTGAGTTCTTTGATGATCCATTAAAATTGATTTCCGATTAAAACACTTCCCACAGTCAGGACATGAATATGGCTTCTCCCCTGTGTGAATTCTTTGATGCTTCATAAAATTTGATTTATGAGCAAAACATTTCCCACATTCTGAACAGCAAAAAGGCTTCTCCCCTGTGTGACTTCTGATATGTTCCAGAAGGGCTAATTTCTTGCAATAACATTTCCCACATTCTGAACATGAAAATGGCTTCTTCTCTCTGTGAGTTCCTGGATGATTCTCAGGAGAACCTTTAGGCATAAAGTGTGGTGCATGTTCTAAAGATGAATGTGGCTTCTCTCCTGTGTGAGTTCTCTGATGTCTAACAAGACTAATTTCTTCAGCAAAAGATTTCCCACATTCTGAACATGAAAATGAGCTTTCATTGCTGTGAATTTGCTCATTCAAAGAAAAATGAGATTTTGTAATAAAATTTTTCCCGCAGGGAGATGTTTTCCATGGGGAATTTTCATTTCCTTGTTTTTTCTGACTATTGGTATCAGTGGATACGTGTCGGCTGTGAAGGACCACGGGAACATTAGGAGTTTTATCTTGTGAGGAATTGTTATCTTCTACATTATCAAAGGGAGATAAAAGCAGATTTCCATGGCAGCTTCTCGTCCAGTCTACACCTAGGAAAATAAACATTTTTATTATTTTTTCAAGGAAAATATTTTTGGAATTTGCATATTTTTGTAAAGACATATGTCCAAAAATAGAATTATGGAGAGAGGACACATTATATACAGATACAAACTTATCATCATTACATACATTTCTAGTAATAATAATCACCACAGAGATATTTCTCCAATATAATAATAATAATCACCACAGAGATATTTCTCCAATATAATAATAATAATGACATTTTTAGTAAAACAAGATCTATGAGCGTCTCTTACCGATCACTGACTCTGATGCGAGATTTTCACGTCCACTCGTCGTTTCACCAGAATGTTCCTAGAAAAATCCCAGATTACAGGTATTAGAAAGAAAAGAAAAGGAAATAGATCCCTTATGCTTCTATCCAGGGAAGGTGTCATGATCTGACTGCTCTACAGTCTATGTCATTTAAATGTTAATTGCCTTTGCATTAAGGGTTAATTGTCAGTTTTTTCTTTGCTGCGGTCGTAAAGTGAACCTGTTAAATCACCCCAGGCTATCACTATCTGTCCCTGCACCTTCCTATTCCTATTCTAACTATCCATCTCTCTCCTAAATGTGTAGTGTGAATGTGTTGTAAAACCTTTTTATAACTTACTGGCTCCTATGATAATGAAGTGGGGGCTACTGTTATTAGCCCCCCTGGGCGTCCTCTTTTGCTCCCTCTCGCCGCCTCCATAAGTCATTATCACGCCCCGATGGGCGTGATATTACAATTACAATGCGCGCCCCCAGCCTGCCTCTCAGCCCTCCGTGCAGTCTGTGCTGAACGCGTCATTTCCGGTACTGTGTTGCCCGACATCAAGCTGCGCATTGCGCATGCTCTCTGGAGCACATTGCGTCAGCTCATCTCCAGATAGTCTCTCCACTCCAAAGGGCTGCACCAGAGAAGCTCACACTCTGCAGCCACACTGTGTGGAGGCTATAGGACCTGGGCTGACATCACATCCTGTGACCAGTGAGAAGTCACATGACATTAGAACTGATACACACCTATAGGTAGAGAGGTGTGTCTACACAAACATATCCATGTTTACTGAGTCTACATTAGGAAATCAGCAAAACCTCCTTTAAAATTGTGACAATGCCATACCACACTGCCTTTACCTTACCTGGCCAGTGCAATAGCCAGGGTTGCCTCAGGTGACAGACAGGGACTAGGTACGTGACAGCGGCAGGGGGAAGGACTGGCTTAGGGTGTTTAGGGTATTCAGGAACAGATACAGGACAGTATCAGGAGGTATCCCTATCCCCCTCTCCCTACTGATGAGACCTTCCTTCCCTTTTATACCACCCCGATGTCCTTTGGTGTCACATCATGCAGCAGACATTTTCCCTGTTCATACATGATAGAAGGTCTGCAATCTCCTATAAGACGTGGAATAATCCACCCTAAAGTGTCTCCTTATGCAGCAATTGGACAGAATTACACTTAAAGGGGTTGTCCGGGCTTTTCCTAAAATCTGTGTGTATATGTAGGCTGCACAATGCTAACCGTTTGTAATTTACACCCTGTTAGCATTTTGCATGGTTACTTAGATATCAGCATTCTGCATGTGTGGAGGAGCTGCTCAGCCCCCGTCTAGAGGCGTGTTGTTTTAGAGCCTGGTTGCAACGTTACGCCCCAGTCTTCAATAGGACCACCTCCACCGTATTGTTTTTCTTTGAGCTTGTGCTGCCACGGTGAAGATGACTGCGCAGACACCACAACACTGACAGAGAAAGGTCTTCTTCACAAAGGGTACGGCTGCGGCAGTGATGCAGAGAAGATTGCTTCAGTGATAGCAGGGGCAGCGGGAAGAAGAATAAACCACGCTGAAGAGGGAGGTGTCCTATTGGAGATGGGGCGGGCATCCTGAAAGGCTGGGGCAGGCCTCCTGAAGACTGGGGCGGGCATGTTGGAGCCTGGGGCGGGCATGCTGGAGCCCGGGGTGAGCATGCTGGAGCCTGGGGTGGGCATGCTGGAGCCTGGGGTGGGCCTGTATGAGACTGGGGCGGATGTGCTGGAGACTGGGGCGGACCTGCTGAGGACTGGGGCGGACCTGCTGAGGACTGGGGCGGACCTGCTGGAGACTGGGGTGGACCTGCTGGAGACTGGGGCGGACCTGCTGGAGACTGGAGCGGTCCTGCTGGAGACTGGGGCGGACCTGCTGGAGACTGGGGCAGACCTGCTGAAGACTAGGACAGTTGTGACGTTACAACCAGGCTCCAACTCCAAAAAACACGCCTCTAGATGGGGGCTGAGCAGCTCCTCCACAAACACAGAATGGCGATATGTAGGCAACCATGCAAAATGCTAACAGAGTGTAAATTGCAAACTGTCAGCATTTTGTAGTCTAGATACAAACACAGATTTTATATAAAAAAAAAAACCTTAAAACAAGTATTTTACACATCAACTGTAATTGTTATTTTTGTATGAAGTTATATTCACCTTCCAGGATGTGGACTCTGCTCAGTGACAGCAGTTCTTACATTATTCAGCCCTGTCACTACCTTTACAGTAAAGAAGCCTTTCATCACTGGTGAGCAGTGAACCTTCCTCCACCTCTCACTTTTGCTCATTCCAGGCAGTTGTGCCTTAGAAGCAGCTACCTGGCATTGTGCTATTACTCCCTGACTTACAGCTACACTGAAGAACTTTACATTCATCCATATTAAATCTTAATTTCCAAACAGCAGGAAGCTTAACACAATCTTATATAAACTCATTAAACATTTACAGGTCGTGGAATAAGTATTGAACACGTTACCAATTTTTCTAAGTAAACATATTTCTAAAGGTGCCATAGACATGAATTTCTCACCAGATGTCAGTAA
Source organism: Allobates femoralis (assembly GCA_033576535.1). NCBI lineage: Eukaryota > Metazoa > Chordata > Amphibia > Anura > Aromobatidae > Allobates > Allobates femoralis. Next base: position 619,680,756 of record JARQOC010000001.1, on the reverse strand, counting down.
CAACCCATCCAATCCACATAGACAAAGAAATCACCATAGATGTCCATAAATTATGTGTAATAATGAGAAATAAATCCAAATGGTGGGTGCTCTTCGTACCACGCAAGTCGTATGTGGAAAAAAAGACCTCAATGGATTGAATGAGCGGGGACACGCTCTGAAACGTGTTGTATAAAAGCACCATTATTCTTTAATGCACTGAAGTCTTTTTTCCACATACGAAAAAATACGGGTGTATATCGGCTTCTGGAGCGCTGGGATGGAAATCAAACTGGGATAGCAACTGATAAAAACAGACCTTTATTGGCCCCTTCTGCTGCCATTACGCGTTTCGACAGTAATTCAGCTGTCTTCATCAGGTGGTACAAGGGGTTGATCCAGGGATATGACATATATAGGGAGTGCTCACACCCTATTGGATAACCTTCCACATCACCAATACTACCCTATATGTTCCTATCAGTGGCGTAGCTAGCCTGCTCTGGGCCCGGGTGCAAGGACTGCACCCGGGCCCCCCATGTGAGGACGGAGGGGGGTGCTAGCAAAGATTTCTGCAGACCGGGGGAGGATGGGGGTGCTAGCTGAGGATTCTGCGGACCGGGGGCGTTTGCAGACTCACCGCGGCCGCCGTACGTCTGCTGTAATGAGGAGGAGAGGAGGGGCGAGTAGAGCTGCAGGACAGGAAGTCCCGTCCTCCCTCCTCTCCGGCCGGCGCGGGGGCCCCCCAGGGGGCGAACAATGGGCCCCTCATGCCGGGGGGGCCCGGGGCGATCGCCCTGACCCCCCGCTAGCTACGCTACTGGTTCCTATGTCTATCAAATGGAGATTATTTCACTCTATGATTCTCCTGGTAGCTTATAGTCTAATCCACATGAAAATCACATAAAATAAAAACCATTATCCAGCATACTCTATATCCTAATATAAATACAATACATAGTTAATTTATGCATTATCCTTGCAGTAATAAAAATATTTTTGTTAAAAAATTATATATAAAAAATATAGCATCTAAAATCATTTTATCTTCTTCTTTCTTTTTTGCATATATGTTCCATTAATATCATTTGTTTTAGATGGTAAATCAATGTTTGGCCACATTATCTAATGCCAAATTATGTCCTTCTGGGGCTAGTGTACCAAGTTTATATATCCAAAAACTCTCGTTTTTAAAGAGGACCTGTCCCCCCCCCCCACACACACACATGCTGATCGAATTGCAGCACTGAATGCAGCATGTCCAGGGATGTAATTATGTAAATCCACCTAAGGAAGACGACATACCGTCGTTGAAACATGTTGTGGTTGTCAAATAAAGCCTTTTAATCTTAGAGAACCGAACCCCATTTGTGCTCCAGCGCTCCTATGAGGACAACAGATATTACACTGAATTGATTCCCACTTGCTGTGGGTTGTATTGGAGCTGGGGAGCCGATCGGTAATTTGAATACAGGAACCAGGAGGAAGTGAAAGACCTGCGGCGACGCCACGGTCACACGACCGCTCGCACCACGTGATTGAGGAGACGCAGGAGCGGATCCGGACGGTGAAACAGAGCGGAGCTGGAGATCGTACACTCTGGTTGTGCAGAGACAGCACAACCAGATTAGGTGAGAGTCCATCTATATACCCCCACCCTAGTGTTCCTGCAAAATATCCATCAGGTTTTTTCCCAGGGAGCGCTTGCTCTGTTTTCTCTTTTTCTATGCAGACATACAGGACACAGACATGCAAACATACAATATGCAGACATGTACACATCCAGTACGCAGAGATGCAAACATACAATATGCAGACATGTACACATCCAGTATGCAGACATACAGGACACAGACATGCAAACATACAATATGCAGACATGTACACATCCAGTATGCAGACATGTACACATCCAGGATTCAGACATGCAAACATACAATACTTAGACTTGTACACGTACAGAACACAGACATGCACACATACTGGACGCAGCAATGTACACATACAATACGCAGACATGTACATATGCTGTATGAAGATATGCACACAAACAGTGCGCAGGCATGCTGACATACACTATGCAGATATGCACACACAGTATGCAGACATGCACAACACCAGACACACAGTATGCAGACATGCACAACACCGTACACAGACAGGCACACATTTACAACAGATGATTTGCAGACATAGACACACAGACACGCACATTCACAAACATATAGAAAGTCACATAAACATAAAGACATATGCATACTTGAAGACATTCACAGAAATACATATAAACATATTGTTCTGCCCATTCATGAGCAGCTAAGAAAATATTCATAGAATTATACTAGAGTTATACTAGTTATGACCTGTAGAGGTCATTAGTTGCCTGTTTATGTTGTTTAGATGTTAAACATGATCTAGCAGAGCCCTTAGTCTGTCCCTTTAAGAATAGTGTGTGCCAAGGGATCGCCACCCTCCTTCCTCCGGGAGAGAGATCCTTGTAGTCAGTTTCCCAGTTTTTCCGTGAAAAGATAAGACATGTGTCTGGCTCTCCATTCCTTACAACTTTCCTCTCCTCAGATGATTCCAGTAAGAGCAATGCAGTTACATGTTTTTGTGTAGAATCTGTGTGAACAGGTTATATTCCAGCCCTTAGTACAAAGAGAACTGTGTGATAGAAGATGTGTTATACCATTGTGAGGTAGCGTTTCCCTGGGAGTTCGCTTGACAGCGTAAATTACACCAACCACCTGTGTGATGCACCCAGCCATGCATTGTATGTAAAGATATTTCTGTGTAGATTACTGTAAAGTGAAGTGTATTGTGCTCTGAGATAAACTATTTGAGCTAATGCCTTTTGCACTGTATGCAGATAGATAGATGCATTCTGTACAGAATAGAGCCTGCTGCAGTGATCTTTACCCTAGTTACTCATGTTGACTGTAACTTGTGTTATCACTGTGTTGATGCTCGTTTCTTTAATGCACCTAGTACTGACTGTGATTACGGTATTCTGTACTTGTATTCTAATTTTTTTTAAACCAAATACATTTTTATTGGAAAGATATTGTTCATGACAAAAAGAAAAAGAAACATGCATCACATCCCCATCAACATGTCAGATTGTACTAACCCACCACCCCCTCCCCAAACCCCTAAAAAGCTGTGAACACGTTGGTTTATGCTACCGTCAACCATGTAGACCAAATATTATCAAACATTCTCTCCTTATGCCTTCTCTTATATATACTTTCTTCCATATTAATTACCTGAGTTAATCGTCCAAGAAATTTTCCCCTGGACGGGGAAATCAAATGAACAGCTGATCTGTACCAGCTGATCATTTGAAATAACCAGCGGGAAAGCCAGCAGTGAGAAGACTTCACTGCCGGCTTTCCTACTCTGTGCTGTGCTCCCCGCTCAGGGATGCCCCCTCATCGCTCCCCCCGCCGCCTCCCCGCCTGATCTTAAGTTAGGACCGGGCAGGGGGAACAGCTCCAGGGAGCAGGGAGGGGGCATCAGGGAGCGGGCAGCACAGCACAGAGCAGGAAAGCCAGCCGCCTGGGTCCTTCACTCCCCGCTCCCTGGTGCTGCGCTCCCTGCCCGGTCCTAACTCAGAATTGGGATGGGAGGCGGCGGGGGGAGCGGAGGATCGGGATGGGAGGCTGCGGGGGGGGCAGATGATCAGGCTGAATGATTGTTTAAAAGCCGTCGGCTTTTTACCGCCAGCTCTTAAACATTCATGCCCCCATTTCAGCCTTTTCCGTTGTCCCCAGACCACTTTATAGGGTCCTTTTGGTGAATGAACCGTTATTGAACATACCTTCGAACTGCCGAATT
>JARQOC010000001.1:619565292-619676840 GCA_033576535.1 Allobates femoralis | reverse complement strand
GGACGGTGGAGAGGGCAGAGGAGCTGGACTGGAGAGGGCAGAGGACGGCTGGAGAGGGGCAGAGGACGGCTGGAGAGGGCAGAGGACGGCTGGAGGGGCAGAGGACGGCTGGAGGGGCAGAGACGGCTGGAGAGGGCAGAGGACGGCTGAGCTGGAGAGGGCAGAGGACGGCTAGGCAGGGACTGGAGAGGGCAGAGGACGGCTGGAGAGGGCAGAGGACGGCTGGAGAGGGCAGAGGGACGGCTGGAGGCTGGAGAGGGCAGAGGACGGCTGGAGGCTGGAGAGGGCAGAGGACGGCTGGAGAGGGCAGAGGACGGCTGGAGGGGCAGAGGACGGCTGGAGGCTGAGAGGAGAGGAGCGAAGGAGGACTGGAGAGGGCAGAGGACGGCTGGAGGGGGCAGAGGACGGCTGGAGGGCAACGGCTGGAGGGCAGAGACGGCTGGAGGGTAGAGACGGCTGGAGGGGGCAAGGACGGTGGAGGGGGCAGAGGACGGCTGGAGGGGGCACAGGCTGGAGGGGGCACAGGCTGGAGGGGCACAGGCTGGAGGGGGCACAGGCTGGAGGGGGCACAGGCTGGAGGGGGCACAGGCTGGAGGGGGCACAGGCTGGAGGGGGCACAGGCTGGAGGGGGCACAGTGGAGGCAGGCAGGGAGGCGGGGCACAGGCAGGAGGGGGACAGCAGGAGGGGGAAGGTGGGGCACAGGCTGGAGGGGGCAGGGGACGGCTGGAGGGGGCAGGGGACGGCTGGAGGGGGCAGGGGACGGCTGGAGGGGGCAGAGGCTGGAGGGGGCAGAGGCTGGAGGGGGCAGAGGCTAAAGGGAGGACAGGCTGGAGGGGGCACAGGCTGGAAGGGGCACAGGCTGGAAGGGGCACAGGCTGGAAGGGGCACAGGCTGGAGGGGGCACAGGCTGGAAGGGGCACAGGCAGGAGGGGGCACAGGCAGGAGGGGGCACAGGCAGGAGGGGGCACAGGCTGGAGGGGGCACAGGGCACAGGCTGGAGGGGGCAGAGGCTGGAGGGGGCAGAGGCTAAAGGGAGGACAGGCTGGAGGGGGCACAGGCTGAAGGGGGCACAGGCTGAAGGGGGCACAGGCTGAAGGGGGCAGAGGGCACAGGCTGGAGGGAGCACAGGCTGGAGGGAGCACAGGGCACAGGCTGGAGGGGGCACAGGCTGGAGGGGGCACAGGGCACAGGCTGGAGGGGGCACAGGCTGGAGGGGGCACAGGCTGGAGGGGGCACAGGCTGGAGGGGGCACAGGGCACAGGCTGGAGGGGGCACAGGCTGGAGGAGGCACAGGCTGGAGGAGGCACAGGCTGGAGGGGGCACAGGCTGGAGGGGGCACAGGCTGGAGGGGGCACAGGCTGGAAGGGGCACAGGCTGGAGGGGGCACAGGGCACAGGCTGGAGGGGGCAGAGGCTGGAGGGGGCAGAGGCTGGAGGGGGCACAGGCTGGAGGGGGCACAGGGCACAGGCTGGAGGGGGCACAGGCTGGAGGAGGCACAGGCTGGAGGAGGCACAGGCTGGAGGGGGCACAGGCTGGAGGGGGCACAGGCTGGAAGGGGCACAGGCTGGAGGGGGCACAGGCTGGAGGGGGCACAGGGCACAGGCTGGAGGGGGCACAGGCTGGAGGAGGCACAGGCTGGAGGAGGCACAGGCTGGAGGGGGCACAGGCTGGAGGGGGCACAGGCTGGAGGGGGCACAGGCTGGAAGGGGCACAGGCTGGAGGGGGCACAGGGCACAGGCTGGAGGGGGCACAGGCTGGAGGAGGCACAGGCTGGAGGAGGCACAGGCTGGAGGGGGCACAGGCTGGAGGGGGCACAGGCTGGAAGGGGCACAGGCTGGAGGGGGAACAGGCTGGAGGGGGCACAGGCTGGAGGGAGCACAGGCTGCAGCGGAGCCGGCGGGCACAGGCTGAGGCGGAGGCTGGAGGGCAGACTCACCGCGCCGCACGTCGGGTGTAGGAGGAGAGGAGGGGCGGGCAGAGCTGCAGGACAGAAAGTCCCACCCTCCCTCCTCTCCAGGCGCGCGGGTACCCCCAGAGGTTGTGTGGCCCCCCGAGGTGGCGGGGGAGCGTTGCTGGCGGAGGCCGCACACCGGAGTGTGGGCCGGTCCGGGCCGGTTCCCTCATGTTGATGGGCGCACACCAGGCTGTGTGCGGACCCAGTGGCGGCATGGCGGTCCCTGATGGAGAGTGGGCGGTGAGCTGCAGGGCTGTGGGCCGGATGTGGGTGGGCGCAGACGGGGCTCTGTGCAAGGCCGGTGGCTGGGGCTCTGTGGGTCTGGTGCTTCCGGTTCCGGTGTTTGACACAGGACGGAGGCCATCACGGAAGTTGAGCGGATTTTGGGCGGAAGTGGCCTTCGGGTTTTATGTATAAGATATTCTTGTATATAGGAGCAGTATTATAGTAGTTATATTCTTGTATATAGGAGCAGTATTATAGTAGTTATATTCTTGTATATAGGGCAGTATTATAGTAGTTATATTCTTGTATATAGGAGCAGTATTATAGTAGTTATATTCTTGTACATAGGAGCAGTATTATAGTAGTTATTTTCTTGTATATAAGGGCAGCATTATAGTAGTTATATCTTGTATATAGGGCAGTATTATAGTTATATTCTTGTATATAGGGCAGTATTATAGTAGTTATATTCTTGTATATAGGAGCAGTATTATAGTAGTTATATTTCTTGTAATAGGGCAGTATTATAGTAGTTATATTCTTGTATTAGGGGCAGTATTATAGTAGTTATATTCTTGTATATAGGAGCAGTATTATAGTAGTTATATTCTTGTATATAGGGCAGTATTATAGTAGTTATATTCTTGTATATAGGGGCAGTATTATAGTAGTTATATTCTTGTATATAGGAGCAGTATTATAGTAGTTATATTCTTGTATATAGGGGCAGTATTATAGTAGTTATATTCTTGTATATAGGAGCAGTATTATAGTAGTTATATTCTTGTATATAGGGCAGTATTATAGTAGTTATATTCTTGTATATAGGGGCAGTATTATAGTAGTTATATTCTTGTATATAGGGGCAGTATTATAGTAGTTATATTCTTGTATATAGGGGCAGTATTATAGTAGTTATATTCTTGTATATAGGAGCAGTATTATAGTAGTTATATTCTTGTATATAGGGGCAGTATTATAGTAGTTATATTCTTGTATATAGGGGCAGTATTATAGTAGTTATATTCTTGTATATAGGAGCAGTATTATAGTAGTTATATTCTTGTATATAGGAGCAGTATTATAGTAGTTATATTCTTGTATATAGGAGCAGTATTATAGTAGTTATATTCTTGTATATAGGAGCAGTATTATAGTAGTTATATTCTTGTACATAGGAGCAGTATTATAGTAGTTATATTCTTGTATATAGGAGCAGTATTATAGTAGTTATATTCTTGTATATAGGAGCAGTATTATAGTAGTTATATTCTTGTATATAGGGGCAGTATTATAGTAGTTATATTCTTGTACATATGGGCAGTATTATAGTAGTTATATTCTTGTACATAGGAGCAGTATTATAGTAGTTATATTCTTGTATATAGGAGCAGTATTATAGTAGTTATATTCTTGTATATAGGGGCAGTATTATAGTAGTTATATTCTTGTACATAGGGGCAGTATTATAGTAGTTATATTCTTGTATATAGGGGCAGTATTATTATTATTATTATTATTATTATTTATTTATATAGCGCCATTAGGTTCCATGGCGCTTTACATGAGGTTGAGGGAGACAAGAACAAGTACACTAAATCTAGGCGATCAGGACGTACAGGTACAGGAGGGGCAGGGACCCTGTCCACGAGGGCTCACAGTCTATGAGGGGCGGGTGGGGATACAGTAGGATGGGGGAATGTCAGGTATGGGGCAGTCTCCTGGGTCTCATGGCAGGTTGTAGGCTTGACGGAACAAGTGAGTCTTCAGGTGACACTTGAAGCTACTCAGGGTAGGAGAGTGTCTGACGTGTTCGGGTAGGGAGTTCCAGAGTAAGGCAGATGCCCGGGAGAAGTCCTGGACTCGGTTGTGCGAAGAGGTGATGAGGGGGGAGCAGAGGAGGAGTTCTTGGGAGGAGCGGAGGTTGCGTGAGGGTAGGTATCGGGAGACCAGGTCGGAGATGTATGGTGGAGCCAGGTTGTGTATGGCTTTGTACGCCATGGTTAGTGTTTTGAATTGGGATCTCTTGGAGACGGGGAGCCAGTGAAGGGCTTGGCATAGGGGGGAGACAGGGGAGTAGTGGGAGGACATATAGATGAGTCGGGCAGCGGAGTTGAGGATAGACTGGAGAGGTGTGAGGGAGTTAGCCGGGAGGCCATTGAGAAGGAGGTTGCAGTAGTCAAGGCGGGAGATGATAAGAGCATGGATGAGTGTTTTAGCGGTGTCGTGGGTGAGGAAGGAGCGGATCCGTGAGATGTTCTTGAGCTGGAGCCGGAGGGATGTGGTGAGGGCCTCGATGTGGGGTTTGAAGGATAGGGAGGAGTCAAGGATTACCCCGAGGCATTTGGCTTGGGGGACTGGGGAGAGGGGGCAGTCGTTGACGCAGATGGATAGGTTGGGAGGTGGGGTGGAATTTCTTGGGGGGAAGACTATGAATTCAGTTTTGTCCATGTTGAGTTTAAGGAAGCGAGCAGAGAAGAAGGATGAGATGGCGGAAAGGCATTGAGGGATTTTCGAGAGTAGGGAGGTGATGTCGGGGCCGGACAGGTAGATTTGGGTGTCGTCGGCGTAGAGGTGGTACTGGTATTATAGTAGTTATATTCTGTAGTGCGGTTTCTTCTCACCTGATGGTTGGGGTGAAGACTCTACTTCCATGTTAGATGTAAACCTCTCACTTTGGGCTCCTAAGACCCCGACTGGTAGTGATTGGTCTCCAGGAGCCAGGTCTCCTTCCAATTCCTCGTTGATGGGAAAAGTGATATCTGCGACCGGCTCCTCTTTGATCTTGAGCGGTTTGGCGTCCTCGGACACCCGCTCGGGGTGCACGATCTTCTCGTACTCCTCGGACAGCTGCTTACTGACCTGTGAACAGACAGAGGATTAACCCGGAGTCAGTGCAGAGCGGCTCAATCTCAGCCATCACAGGTGAGTGGATAATCCCTGCAGATACTGAACGGATGGATTATACTTCCATGTGCAGCAGCTGCACAATCACAAGGAGAAGGGGAAGTTGATAACCAAGATCCTCCAGCAATCAGCTGGGATCTGTGGGAAATCCGGCAATAGGTGTGCAGTTTACCTACAGCGCCACTACAGGACAGATCAGGCATTATATCATTGCATGGAGCTGATCCCGCTCTGTGCTGCATGTGACAGCCGAGCTACACAGCCCGCACCAGGGAACAAGCACAGAGATCAGTGCCAGCTCCAACTTCAACAATTTAACCCCTTAAATAAAGGATGAAGGACATAGTGTCCTACATACTGATGGGGAGATCATATACACCAGGATGGGGACACATCTATAGCAGGATGGGGGACCATACACTGAAGGAACATACACAACAGGCTGGGTGACCACACATACAAGGCAGGGGGACCACAAATACCAGGCTGGGGGACCACACACACACCAGGCTGGGGGACCATACATACCAGGCTGGGGGACCACACATACCAGGCTGAGGAACCATACATACCAGGCTGGGGGGCCACACATACCAGGCTGATGGACCATACATACCAGGCTGGGGGACCATACATACCAGGCTGGGGGACCACACATACCAGGCTGGGGGACCATACATACCAGGCTGGGGGACCATACATACCAGGCTGAGGGACCATACATACCAGGCTGGGGGACCATACATACCAGACTGAGGAACCATACATACCAGGCTGGGGGACCATACATACCAGGCTGGGGGACCATACATACCAGGCTGGGGGACCAACATACCAGGCTGGGCAGGGGGACCACACATACCAGGCGGGAGGGACCAACATACAGGCTGGACATACCACACATACATCCAGGCTGGGGGACCACAACATACCAGGCTGGGGACCACACATACCAGGCTGGGGACCAACATACGCAGGCTGGGGGACCACACATACCAGGCTGGGGGACCACACATACCAGGCTGGGGCGACAAATCCACTAATGACACACATCCAGCTGGACCACACATACCAGGCTGGGGGACCACACATACCACTGGGGACATAACGTGGGGACCAACACCACCAGGGAGGACCATACATACCAGGCTGGGGACCACACATACCAGGCTGGGAGGACCACACATACCAGGCTGAGAGGACCACACATACCAGGCTGGGGAACCATACATACCAGGCTGGGGAACCATACATACCAGGCTGGGGAACCATACATACCAGGCTGGGGACCATACATACCAGGCTGGGGGACCACACATACCAGGCTGGGGGACCACACAATACCAGGCTGGGGGACCACACATACCAGGCTGGGGGACCAAACCAGGGACCAACATACCAGGCTGGGGACCACACACACCAGGCTGATGGACCATACATACCAGGCTGGGGGACCACACCACACATACCAGGCTGGGGGGACCACACACCCAGGCTGGGTGAACCATACATACCAGGCTGAATGACCATACATACCAGGCTGGGGGACCACACATACCAGGCTGGGGGACCGCACATACCAGGCTGGGGGACCACAAATACCAGGCTGGGGGACCACACATACCAGGCTGGGGGACCATACATACCAGACTGAGGAACCATACATACCAGGCTGATGGACCATACATACCAGACTGAGGAACCATACATACCAGGCTGGGGGACCATACATACCAGACTGAGGAACCATACATACCAGGCTGGGGGACCATACATACCAGGCTGGGGGACCATACATACCAGGCTGGGGGACCATACATACCAGGCTGGGGGACCACAAATACCAGGCTGAGGGACCACACATAACAGGCTGAGGGACCACACATACCAGGCTGAGGAACCATCACATACCAGGCTGGGGGGACCACACATACCAGGCTGGGGAACCAATACATTCCAGGCTATGGGGACCACACATACCAGGCTGGGGGGACCACACATACCAGGCTGGGGGACCACACATACCAGGCTGGGGGACTACACATACCAGGCTGGAGGACCACAAATACCAGGCTGATGGACCACACATACCAGACTGAGGGACCACACATACCAGGCTGGGGAACCATACATACCAGGCTGGGGAACCATACATACCAGGCTGGGGAACCATACATACCAGGCTGGGGAACCATACATACCAGGCTGGGGGACTACACATACCAGGCTGGGGGACCACAAATACCAGGCTGGGGGACCACACATACCAGGCTGGGGGACCACACATACCAGGCTGGGGGACCACACATACCAGGCTGGGGGACCACACACACCAGGCTGATGGACCATACATACCCGGCTGGGGGACCACCCACACATACCAGGCTGGGGGGACCACACACCCAGGCTGGGTGAACCATACATACCAGGCTGAATGACCATACATACCAGGCTGGGGGACCACACATACCAGGCTGGGGGACCGCACATACCAGGCTGGGGGACCACAAATACCAGGCTGGGGGACCACACATACCAGGCTGGGGGACCACACATACCAGGCTGGGGGACCACACACACCAGGCTGATGGACCATACATACCAGGCTGGGGGACCATACATACTAAGTTGGCGGAAGAATGGGGTAAGGGTACCAGGATGGAGAGTGTGTATAGTGATAACAGACATGACAAGGAATGAAAGACCACAAAGGTGTCATAGCGGTGAGCTGTAGGACGAAGAGACTGATCCAAAACCAGTGCAGAACAAGTGATCACCGAACCCCATCCAGCAGTGAGAAGATCCCCTTAAGAGTAATGATTACGTTATGAAAAGTTCCTCAACATAACAGGTTCAGGCTCAGATTAGAAAACAGGTTTATAACATGGAGATTTGTGTGTCCCCGGGGAGATGGACTGGAAGCTGTAAAGTGTCAGAAACAGCTCAGACTGACCAGATGTGGGGACACGAGGACACAAGAACACAAGGACACCAGGACACGAGGACACAAGGACACGAGGACACAAGAACACAAGGACACCAGGACACAAGGACACCAGGACACAAGAACACAAGGACACCAGGACACAAGGACACGAGGACACAAGAACACAAGGACACCAGGACACAAGGACACGAGGACACCAGGACACAAGAACACAAGGACACCAGGACACAAGAACACAAGGGACACCAGGACACAAGAACACAAGGACAAGAGGACACAAGGACACCAGGACACGAGAACACAAGACACAAGAAGTTATAGAGAGCGGCACTCGGGTGGATGAAGTGCAGCTTTATTAATTAAGAGTCCATGAGGTGAACAAGCAGGGAGGGATAAGAATGCAGGATGACAGTAACCGTTTCACACCGACTGGCGCTTCTACAGGTCACCTCATGGACTCTTAATTAATAAAGCTGCAACTGCACTTCATCCACTCGAGTGCCGCTCTCTATAACCTCTATGGATCTTCAACCTTAGCTGTGCACCGCTGGAGGAGGATACCACTTTCCGGTTCTGTGCTATTTACCACCGCACTGCAGGTCAGTGCCCGGTTTTCATCACTCACAACACAAGGACGCGGGAACGCAAAGATGCGGGAACACAAAGACCCGGGAACACAAAGACCCGGGAACACAAAGACCCGGGAACACAAAGACCCGGGAACACAAAGACCCGGGAACACAAGGACGGGGGAACACAAGGACGGGGAAACACACGGACCCGGGAACACAAGGACGCGGGAACACAAGGACGCGGGAACACAAGGACGCGGGAACACAAGGACGCGGGAACACAAGGTCGCGGGAACACAAGGACGCGGGAACACAAGGTCGCGGGAACACAAGGACGCGGGAACACAAGGACGAGGGAACACAAGGACGCGGGAACACAAGGACGCGGGAACACAAGGACACGGGAACACAAGGACGGGGAAACACACGGACCCGGGAACACAAGGACGCGGGGAACACAAGGACGCGGGAACACAAGGACCCGGGAACACAAGGACACGAGAACACAAGGACACGAGAACACAAGGACGCGGGAACACAAGGACGCGGGAACACAAGGGCGCGGGAGCACAAGGACGCGGGAACACAAGGACGCGGGAACACAAGGACGCGGGAACACAAGGACGGGGAAACACACGGACCCGGGAACACAAGGACGCGGGAACACAAGGACGCGGGAACACAAGGGACGCGGGAACACAAGGTCGCGGGAACACAAGGACGCGGGAACACAAGGACGGGGAGGAAACACCACGGACCCGGGGAACACAAGGACGCGGGAACACAAGGACGCGGGAACACAAGGTCGCGGGAACACAAAGGACCAGGCGGGAACACAAGGACCGCGGGAACACAAGGACCCGGGAACACAAGGACCCGGGAACACAAGGACGCGGGTACACAAGGACGCAGGAACACAAGGACGCGGGAACACAAAGACCGGGAACACAAGGACCCGGGAACACAAGGACGCGGGAACACAAGGACGCGGGAACACAAGGACGGGGAAACACAGGACCCGGGAACACAAGGACGCGGGAACACAAGGACGCGGGAACACAAGGACGCGGGAACACAAGGACGCGGGAACACAAGGACGCGGGAACACAACGGACGCGGGAACACAAGGACGGGGAACACACACGGACCCGGGAACACAAGGACGCGGGAACACAAGGACGCGGGAACAGGAACACAAGGACGCGGGAACACAAGGCGGGGAAAACAAGGACGCGGGAACACAAGGACGGGGAAAAACACAACGGACCGGGAACACAAGGACGCGGGAACACAAGGACGCGGGGAACACAAGGACGCGGGGAGGGAACACAAGGACGCGGGAACACAAGGACGCGGGAACACAAGGACGCGGGAACACAAGGACGCGGGGAACACAAGGACCCGGGAACACAAGGACCGCGGGAACACAAGGACCGGGAACACAAGGACGCGGGAACACAAGGACGCGGGAACACAAGAGGAACACAGGACGCGGGAACACAAGGACGCGGGAACACAAGGACCCGGGAACACAAGGACGCGGGAACACAAGGACGCGGGAAAGGGAACACAAGGACGCGGGAACAAAGGACGGGAAACACAGGACCCGGGAACACAAGGACGCGGACGGGAACACAAGGACGCGGGAACACAAGGACGCAGGAGGAACACAAGGTCGCGGGAACACAGAGGACCAGGCGGGAAAGAGACACAAGGTCGCGGGAACACAAGGACGCGGGAACACAAGGACGCGGGAACACAAGGACGCGGGAACACAAGGACGGGGAAACACAAGGACCACGGGAGGAACACAAGGACGCGGGAACACAAGGACGCGGGAACACAAGGACGCGGGAACACAAGGTCGCGGGAACACAAGGACGCGGGAACACAAGGACGGGGAAAACACACGGACCCGGGAACACAAGGACGCGGGAACACAAGGACGCGGGAACACAAGGACGCGGGAACACAAGGACGCAGGAACACAAGGTCGCGGGAACACAAGGACGCGGGAAACACAAGGACGCGGGAACACAAGGACGCGGGAAACACAAGGACGCGGGGAACACCAAGGACCCGGGAACACAAGGACCCGGGAACACAAGGACCCGGGAACACAAGGACGCGGGAACACAAGGACCCGGGAACACAAGGGACGTGGGAACACAAGGACGCGGGGGAACACACGGACCCAGAAACACAAGGACGCGGGAACACACAAGGACAAAAGAACACAAGGACATGAGGACACAAGGACACAAGGACATGGGAACACAAAGACAAAAGAACACAAGGACAAGAGAACACAAGGACATGAGAACACAAGGACACGAGAACACAAGGACAAGAGAACACAAGAACACAGGGACATGAGGACACAAGGACATGAGGACACAAGGACATGAGAACACAAGGACAAAAGAATACAAGGACAAGAGAACACAAGGACCCGGGAACACAAAACATGAGAACACAAGGACCCGGGAACACAAGACATGAGAACACAAGGACACGAGAACATGAGGACACAAGGACCCGGGAACACAAGACATGAGAACACAAGGACACGAGAACACAAGGACACGAGAACACAAGGACACGAGAACACAAGGACACGAGAACACAAGGACACGAGAACACAAGGACACGAGGACACAAGGACACAAAGACATGAGAGCACAAGGACAAAAGAACACAAGGACACGAGAACACAAGCACAAGAGAACACAAGGACATGAGAACACAAGGACACGAGAACACAAGGACACGAGAACACAAGGACAAGAGAACACAAGGACACGAGAACACAAGGAGAAGAGAACACAAGGACACGAGAACACAAGCACAAGAGAACACAAGGACATGAGAACACAAGGACACGAGAACACAAGGACAAGAGAACACAAGAACACAGGGACACGAGGACACAAGGACAAAAGAACACAAGGACAAGAGAACACAAGGACATGAGGACACAGGGACATGAGAACACAAGGACAAAAGAACACAAGAACACAAGGACATGAGGACACAAGGACCCAGGAACACAAGACATGAGAACACAAGGACACGAGAACACAAGGACACGAGAACACAAGGACACGAGAACACAAGGACACGAGAACACAAGGACACGAGAACACAAGGACACGAGAACACAAGGACAAGAGAACACAAGGACAAGAGAACACGAGGACACAAGGACACAAGAACACGAGAACACAAGGACACGAGAACACAAGGACATGAGAACACAAGGACACGAGAGCACAAGGACATGAGGACACAAGAACACGAGAACACAAGGACATGGGAACACAAGGACACAATGACACAAGGACACGACAACACAAGGACACGAGAACACAAGGACACAATGACACAAGACACGAGAACACAAGGAAATGAGGACACAAGAACACAATGACACAAGCACACGAGAACACCAGGACACAAGAACACAAGGACACGAGAACTCAAGGACATGAGAACACAAGGACACGAGAACACAAGGACACGAGAACACAAAGACATGACAACACAAGGACATGGGAACACAAGGACACGGGAACACAAGGACACAAGAACACAATGACACAAGGACACGGGAACACAAGGACACGAGAACACAAAGACATGAGAACACAAGGACACGAGAACACAAGGACAAGAGAACACAAGGACAAGAGAACACAAGGACACAAGAACACAATGACACAAGGACACGGGAACACAAGGGCACAGGAACACAAGGACACGGGAACACAAGGACACGGGAACACAAGGACACAGGAACACAAGGACACGAGAACACAAGGACACGGGAACACAAGGACACAGGAACACAAGGACACGAGAACACAATGACACGGGAACACAATGACACGGGAACACAAGGACACGGGAACACAAGGACACGGGAACACAAGGACACAGGAACACAAGGATATGAGGATACAAGGACACGGTCTGTACAAAGGGAAAAGAGGGCAGAGAAGAAACAAGATCTTAAAATTCAACTCTGACAGGTCTTAACTGCTCTTAATTTAATTTTTATTTCTGTATTTATATGCAATAAAGTTATTTTCTACCTTAACCATGTCCTATTTATGGATGTGGGGCCAATTATTTGTTTTCTTTTAAACATGTCCTCTCTCTCCCTCTCTCTGTTTTGAGGGGGGATAACATGAAGAAACGTTCCTCTATCCCACTCCGATACCCAACACCCACAGGAAGCTGTACAGGCCTACAGTATGTGAAGATACCATGGAGAAAAGCTCCTGTATCCCCATAGCCAGCGATCACTGCACACAGTACGAAGAACAGTATATACAGTATATGGTTATAGATAGTGATTGGTAAGAAATTATACCATGAAGAGAAGCTCCTCTATCCCCTCCATACCCGGCCATCACTGCACACAACACTGGTTATAGATACCAATCACAATCTATAACCACCACTGTGTGCAGATCTCTGGGTATGAAGGGGGAAAGGGGATAACAGGCTGTGATCCTTCAGTGAAGTAAACCTCTCCCGCCCCCCTGCACATGTAAGAAGCCTGCACCCCCTGAACACCTGCAGCATGTATGAAGCCTGCGCCCCCCGCTCACCTGCAGCATGTATGAAGCCTGCGCCCCCTGCAGCATGTATGAAGCCTGCGCCCCCCCCCGCTCACCTGCAGCATGTATGAAGCCTGGGCCCCCTGCTCACCTGCAGCATACAAGAAGCCTGCGTCCCCCCCACTCACCTGCAGCATGTAAGACGCCCGCGCACCCCCCGCTCACCTGCAGCATGTAAGAAGCCTGCGCCCCCCGCTCACCTACAGCATGTATGAAGCCTGCACTCCTCGCTCACCTAAAGCATGTAAGAAGCCTGCGCCCCCCCCCCCCCCGCTCACCTGCAGCATGTAAGAAGCCTGCGCCCCCCCGCTCACCTGCAGCATGTATGAAGCCTGCGCCCCCCCCCCGCTCACCTGCAGCATGTATGAAGCCTGCGCCCCCCGCTCACCTGCAGCATACAAAAAGCCTGCGCCCCCCCCTCACCTGCAGCATGTAAGAAGCCGCGCAGCCCCTGCTCACCTGCAGCATGTAAGAAGCCGGCGCCCCCCCACTCACCTGCAGCATGTATGAAGCCTGCACTCCTCGCTCACCTGCAGCATGTAAGAAGCCTGCGCCCCCCGCTCACCTGCAGCATGTAAGAAGCCTGCCCCCGCTCTACCTGCAGCATGTAAGAAGTCTGCGCCCCCCCCCCCCCCCGCTCACCTGCAGCATGTAAGAAGCCTGCGCCCCCCCCCCCACCACCACCGCTCGCCTTCAGCATGTAAGAAGTCCGCACACCCCCCCCCTCACCTGCAGTATGTAAGAAGCCTGCGCCCTCCCGCTCACCTGCAGCATGTAAGAAGCCTGCGCCGCCCCGCTCACCTGCAGCATGTAAGAAGCCTGCGCCCCCCGCCTCACCTGCAGCATATAAGAAGCCTGCACCCCCCCGCCTCACCTGCAGCATATAAGAAGCCTGCACCCCCCTGCTCACCTGCAGCATGTAAGAAGCCTGCGCCCCTGCTCACCTGCAGCATGTATGAAGCCTGCACCCCCCGCTCACCTGCAGCATGTATGAAGCCTGCGCCCCCCCCCGCTCACCTGCAGCATGTATGAAGCCTGGGCCCCCGCTCACTCACTGCAGCATACAAGAAGCCTGCGTCCCCCCACTCACCTGCAGCATGTAAGACGCCCGCGCACCCCCCGCTCACCTGCAGCATGTAAGAAGCCTGCGCCCCCCCTCACCTACAGCATGTATGAAGCCTGCACTCCTCGCTCACCTAAAGCATGTAAGAAGCCTGCGCCCCCCCCCCCCCCCCGCTCACCTGCAGCATGTAAGAAGCCTGCGCCCCCCGCTCACCTGCAGCATGTATGAAGCCTGCGCCCCCCCCCCGCTCACCTGCAGCATGTATGAAGCCTGCGCCCCCCGCTCACCTGCAGCATACAAAAAGCCTGCGCCCCCCCACTCACCTGCAGCATGTAAGAAGCCCGCGCAGCCCCTGCTCACCTGCAGCATGTAAGAAGCCGGCGCCCCCCCACTCACCTGCAGCATGTATGAAGCCTGCACTCCTCGCTCACCTGCAGCATGTAAGAAGCCTGCGCCCCCCGCTCACCTGCAGCATGTAAGAAGCCTGCGCCCCCGCTCACCTGCAGCATGTAAGAAGTCTGCGCCCCCCCCCCCCGCTCACCTGCAGCATGTAAGAAGCCTGCGCCCCCCCCCCCACCACCACCGCTCGCCTTCAGCATGTAAGAAGTCCGCACACCCCCCCCGCTCACCTGCAGTATGTAAGAAGCCTGCGCCCTCCCGCTCACCTGCAGCATGTAAGAAGCCTGCGCCGCCCCGCTCACCTGCAGCATGTAAGAAGCCTGCGCCCCCCGCTCACCTGCAGCATATAAGAAGCCTGCACCCCCCCGCTCACCTGCAGCATATAAGAAGCCTGCACCCCCCTGCTCACCTGCAGCATGTAAGAAGCCTGCGCCCCTGCTCACCTGCAGCATGTATGAAGCCTGCACCCCCCCGCTCACCTACAGCATGTATAAAGCCTGCGCCCCCCGCTCACCTGCAGCATGTAAGAAGCCTGCGCCCCCCTGCACATGTATGAAGCCTGCACTCCCCGCTCAATCGCAGCATGTAAGAAGCCTGCGCCGCCCGCTCACCTGTAGCATGTAAGAAGCCTGCGCCCACCCCCCCCCCCCCGCTCACCTGCAGCATGTATGAAGCCTGCACTCCTCACTCACCTGCAGCATGTAAGAAGCCTGCACCCCCCCGCTCACCTGCAGCATGTAAGAAGCCTGTGCCCCCCTGCACATGTATGAAGCCTGCACTCCCCGCTCAATTGCAGTATGTAAGAAGCCTGCGCCGCCCTCTCACCTGTAGCATGTAAGAAGCCTGCGCCCCCCCCGCTCACCTGCAGCATGTAAGAAGCCTGCGCACCCCCCGCTCACCTGCAGCATGTAAGAAGCCTGCGCCCCCCGCCCTCACCTGCAGCATGTAAGAAGCCTGCACCCCCTGCGCACCTGCAGCATGTATGAAGCCTGCACCCTCCGATGACCTGCAGCATGTATGATGCCTGCGCCCCCGCTCACCTGCAGCATGTAAGAAGTCTGCGCCCCCTGCTCACCTGCAGCATGTAAGAAGCCTGCACCCCTGCAGCATGTATGAAGCCTCCGCCACACCGCTCACCTGCAACATGTATGAAGCCTGCACCCACCGATGACCTGCAGCATGTATGAAGCCTGCGCGCCCCCCGCTCACCTGCAGCATGTGTGAAGCCTATACCCCAGCTCACCTGCAGCATGTAAGAAGCCTGCGCCCCCCCCGTCACCTGCAGCATATATGAAGCCTCCACCCCCCCCCCCTCCCGCTCACCTGCAGCATGTACGTGTGATAATCCTTAATCCTCTGCTGCCAGAACTTCTGCAGGGACAGAACGCTGCCGATCCCCATCTCATGAAACGTCTGCTCCATCACGTCTGAGAAGGGCGTCTGCCCCAGCCGGGCTTCCCGGTCCACATTGAACCTCAGCATCTTGGTGAACTTCAGACAGTACTCGTGGGCGACGTCCGTCAGGGTGTCCAGGACGCTCTCGTTGGCGGAGTCGAAGCCGGCGTGGGCGAGGACCGTGGCCACAGACTGGTACATCAGCTGGCGGCACGAGTGGTAACTCAGCTCCGTTACCGGCTCGCCTTTACCCCTGACATCAAGTATAAGAAAAAATCAAATTGATGGATAATCACTCACTGCTGAGGGTTTGTTACAGTTGTCACAAATACATAACCTGAAGCTCCTGGGCTCTAATGCACAAGTCGGATGGATCTGGCTGGTACCGGCAGCCTCATCCGTCACGTGTACGGCTCAATTCACACATCCAGGAGCGGCACAACACAAGACACACACAGACTTTACTCAGGTCACTTCTGGTTTTTATTTTTTCTCACTCTAGATGAGCCCTTGATCCAACCCAATGAAAGGATCCCGAGAGGACACGTCACATGGTTTATTCTAATTTATCATCAGATCCCCTGCACAGATCTCACCTGGATCTGGGATCCTAATGGATGTGAGAAGATCCACAACACTCTGTGTCCGTGCGCTGCCCGAGAAGAAAAGTGAACAGAACCCAGGGGAGATACAAGGAGGTGTGAATACGACCATGCACCGAGTGTGAGATACCCACTGAGCTCAACACAATGCAAATCTGGTCATTACATTATACAGCCAACACGCACACGTCAGCTGGTGCACATACATACACACACACACACGTCAGCAGGTGTACATATACACACACACACACGTCAGCAGGTGTACATATACACACGTCAGCTGGTGTACATATATACACACACACACGTCAGCTGGTGTACATATACACACGTCAGCTGGTGTACATATATACACACACGTCAGCTGGTGTACATATATACACACACACGTCAGCTGGTGTACATATACACACATCAGCTGGTGTACATGTACACACGCACACGTCAGCTGGTGTACATATACACACACATACGTGTCACACGGCGTACCCAAACACACACACGTCAGCTGGTGTACATATACACACACACACACAGGTCAGCTAGTGTACATATACACACGTAAGCTGGTGTACATATACACACACGTGTCACATGGCGTACCCAAACACACACGTCAGCTGATGTACATATACACACACACATCAGCTGTGGTACATACACACACACACATGTCACACGGCATATGCATACACGATATCACACAGCGCTTACGTACACACGCACACGCGATGTCACAGGTGTATATGTATACCAGAGCGTTGCGACATCCCACCTTACAGCTATAGGGTCCTACAATCACGTGAAAAAAAATAAAAAGTGCATTAAAGGGAACCAACCAGCAGGATTTAGGTCTATAAAGTGAAGCCGGTTCCTTACAAGCTCTGGGATACTGAATGCAATCAGACCTTTAACTTCAATGATTCCATGTATGATTGCAGAGAAAAAGAGTCATAAAACTCCTGGAAAACAGGGCAGCAGATGATTGATGTGTGCAGCACTGCCTCACTATGAAGGGATGGGATTCTTTTATTACTCCCCTGTTTGCTCTAAGCCAAACCCTCCTCCCTCCCTTTCTGTCACTATATACCAGGCACAGGATGCTTGACATAGTGCATGGTGATAGCACAATATAAGGCTCCTATGTGCCCCAGATCATCAACCCCTCCCTCCCGATCAGTATATACCAGGCACTGGGTGTCTGACATAATGCATTGTGATAGCACAATGTCAGGCTCCTATGTGCCACAGATCATATCTCCATCCCTCCCTGCCAGTGTATACCAGGCACTGGGTGTCTGACATAGGAGCCTGACATTGTGCTATCACCATGCACTATGTCAGACACCCAGTGCCTGGTATATACTGACAGGGAGGGAGGGAGTGATGATCTGGGGCACATAGGAGCCTGACATTGTGCTATCACCATGCACTATGTCAGACACCCAGTACCTTGTATATATTGACAGGGAGGGAGTGATGATCTGGGGCACATAGGAGCCTGCCATGTGCCCCAGATCATCACCCCCTCGCTCCCTCCATCCCTGTCAGTATATACCAGGCACTGGGTGTCTGACATAGTGCATGGTGATAGCACAATGTCAGGCTCCTCTGTGCCCCAGATAATCACTTCCTCCCTCCCTCCTGTCAGTATATACCAGGAACTGGGTGTCTGACATAGTGCATGGTGATAGCACAATGTCAGGCTCCTATGTGCCCGAGCTCATCACTTCCTCTGTCCCGTCCTGTCAGTATATACCAGGCACTGGGTGTCTGACATAGTGCATGGTGATAGCACAATGTCAGGCTCCTATGAGCCTCAGATCATCACTTCGTCCCTCCCTCCCTCACCTGCGTCTCCACTTTTCCGGCTTCTACTGTCTGTGATCGCGCGACCACAAGCAGGAGAGAACCCCGTCCCCTCCAGTCTGTGCGCATCCCCGGTCTCCTCTCACAGACTGTGGTCACAAGCAGGAGAGTAGACCGGGACACCAACTCTGTGATGACAATAGCTGTGACTGGAGGGGGCGGGGTCTTTTCCTCTGACTGGCCAATCACAGACAAGAAAAGCAGTGAGAAGCCGGAGACGCAGACAGGAGGGAGGGAGTGATGATCTGGGGCACAGAGGAGCCTGACATTGTGCTATCACCAGGCACTATGTCAGACACCCAGTGCCTGGTATATAGTGACAGGGAGGGGGTGATGATCTTAGACACAGAGGAGCCTGACATTGTGCTATCACCATGCACTATGTCAGACACCCAGTGCCTGGTATATACTGACAGGGAGGGAGGGGGTGATGATCTGAGGCACAGAGGAGCCTGACATTGTGCTATCACCATGCACTATGTCAGACACCCAGTGCCTGGAATATACTGACAGGGAGGGAGGGGGTGATGATCTGAGGCACAGAGGAGCCTGACATTGTGGCATCACCAGGCACTATGTCAAACATCCTGCGCCTGGTATATAGTTTCAAGGAGGGACGGGGTTATGATCTGAGGCACATAGTGCATGGTGATAGCACAATGTCAGGCTCCTATGTCAGACACTCTGCGCCTGGTATATACTGACAGAGAGGGATGGGGTGATGATCTAAGGCACAGAGGAGCCTGACATTGTGCTATCACCAGGCACTATGTCAGACATCCTGTGCCTGGTATATACTGACAGGAGGGAGGGGGTGATGATCTGGGGCACATAGGAGCCTGACATTGTGCCATCACCATGCACTATGTCAAACACCCTGTGCCTGGTATATAGTGACAGGGAGGGACGGGGTTATGATTTGACGCACATAGGAGCCTGACATTGTGCTATCACCAGGCACTATGTCAGACACCCTGTGCCTGGTATATACTGACAGGAGGGAGGGGGTGATGATCTGGGGCACATAGGAGCCTGACATTGTGCTATCACCAGGCACTATGTCAGACACCCTGTGCCTGGTATATAGTGACTGGGAGAGAAGGGGGGGAGGGTTTGGCTGAGAGCAAGCAGGGTAGTAATAAAAGAAACCCAACCCCACATAGTGGAAAAGAAACAGAATCGTTTGCGCCAAACTGCTATAAAAGATTATATGGGGTCGGTTTAATAACCCCTCCGCTTGAGAAAGACGCTATCTGCGTTGAAACGCGTTGTGACTAGAGGGACCCACTTGCTGATTAAAGCTGAAAGGTAAAATATCTAATGGCAGAGTCCTTGTGTGTATCTTAGCGCTCATTATATCACATTATCTTTTGGAGCTACAACCCCACATAGTGACGCTGTGCTGCACTTGTGCTAATTTGCTGCACTTGTTTCCTGGGGTTTGATAACACTTATCTCTGCAATCATACAAAAAATCATTGAAGTGAAGGTATCCCAGTGGCTTCACTTTATAGCCCTAAATCCTGATGGTTGGTTCCCTTTAAAGATTGGAAAAATAAATAAAATTCATTTTTATTGATCCATTATTTAGAAAGTAAATAGAAAATAATATTCACAAAAAAATAGCCACGAGGTGGCACCAAACTCCCATCAATTATATAATATAAAATGCTAGAGTCCGAACGAGAATGTGATCAAGATGTTATCAAATATATTCAAATCCAATAAATAAAATCCAATTAAAAAATCCAAATCCAATAAACAAAGTGCTGATGTGCAACAAATTGTTATAAGGGAGAGAATACGACTACCCAGATCACTGTACATTACACTTTGTGTGAGATTGAAGATCAGATTTTTGCACTTCATTTATTGGATTTCATTTATTGCATTTGGATTTTTTTTATTGGATTTTATTTATTGGATTTTAATATATTTGATAACATCTTAATCACGTTCTAGCATTTACTATGATATAACAATATTGATGGGAGTGTGGTGCCACCTAGTGGCCATCTGTGAATATTACTTTATATTATAAAATACATCTTAATCATTATTCTGGCCTTTAATGGACTTTTTTCTCTATGTGTTTGGTGCTTGCCTATTAGTACAAGTCCATTTTAGAGCATATACTATTAGTAAACATTATCAGTGCTGAATGTACAGCTATAGGGTCTTATAATAGACAAGTTTCCATCCAGTATGTGTTTCCTTATTATTGCACCCACAAGCATACCCTCCCACCTCCCCCGTACCGGTAGAAGTCGCTCTCCGGGTCGCTGTGCCGGATCTGGAATGGCAGTCTGGGCGTCTTACAATCCTGCGGCAGTAAATCTTCTGGGAGGGGCGGGGTTGGCGGTCTCTGGGGGAGGGGCTCACTCTCCTCCACCTTTATCCCCTCCACCGGCTGTTGCTGGCTGTGTGTCTGGGCGGCAGCAATGAGGCTGCGCAGCTTGCGGTTGTGCTGGATCAGCTGGATGGTGTGTATGGTGAGGCTGCATGGCTCCGAGGGGATGTCCAGCATTGTGGTGGGCCGGGGCCGGTTGGCAGATGGCTGGTGCAGCGGGGGCTCTTGCATCTCCACTGTGCGAAACTCCCTCTGCAGGAGATCGAAGGAGTTGCGGCTGGCCTGGCCAGTGGGCACCGGGATCTCACCCCAATAGCGCATCATTGTGAGAAAATGTCTGATACTCAGAAACCTAAAGTAAGATGGAGGCTACCAAGGGCAGATAGAGGCTCCGGTTACTGAGATCCAGGTGACGGTGATTGATCGCCGGCCTCCATCTGTGGGCGCCTCTGATCTGTAGCAAGACAAAGGGGGAAACCATCGGATCAGACATTAACGTGTGACTGTGAATCCTGTGTCTATATGATTCCCCCCTCTCATTCTCAGTTGTCTCTGAGCTGGTGGGTGCAGACTTGTGGCTACGATGTATCCCGTACACAACACACACAGACATGAGGGATTCCTGCTCTCTCATCTTTATCTAGCACATGTTCAGAAGCAGCAGCAGTGTAGAGGACATTATACAGCGGCACTGGGCAGTGTAGATGTTAATCAAGCTATGGAGGGGAATAAAACACAAGAAAGCAGTGTAGATGTGAATCCAGCTGTAGGTAAAAGAAAACATTAAAAAGCAGCAACAGCCACATGGAGGACATTATACATCAGTACTGAGCAATGCAGCTGTGAATCAAGCACAGGGGAGAGATATAATACTTAGTAGAAAAAGGTACCTCAGAGGGAATTATAAGGCAGTACTGAGCAGTGAAACTGTGAATCCAGCCTTGTGGAGAGATAAAATACTAAAAAGCAGCCGCATTATATAAAAGTACAAAGTAGTGAGGATCCAGCACTGGAGTAAGATAAAACACTTACTAGAAAACAGCCGTATAAGGACAGTGTCACGCTCCTGGAGGAAGGCACCCTAGAGTGGACCGAACTCCCCTGGGTGAGCTGGTCCTAGTTGATCCAACCCCTATACAGGGATTGTCAGGGGCAAGTTCAGGGGTCTAAATACCACAGCGGCCGGTACCAGTGGGGTGGCTCGTAGAGTTAACTTAACGGAGGTATAGCAGAGAAGAGCCGGAGGTGCCAGACCTCGAGATACAGACAGGACAGAGGGCTGGGAGAATACCCACGAGTGAGAGAGCACAAGGTGGGCCTGACTAACAGCCAGATATGCATAAAGCAACTAACAAAATAATCAGGCACCTCCCAGCAGTGGAGGCGGACTCCTATACCAGAGGACGGACAGCTATTGGCCAAGGGGAGTGTCAGGCTGAGCCGTGCTGGCCCCTGGATTCACGGGGAGGAGCGCGGCCGCGCCCAATGCACCGCTTGTTACACTGTCTATTGTAGTGTGCTGGTGTGCGAACCCCGGTGACCAGCTTCGAGACACTGCACGCCTGGGCAGCGGATGCCCGCCCGGCGGAACAGGGTAAAACGCAGTTTCAGGGAAGGTGAGCAGGGGAGCAGTGCCAGGGAACCTAACAGACAGTGTATATTAGTACTGAGCAGTGTAGCTGTGAATCCAGCTCTTTGAGAACTAAAACATAAAAAAAGCAGCAAGAGAAGCATGAAGGACAATATATAACAGCACTGAGCAGTGTATATGTGAATCAAGCTAAGGAGAGGGGAAAACACAAAAAACAGCAGCAAGCAGGACAATTTACATCAGTATTGAGCAGTGTAGAAGTGAATCCAGCACTGGGCAGAGGTAAAACACTTACTATACTTTTGTGACCTCATACTGGGGGTAGGAGTACCATGTTATACCACTACTGGGCATCACCACGATACTATCTTGGTGTGGGTGCACCGAAAAATAAACACACAAAAAAGCTACTGGATGCTGCTTTATTAATGCACTATGTGGGCCCAAAGCTATTGCCCCAGGAGGGCTGTGACATCACAATGGGGGTGGGTTTTGTAACTGTGGGGGCAGCGGCTGTCTCTCCCCCCCACCCCATGGGGAGCAGAGTGAGTGGGTACCATGGGAGGGGAGACCAGGACAGGGGGAGAGGAGATTGCCAGGGGAGAGAAGTGTGCAGAGACTAGGACCTGTGGGAGAAGAGCGTGCAGAGACTGGGACTGGAGCACGCGGAGACTGGGATCGGGGAGGGGAGCGTGCAGAGACTGGGACTGGAGCGTGCGGAGACTGGGGCTGGGGAGAGGAGCGTGCAGAGACTGGGGCCGGAGCGTGCAGAGACTGGGACTGCAGCGTGCGCAGACTGGGGCTGGGGAGAGGAGCGTGCAGAGACTGGGACTGGAGCATGCGGGACTGGGGCTGGGGAGAGGAGCGTGCAGAGACTGGGGCTGGGGAGAGGAGCGTGCAGAGACTGGGACTGGAGCGTGCGGATACTGGGGCTGGGGAGAGGAGCGTGCAGAGATTGGGACTGGAGCATGCTGAGACTGGGACCAGAGCTCTAATAAGACAGGAGCTGAATCCACAATCATCCCCCTGTCTGACTCTATCTGAGGCTCTGACTCTACATTTTACATATTCTGCCAGCAAACTTACTTAAAGACCTTAATGACATCACAGGTCAGGTGCAGTAAGGAGCCAATCACTGTGAGTGTAAGCTTTCATGTGGGAGGAGCTCCACAGGTTCTTGCCATTCCACAGATACCATTGTAATTCCTGTCTCCTCCCAGACCCAGTCATCAGCAGTCAGAGGCTCAGCTCCCAGTGGAGAGGCAGCTCCTGTCAGTCACAGCAGGGAGGCGGCTCTGTGAAGGATTGTCCACAAAGGAAGGACACATCACTTAGGGTGGCTTCGCTCTTGCGTTTGTGTCTGCATGAGTATGGCATGCAGACGCAAACACAGCGCATACTGATGTGAATGCAGCGGAGAATCTCCGCATGCGTTCACATTAGTATCAGCCCGGCCAGCCGATCAGCTGTCTCGGGGGCGGCCGGGAGGAGGAGATCAGCGATGGAGATCTCCTCCTCTCGGCCACAGCTGCTCTCCCGCCGGTGTCAGTGTGGGAGATTTGAAGACACACCTGATCTGACAGCTGTTTAAATCTCCCGCACCGTCACCAAATAGGGTGATATCTGTGCAGGAGATAAGAAACAATTGATCGCTGCTACAAATCTCCCGCGCTAACCTCATCTATTCGGTGTCAGCGCGGGAGATTTAAACAGCTGTCAGATCAGCTGTTTCTTCAAATCTCCCGCACCGACACTGGCGGGAGATCAGTAGCGGCTGTAGCTGATCAGTGGCGGCCACCGGGAGAGATTTCAATGAGATCCGCAGCGTTCTCCTGCGCTGTCATGCGGAGGACACTGCGGATCCATTGACTTCAATGCGTGGTTTGTGCGCTTGCGGATAAAACAAGCGCCCGTGAACAAACAAAAAATGCAACATGCTGTGTTCAGAGGAGAGCGCCTAAATTGTGCGCATCCAAGCGCAAACGCAGCCAAACGCAGGCACATGTGCTCATACGTTAAACATAGGAACACAGTGCGCAAGCGTTTGGCTGCGTTTAGTGCGCTGCGTTCCAAACACCAGTGTGAAGCCACCCTAAGTTGGTGCAGGAGACGGGAATCCCGAGTCGAAGGAGGCGGTGTTTTAACTTACCGACTTCCCACCCCTGACATGTACAAGGCGGGCGTTGGCAGAATTTCATGCATGAAAAAACACAGATATTACCTAGCAAAAGCGCAGCGCTGCGTACGTGCTTATAGTGGATGCAGAGAATTCTGTATCACTTGTAGCCTGGCAGCGCATAGGCTGAAACCTCATCTGCATTTTTTCTTTTACTTGCAGATTTTTCACATGTAATCCAAATCAACGGGGAAACTCCACACTGAACATTCAGTGTATCTGCAATGTAACGTAACTGCCGAGGATCACAGAAACGCCCCGCAGGTCACCACACGCTGCATAGAGAAGAGCGAGATTTCAATCAGTCCCATGCACTGTGTGTGAAGTGTCAGGTTCTGTTCACACTGAGCTTTTTTGAAGGGATAAAAGGCAGCAGATGTAAAAAGCTGCGGAGACGCTGCGTCCTGGACCTATGGGAGGCTACAGGTGAGGCAGGGCGAGTGCAGCTGCTGTGTCCACAATCTGTGTTGGCTGCAGGGCGGCTTCTCCTTGCATTCACCCACTGGCGATCGCTCCCGACTCCGCAACATGAAGTTAAAGGGAACCTGTCACCTCGTTTAGCTCCCCCTAACCTATCACCACATGCTACAGCTTCCTGCTACATTACTAACCATCCCTGCCTGAGCTTATAGTGAATTATAAAAGGGCAAAAGGTGGGCGTTCCTATCTGGCTGGCCGTCGGGTGGGCAGTCTCTCCAGGTCCGCGCTCCCCCCGCCTCGCTGCTGCAATCATGATCACTCATTCAGGAGGGGGCTCCTGATTTAAAGTTCCCACCTCCTTCTTC
Organism: Allobates femoralis; assembly: GCA_033576535.1. Classification (NCBI taxonomy): domain Eukaryota; kingdom Metazoa; phylum Chordata; class Amphibia; order Anura; family Aromobatidae; genus Allobates; species Allobates femoralis. The sequence continues at coordinate 619,651,376 of JARQOC010000001.1, read as the reverse complement.
TGGGTATGACACTTGCCGGCTGCGGTGCATCTTTTCCACTCCTGTGCAGTGTGGTGGGTGTATTGGCGTACAAGCTGGCTCTCGCAGTGTGTTGGGTGTATTGGCGTACAAGCTGGCTCTGGAGCATGCGCAGTGTGGTGGGTGTATTGGTGCACAAGCTGGCTCTGGAGCATGCGCAGTGTGGTGGGTGTATTGGTGTACAAGCTGGCTCTGGAGCATGCGCAGTGTGGTGGGTGTATTGGTGTACAAGCTGGCTCTGGAGCATGCGCAGTGTGGTGGGTGTATTGGTGTACAAGCTGGCTCTGGAGCATGCGCAGTGTGGTGGGTGTATTGGTGTACAAGCTGGCTCTGGAGCATGCGCAGTGTGGTGGGTGTATTGGTGTACAAGCTGGCTCTGGAGCATGCGCAGTGTGGTGGGTATATTGGCATACAAGCTGGCTCTGGAGCATGCGCAGTGTGCATTCTGAAGCAGACCTGTACATCCAAACACCACCACACTGCGCAGGAGTGGAAATAACGCACTACGGCCGGCAATTGTCATACCTGGAAGGAGGCAGGAAGAAAGAGGTGACGACACAGCACAACTATTTTCCCCCCCCCGCACACCAGGTCACACAGCACAACCGCCCCCTCCACGTCAGGTCAACTGCCGACCGCCCCTCCACGTCAGGTAACACTGCACGACCGCCCCCTCCACGTCAGGTCACCACGTACGACCGCCCCCCTCCACGTCAGGTCACCCAGCACGACCGCCCCCCTCCACATCAGGTCACCCAGCACGACCGCCCCCCTCCACGTCAGGTCACCCAGCACGACCGCCCCCGTCCACGTCAGGTCACCCAGCACAACCGCCCCCCTCCACGTCAGGTCACCCAGCACGAACCGCCCCCCTCACTCAGGTCACCAGCACGACCGCCCCCTCCACGTCAGGTCACACAGCACGACCGCCCCCCTCCACGTCAGGTCACACAGCACGACCGCCCCCCTCCACGTCAGGTCACACAGCACGACACGCCCCCTCCACGTCAGGTCACACAGCACGACCCCCCCCTCCACGTCAGGTCACAGCACGACCGCCCCCTCCACGTCAGGTCACAGCACGACCGCCCCCTCCACGTCAGGTCACAGCACGACCGCCCCCTCCACGTCAGGTCACAGCACGACCGCCCCCTCCACGTCAGGTCACAGCACGAACCGCCCCCTCCACGTCAGGTCACACAGCACAACCGCCCCCTCCACGTCAGGTCACAGCACGACCGCCCCCTCCACGTCAGGTCACACAGCACGACCGCCCCCTCCACGTCAGGTCACAGCACGACCGCCCCCTCCACTCAGGTCACAGCACGACCGCCCCCTCCACGTCAGGTCACAGCACGACCGCCCCCTCCACGTCAGGTCACAGCACGACGCGCCCCTCCACGTCAGGTCACAGCACGACCGCCCCCTCCACGTCAGGTCACAGCACGACCGCCCCCTCCACGTCAGGTCACACTGCACGGCCGCCCCCTCCACGTCAGGTCACACTGCACGACCGCCCCCTCCACGTCAGGTCACACTGCACGACCGCCCCCTCCACGTCAGGTCACACAGCACGACCGCCCCCTCCACGTCAGGTCACACAGCACGACCGCCCCCTCCACGTCAGGTCACAGCACGACCGCCCCCTCCACGTCAGGTCACACAGCACGACCGCTCCCTCCACGTCAGGTCACAGCACGACCGCCCCCTCCACGTCAGGTCACAGCACGACCGCCCCCTCCACGTCAGGTCACAGCACGACCGCCCCCTCCACGTCAGGTCACACAGCACGGCCGCCCCCTCCACGTCAGGTCACACTGCACGACCGCCCCTCCACGTCAGGTCACACTGCACGACCGCCCCCTCCACGTCAGGTCACACAGCACGACCGCCCCCTCCACGTCAGGTCACACAGCACGACCGCCCCCTCCACGTCAGGTCACACAGCACGACCGCCCCCTCCACGTCAGGTCACACAGCACAACCGCCCCCTCCATGTCAGGTCACAGCACGACCGCCCCCTCCACGTCAGGTCACAGCACGACCGCCCGCCCCCGAGCATCAGGTGTAGACTGTGAGCTCCAATGGGGACAGTGATGATGGCTGTAAAGCGCTGTATAAGTGAATGAATGTTATATTACACAGCATAAAGGAAGCACAGGGGGGCGGAGAGTCCTGCACTCCCATCCACTGTGTGACCTGGACAGTGAGAACACGCCCCAGAGGGAAGGTCACCACCTCCTGTAGGGGTTACACACAGCAGCGCCCCCCTGAAGTCCGGGCGGCCCCACACACACTGCACTCACCAGCGGCTCCGACCCGAGGAAGAGAGAGTTATATAGTGTGACGTCACCGGAAGAGGCGGGCTACACTACAGGAAGAGAGGAACTCCACACAGCTCAAGGACCTTTCGTGATCTCACGACCATGTGACCTGTCACGTGTGAGGGAGGAGTCAGTCTATAATAGAAGAGCTATAGGACCTTTCGTGATGTCACGACCATGTGACTAAACGTGAGTGGGAGAAGTCAGCTGAATAGAAGAGCTAAAGGAAAACTCCTCCCCATGTGACTGATCACATGACTGTGACGTCACCACAGGTCCTGATGCACCATGTTCAGATAATCCTCCTCTCTCAGGTGACAGCACAGGACCTGGAGCCTTCACCCTGGAGGAGCCGGTCAGTATAATGCAGCTTTATTATCACAATAACTCTAGCGCCACCTATTGGAAGTAGCAACCTTAATAGTCAATATCTTTATTATTATAGCGCCATGTATTCCATAGCACTGTACATGTGTACATGTGATAAGGGGCATCATAGACAAGTACAATATACATGAGCCATACAAGGCACAGACAGGAGGAGAGAGGACCCTGCCCACGAGGGCTCACAGTCTACAAGGGATGGTTAGGATACATTAGGTGAAGAGAGAGGACTCTGCCCATCAGGGATCACAGTCTACAAGGGATGGGTGAGGATACAGTGGGGAGGAGAGAGGACCCTGTCCACGAGGGCTCACAGTCTACAAGGGATGGGTGAGGATACAGTAGGAGAGGAGAGACGAGCCTGCCCACGAGGGCTCACAGTCTACAAGGGATGGGTGAGGATACAGTAGGTGAGGAGAGAGGACCCTGCCCATGAGGGCTCACAGTCTACAAGGGATGGGTGAGGATACAGTAGGTGAGGAGAGAGGATCCTGCCCACGAGGGCTCACAGTCTACAAGGGATGGGTGAGGATACAGTAGGTGAGGAGAGAGGACCCTGCCCACAAGGACTCACAGTCTACAAGGGATGGGTGAGGATACAGTAGGTGAGGAGAGAGGATCCTGCCCCCGAGGGCTTACAGTCTACAAGGGATGGGTGAGGATACAGAAGGTGACGAGGGAGGACCCTGTCCACGAGGGTTCACAGTCTACAAGAGATGGGTGAGGATACAGTAGGTGGGGAGGGAGGACCCTGCCCACGAGGGCTCAGTCTACAAGGGATGGGTGAGGATACAGTAGGTGTGGAGAGAGGACACTGCCCCCGAGGGCTCACAGTCTACAAGGGATGGGTGAGGATACAGTAGGTGTGGAGAGAGGACACTGCCCCCGAGGGCTCACAGTCTACAAGGGATGGGTGAGGATATAGTAGATGAGAAGAGAGGACCTTACCCGCAAGGACTTACAGTCTACAAGGGATGGGTGAGGATATAGTAGGTGAGAGAGAGGACCCTGCCATGAGGGATCACAGTCTACAAGGGATGGGTGAGGATACAGTAGGGGAGGAGAGAGGACCCTGCCTGCGAGGGCTCAGTCTACAAGGGATGGGTGAGGATACAGTAGGTGAGGAGAGAGGACCCTGCCCACGAGGGCTCACAGTCTACAAGGGATGGGTGAGGATACAGTAGGTGAGGAGAGAGGACCCTGCCCACAAGGGCTCACAGTCTACAAGGGATGGGTGAGTATACAGTAGGTGAGGAGAGAGGACCCTGCCCACGAGGGCTTACAGTCTACAAGGGATGGGTGAGGATACAGTAGGTGAGGAGAGAGGACCCTGCCCACAAGGGCTCACAGTCTACAAGGGATGGGTGAGGATACAGTAGGTGAGAAGAGAGGACCCTGCCCACGAGGGCTAACAGTCTACAAGGGATGGGTGAGGATACAGTTGGTGAGGAGAGAGGACCCTGCCCACGAGGGCTCACAGTCTACAAGGGATGGGTGAGGATACAGTAAGTGTGTGGAGAGAGGGACCCTGCCCACGAGGGCTTACAGTCTACAAGGGATGGGTGAGGATACAGTAGGTGAGGAGAGAGGACCCTGCCCACAAGGGCTCACAGTCTAAAAGGGATGGGTGAGGATATAGTTGGTGAGGAGAGAGGACCCTGCCCACGAGGGCTCACAGTCTACAAGGGATGGGTGAGGATACAGTAGGTGAGGAGAGAGGACCCTGCCCACGAGGGCTCACAGTCTACAAGGGATGGGTGAGGATACAGTAGGTGAGGAGAGAGGACCCTGCCCACGAGGGCTCAGTCTACAAGGGATGGGTGAGGATACAGAAGGTGACGAGAGAGGACCCTGTCCACGAGGGCTCACAGTCTACAAGGGATGGGTGAGGATACAGTTGGTGAGGAGAGAGGACCCTGCCCACGAGGGCTCACAGTCTACAAGGGATGGGTGAGGATACAGTAGGTGAGGAGAGAGGACCCTGCCCACGAGGGCTCAGTCTACAAGGGATGGGTGAGGATACAGATGGTGACGAGAGAGGACCCTGCCCACAAGGGCTCACAGTCTACAAGGGATGGGTGAGGATACAGTTGGTGAGGAGAGAGGACCCTGCCCACGAGGGCTCACAGTCTACAAGGGATGGGTGAGGATACAGTAGGTGAGGAGAGAGGACCCTGCCCACAAGGGCTCACAGTCTACAAGGGATGGGTGAGGATACAGTAGGTGAGGAGAGAGGACCCTGCCCACAAGGGCTCACAGTCTACAAGGGATGGGTGAGGATACAGTAGGTGAGGAGAGAGGACCCTGCCCACAAGGGCTCACAGTCTAAAAGGGATGGGTGAGGATACAGTAGGAGAGGAGAGAGGACCCTGCGTATGAGGGCTCACAGTCTACAAAGGATGGGTGAGGATACAGTAGATGATGAGAGAGGACCCTGCCCATGAGGGCTCACAGTCTGCAAGGGATGGGTGAGGATACAGTAGATGAGGAGGGAGGACCCTGCCCACGAGGGCTCACAGTCTACAAGGGATGGGTGAGGATACAGCAGGGAGGAGAGAGGACCCTGTCCATGAGGGCTCACAGTCTGGTGCAGGCAGGTGCAGGCTGGATGGCTGGCGAAGAGGGTACAGGTGAAGCTGGTACTGCAGGAATGAAGGTGTGGTGGGTATGATCGCACAGCTAGTTCAAACTGGTGCGGTGGGTACAGCGGCACGGCTGGTTCAGGCTGGTGCAGTGGGTACAGCGGCACAGCTGGTTCAGGCTGATGCAGTGGGTACAGCGGCACGGCTGGTTCAGGCTGGTGCAGTGGGTTAAGCGGCACAGCTGGTGCAGTGGGTACAGCGGCACGGCTGGTTCAGGCTGGTGCAGTGGGTACAGCGGCATGGCTGGTTCAGGCTGGTGCAGTGGGTTAAGCGGCACAGCTGGTGCAGTGGGTTAAGCGGCACAGCTGGTGCAGTGGGTACAGCGGCACAGCTGGTGCAGTGGGTACAGCGGCACGGCTGGTTCAGGCTGGTGCAGTGGGTTAAGCGGCACAGCTGGTGCAGTGGGTTAAGCGGCACAGCTGGTGCAGTGGGTACAGCGGCACGGCTGGTTCAGGCTGGTGCAGTGGGTACAGCGGCATGGCTGGTTCAGGCTGGTGCAGTGGGTTCAGCGGCACAGCTGGTTCATTAAGTTCAGGCAGGTACTAGGACACAGGCATAGGTTAGTAATTATAGGTACAAACACAGAATACAGGGAACAGGGCATGACAACCAACAGCATGTCTCTAGAAATAGACCATGTTGCTCAGGCACCTCCCATATAGGGAAGGTGCCCTAAATACTCTGTGTTTCTCAGCCATGGACAGAGAAGCACCTCCTGGAAGGGCACGCTGGCCCTTTAAAAAAGGTGGGCTTGTCGTTCTCGGGACCTAAGGATGCTCTTGTGAACCTGAGCAGCATGCACAGGCCCTGGAAGCAGGGGAAGGGAATGTGACAGACACCATGGGACGACTGGAGGGGTGAGTGCTCCGGCGATCTTTCTGCAGGGTCGTCAACGCGAGCATCACATCCTCATAATCCACTGTATAAATGAGATAGCGGGTACATAACTTCCAGCACGTTTCAGTTGTACAGAGCATGTGCAGATACACTTTTAGTTCTATATGGATTGTTTCTTTTACTGGTCGAGTCCCAGCACAACTGAGCCCAGCAATATAGTCCAATATGTGATGGCCACTCTCCCTTTCCGTCATTCCATGCCTAATCTCGTAGAGGAGGAGGATAGGGGGTTTTGCCACTATGGTCAGAGCAGGGCTTTGTGCTCTCAGACACTTAGGAATTCATGTCTGTTCTCCTTGTAGACAAAGGGGTAAGGGGGTTTGCTGCTTTGGTCAGAGCACAACCTTGTCTCTATACATCTTCACTCTGATCTCCTTTCTCCTGTCTGCCACAGATCACACACTGCATTCGGCCTTGGCGACCTTCAGACTATATGTCTCCTCTGCTTCACCTAGGGTCTTGTTTCCTCAGGTTCCTTATGATCTGGATTCTTTCCCTTTAATAGAGGATGGTCCTTTCCCTCAGTGACCCCCGAGGATGGAGCAGGACAGAGACCACATGGCTGCTCGGATATTAGACCTCACCCTGGAGATAATCTACTGGATCACTGGAGAGGTGAGAGCTTCACATCACATCACTCTGATCTCTAGGAATAAAGCAGGGAAAGGTGTGAGGTCTGGCGGTTTGGATATTGGTGAGCGTCTTGGTAGATTTTAATCTTTCTCATGCCTCTGCACTCAAGTGAGTCCCTTGCACTTCTGGACATACTTCAGCTTAACGTCAAGTCACTCGTCGCTCCTCAATGGCCATGAGGGGTGGGGTGTCACCTCGGGAGGGCAAAGCTAGTGCAAATGCTCACTCTGGCTGTGTATTACGATTTGGGAGAATTATGTCAGGTTGTTGTAATGTCTGTCTGAGTTACAGGTGAAAAGTGGAATCCTAGACAGACTAAATGCAAACCCCTATACAGGGATCTGGCTTTACTTCAAGGTCCAGGGGGTTGCTGCATATAGCTGTGCTGCAGTCCAGGAATAGTAAAGTCGTCAAGCAGGGTCAAAGCCAAGAGGTCAAAAAAATACAAAATCATCAGGCTGGAGAATAATACAAAAACAGGCAGAGGTCAATCCGGAAAATCAATAGTACTAAGTAGGATAACAACAAGTGAACCAGGGAGTATATCTGGCAGCTAGCAACAACACGGAGGATTCAAATAGGCTGCAGTATTTCCTAATTAGCTGAAGTCAGAGTTAATGATTGTAGCTGGGCAGCCATACAACACATCCACAAGTCAGACTACCACATCACCAGCGCCACCATTGGAGGGAACACAGCGGCACCTGGTGGCAGAAGTTGCAGAGATATGGGATGCTGTGTAGTTTGTGTGCTATTGTTGACTGCTTGTGCAAAGTGTGTTTTTAGTGATTGCTGTCTCCTCATACACAGGATCACATAATAGTGAAATTGTCATCTTGTGGGTGTGTGGCCCCCCGTGTGTCAGGAGGGCGGAGCAGGACCCCGAGTGACATCACCGAGCCTCCACCTCATTCACTGATACATGAGCAGAAGATCCTAGAACTGACCCACAGGATCACTGATCTGCTGAGCGGAGAGGTGAGCGCTGCCCCCCGGGAATGCTGGGACATTCTACAATAACGCCGGGGGAGGGGTCTGCTAATGACGGCTCATTGTGTGTGTCAGGTCCCTATAAGGTGTCAGGACGTCACCGTCTATTTCTCCATGGAGGAGTGGGAGTATTTAGAAGGACACAAGGATCTGTACAAGGACATAGTCATGATGGAGAATCCCCCGTCCATCACATCCCCGGGTAAGAGGAGACCTTCCTGGGCTGTAGAGGAGAGAACAGGTGTGAGAGTGCTCTAGATTCCCCATCATCTGCTCATCACATACACACAATGGATTCAGTCACTGCCGTTATTTCCTATAGATGGATCCAGTCAGAGGAATCCACCGGAGAGATGTCCCCGTCCTCTATATTCCCAGGATCGTCCAGAAAAGGAAGACAATGTCCCCCGGGATCATCAGGTAGATGAGATTCCTGTAGATCCTCTATAGATTGATGTAATGAAGCTTCTCCTGATCTCCTCCAGGATCATCAGGTAGATGAGATTCCTGTAGATCCTCTATAGATTGATGTAATGAATCTTCTCCTGATCTCCTCCGGCCGCCGTGTACTGGAGGCTCCATCACACCCTGGTATTGTCGGCTGTGCTCGGTATAAATGGTGTCTGGGGTTAGATAAGATTGTGCTCAGCTTCCTCTTGTCTTGATATAGAGATGTCATGTGATCAATGTGAGGTTCTGCAGTGTAGATGGAGATGACAGAGAACAGCACAATGACAATCAGCTGCTGCTAAAGCAGAATATAAACATGTATTGAGTCATTGATTTATTGGTTTGTTATTCCAGGATCGGCCGGTAAGGGAGGAAATTGTCCCCCGGGATCATCAGGTAGATGAGGTGGAATTTCTTGAAACAACAAGTGATATGGAAGAAGCCATATTAGTATCTGTCACTGGTAAGAGCTTTTCATAGATAGTTATTCCCGGTAAATATTTTTATTATTTGAATTTCTCATTAGGAAATTAAGAAAAATGTTCTTCCTCCTGATCAATATTATCAGTGCTTTTTGTAATGATTGTCTTATTGTCCTCATCTACCATTCTTCCTGTCCTCTCCCAAGTGCTGCATTGCAGCACATCTCATCTCTATCTACCACCCTACCCTTGACCTCCACAATTCTGCACTACCCCACATATCCCACTTATGTATCTACATCTCCTCCCTCATTTCTGCCTACCACCTACCCATCCTCTCCACAGTGCTGCACCGCCCTACATCTCTCCATCTGTCTATCACCCTAGCCACACTCTAGCCTCTCCTACATCTCTTCAGAGTTCTGCACCTCCCTATAACTCCTCCTTATCTCTATCTATCATGCAACCCATCCTCTCCACTGTCCTGCACTGCCCTACATCTCCTCCTCATCTCTGTCTATCACTGTACCTGTCCTCTCCACAGTCCTGCACCTCCCTATATCTCCTACTCATCTCTATCACCTGCCTGTCCTCTCTACAGCCCTGCACCACCTTACATCTCCTCCTCATCTCTATCTATCAACTACTTGTCTTCTCTACAGTCTTGCACCACCCTACATCTCCTCCTCATCTGTCTATCACATACGAGGGGCGCCTGGAAGGTTTGAGGCCCACCCATGAAAAAAAATCTAAATAAATCCATATTGCTCATGAGACCTTTCAACTAACTTAATAACATATTGCATTGCAAAACAAGACCATGCAAAAAAGATTTCATGGGTGGGCCTCAAACTTTTCAGGCGCCCCTCGTACTTGTCCTCCTCAAAGTGTTGCACTGTCCTACGTTTCCTCAGCTTTATCACCCTACCTATCTGCCACAGTTCTGCACCTCCCTGCATCTCCTCCTCATCTCTGTCTATTACCCTACCCATCCTCTCCTCAGTTCTGCACCATCCTACATCTTCTCCTCATCCCTGGCTTCCACAGTGCTGCACCATCCTACATCTCCTCCTCATCTCTGTCTATTACCCTACCCATCCTCTCCTCAGTTCTGCACCATCCTACATCTTCTCCTCATCCCTGGCTTCCACAGTGCTGCACCATCCTACATCTCCTCCTCATCTCTGTCTATTACCCTACCCATCCTCTCCTCAGTTCTGCACCATCCTACATCTTCTCCTCATCCCTGGCTTCCACAGTGCTGCACCATCCTACATGTCATCATCTCTGTCTATCACCTATCTGTCCTCTACACAGTTCTGCACCGCCCAACATTTCCTCCTCATGTTTGTCTATGAATCTACCTGTCCTCACCACGGGTCTGCACTGCCCTACATCTTTTCCTCATCTATGTCTATCACCCTACCCATCCTCTCCACAGTTCTGCACCGCCCTTCATCTCCCCATCTCTGTCTAACACCTACCCATCCTCTCCACAGTGCTTCACACCCTACATCTCATATACACGGAGTTATGCTAAGAGGTTAAAGCTTAACATTTATTCAATTTAATTTAAAAAGACTAGATCGTCTAACATAAACTATTCAAACTACACAAGTGATACCCCAGCATGCCCAAGTGTTATACCACAGATAAAAACTTCCTTTCTTCCTCATAAGTTTTAGTTAGGTTGTGGTGATATCCGCAGAGTTTATCTCATCATCATATGCGGCCACCTTCAACCCTCATATGCCCCAGGATATCTCAAGATCGTCTTATGTCACTTAATATCACCTGGTGCATATACCTGTATATGGGAACAAGAAAAGCCCACTTCCCCTTTATATTGGAAAGATGTCACTGGCTTTTTCCCTTAGTCTTTAGTACCCAGGAGGTCCTTTGGCTAGTGACAGCCTGGTATCAGACTCTTATCAATATTCCTATGTTACCACTCCACTCCCGACGCGTTTCGGATGCTTTATCCTCATCAGGGGACGTGTGGTTAGGTTCTCAGCGGGGTCCTGCTCGCAGGTATCCCCCTGTGATGGTAGATGTCTCTGAAATGAAGACATATTATATATTACTTTTCCTGTGTATTCCATATGGTGCACAGCACCGATATCTAACTGTCTAGTTTTCAGCCTTACCGGGTACTATCACCCCAGGGTACTCACCCAGCATAGTCCAGTGGCCTATTTTCTGAAAGCACGCCGCCGCGGTCATTCAGCCGCCCTTTATGGCCGTGTTTCCACAGTCACGTGGCGTACCCCGCCCCCGGAAGTGACTCGCGGATCATCCCGCGATGTCACTTCCGGTCTGGCGGTTCTGTGGAGCGCACTCCGGCGTTCCACGCCTCATTCCTAGTTTGTACTCAGTAGTAGGAGTGATCTGGAGTTTTCGATCACTCCCCTAGGTTATGAAGTCACTGAGAGGGGTGGATTTTTCCTTTCTTACTCCGCCTTTATCCTCGTGGGAGGCTCCGTATCAACGCAGATGCCTCCCTTCATCCAAAACAGGCTGACTATGGTGGGTTTAAGTCATTTAGTTTACTTTTCTCCATATTCGAGCAAATATGGATCATTATAGCACGTTTAGAGGTATTTTAGAATCGGAATCTATTCTGATGTTAATTTTCAGCATGATCAAGATTCATTCTTTTGGGGCAGACAGACTCTCAGGTCTATGCTGTTATCAGGGTACAGACTGGTAATAGTAAAGGGATCCTGTCACCCCCAAACCACCTCCTAAGATATTAAAAGCTGTCCCTCTTCATAATATCATGCCTGTATAGGCGTGATCTTCATCATATATGCAAATGCGCGCCTCCCTGCGCGCCTCCCCACTCTCCTATTCCGGCCGGGCTTTAGTGTGGGGCTGTATGACGCGATTCGCGTCATTTCCGGCTCCGAGTGACGTATGTACACCTGCGCCGCTGTTAGAGCTTCAAGCCCCGTACTGCGCATGCGCAGTGCGCGTTTTGAAGCTAACTAAGCGGCGCGGGTGTACATACCGTCACTCGGCGCCGGAAATGACGCGAATCGCGTCATACAGCCCCACACTGAGGCCCGGCCGGAATAGGAGAGTGGGGAGGTGCGCAGGGAGGCGCGCATTTGAATGTATGATGAAGATCACGCCTATACAGGCGTGATATTATGAAGAGGGACAGCCTGGCTGGGTGACTACAAATACCATAGTCACTCATTAAAATCAGTAATGAGGTACTTTTATAACGTTTATATTCAGTTTCAATATATGCATTTAGGAGCTAAAAGGAGTGTAGGGTAAGTGTTACTATGCTCTAGGGACAGCTTTTAATAGCTTAGGAGGTGGTTTGGGGGTGACAGGATCCCTTTAAAGGTTGGAGTTCTATCTTATTAGATTCGTGAAGTACACTGTTGTCATGACTACATACTTTTAACAGGGTAATCTATTATTCCGGGATCTAAGGAAGGAAATGACAGACTTTGAGAGAGGACAGGATAATCAAAAAAAGAGCATAGGATCACAAACTTTTTTAACTATCCTGAATCTAATAAGATAGAACTCCAACCTTTAATATTACCAGTATATATATAGTATATATCAAAAGGCTTGTTAAAGAGTCGATTATGACTTTGAGGATTGCTACCTAAAGATGGCGCTAGAGTTTGTCCACTTCCTCACTGAAGTCACCATTTACAGTGTCTTATATTAATTTTTGCTCCCAAAGATGCGCAGGGTCTTATTTTCAGGGAGTGTCTTATATTTCAATGATCTCCATCATCCCTATGCAGCCCTCAATATCCCCATCCTAACCTTGCAGCCCCCAATATTTCCATGCAGCCCCCAATATCCCCATCATCCTTTTGCAGCCCCCAATATCCCCTTCATCCCCATGCAGCCCCCGATATCCCCTTCATCCCCATGCAGCCCACACACACACTCTCACGCTGTCTCACATACTCACCGATCCTGCCTCTGTTCGCCGCTGCCACCGGGCACCACACTGAACTCTCTCAGCCTCCATACAATAACGAGAAGTTTCTGGCCAATCAAATGCCGGCAGTTGCTGGCGTCTGATTGGCTGTTGGCTGCTGGCATCCGATTATTGGTCAGCTGCTTCTCGTAATTGTATGGCTGCTGAGAGAGCTCAGCGCCGGAATAAATACCGCGGCGACAGAGGCATCGGCGGGTGGGCAGACGCCGGACAGTATGTAGAGGCGGCCGCAGAGGCTTGACAGCGGGCAAAGGTGGCGGCAGAGGCACCGATGAATGGAAAGTGGGCAGAGGCGGCGGCCGAGGCATCGGTGGGTGGACAGCAGGCAGAGGCATCGGATGACGGAAAGTGGGCACAGGCGGAGGCAGCAGAGGTGGTACTTCTTATTTTCAGGGTATGTCTTATTTTCGGGGAAACACGGTAGCTCCCCTGATCACCTTTTGCCCATCTTAGCATCCTGCTTCCTTACCCCCTTTACCATTATACTACCCTGCTGGACACTTGGTAGCCAAGGGTCAGAGATAGAAATGTAACAACAGGCACTAGAGAAGCCATTAAGAAGGCAGGCAGGAAAAAATAATAAAGATTAGGAACAACACAGCTGAGAATGATAACACAGGAACTAATAAAGTCATAGATTACATTGGCCGGACGTGATAAGTCACCAGATGTGACGTCATGTGCAGTAAAAACCAGTAAAGAGACTTGTTTTACAGTCACTTGTACAGAGCGAACAGGACAAATGTATCAAGTCTTTGTCTTGTCATGAAGAAGTGCTATCATAAATCCTTATGTGCTGTTGCATCAGGCAAGCCCTTCATCGCTTTAGCCCCCATAGTCTCCCTCTTGTGTGCCGGATTAACCACAATTAAGTTACTGAAGCATAACTTTTAATGTACATCAAAAAGTGAACTATAAAAACAAAGACAAATTCACAGGGTTCATTTAGTATAAATCCACCTACGTGCTAACCAAATTATCCAATATTGATCAGGGATAAGCACAAAAAAAGAGCAAACGCAACATATTGTGAGAATAAATATGGTTTTATCTCAACCAATGAGATGTCCAAAGGCGAGAGACCAGCAAAAGTGGCTATAAGGAAATCCCATTAGGCTGCAGTCCTATATGGGTTTGTCCAGGGAATAGAATGGTAGAGTTAGAAGGGCCACCTGGGTCATCATGTGAAGGGACCTCCTTGATCATTGTGTGAAGGGACCTCCCGGGTCATTGTATAAAGGGACGTCCTTGATCATTGTGTGAAGGGACCTCCCGGGTCATTGTATAAAGGGACCTCCCGGGTCATTGTGTGAAGGGACCTTCTGGGTCATCATGTGAAGGGACCTCCTGGGTCATGGTGTGAAGGGACCTCCTGGGTCATGGTGTGAAGGGACCTCCCGGGTCATGGTGTGAAGGGACCTCCTGGATCACTGTGTGAAGGGACCTCCTGGGTCACTGTGTGAAGGGACCTCCTGGGTCACTGTGTGAAGGGACCTCCTGGGTCACTGTGTGAAGGAACCTCCTGGGTCACTGTGTGAAGGGACCTCCTGGGTCACTGTGTGAAGGGACCTCCTGGGTCACTGTGTGAAGGGACCTCCTGGGTCATTGTGTGAAGGGACCTCCTGGGTCATTGTTTGAAGGGATCTCCTGGGTCATTGTGTGAAGGGAACACCTGGGTCATTGTGTGAAGGGACCACCTGGGTCACTGTGTGAAGGGACCTCCTGGGTCACTGTGTGAAGGGACCTCCTGGGTCACTGTGTGAAGGGACCTCCTGGGTCACTGTGTGAAGGGACCTCCTGGGTCACTGTGTGAAGGGACCTCCTGGGTCACTGTGTGAAGGGACCTCCTGGGTCATTGTGTGAAGGGACCTCCTGGGTCATTGTGTGAAGGGACCTCCTGGGTCATTGTGTGAAGGGATCTCCTGGGTCATTGTGTGAAGGGACCACCTGGGTCATTGTGTGAAGGGACCTCCTGGATCATCGTGTGAAGGAACCTCCTGGGTCATCAGGTCCAACCTTTTGCTCAAAGCAGGATTCACTAAATCATCCCAGACAGTTGTGTGAAGATTTCCATTGAAGGTGAACTCACCCCCTCTCGCAGCTGCCTGTTCCACTCATTAAAACAAAGTATTCACTGATCTCAGGGAGACCAGTCCAAGAAAACACTGCGGGCAGCCGGCTAAAGCGCTCAACACAGTGAATTCCTAGGCTCATTGCCCCCTGGGAATTTTGAATATGCAAATAGAGTCTGTGGAGCCTCGTTTAGGAGTCTCAACACAGGACTAGCCATATATCCCTCCAGGGAAGGACCTTGCTATGATAACCACCTTATTAAGTGGCCCTTTGAGTCAATATACAGCTCTTTACAAGCTTAAAGATATGACAAGGGAATACCAAGACCAGGTATCCATCCACAGACAGCTGTTTCGGGGTGTTGCCCCTCATCAGTGTGGAGTAGGATTCTGGCTAGGTGGGAGCAAGGCCTAGTAGACCAACAAAACAAAGTATTCACTTTCTTGAACTGGTCTCCCTGAGGAAGATCTGGCTAGTCCTGTGTTGAGACTCCTAACCGAGGCTCCACAGACTCTATTTGCATATTCAAAATTCCCAGGAGGCAATGGGCCTAGGAATTCACTGTGTTGAGCGCTTTAGCCGGCTGCCCGCAGTGTTTTCTTGAACTGGTCTCCCTGAGATCAGTGAATACTTTGTTTTGTTGGTCTACTAGGCATTGCTCCCACCTAGCCAGAATCCTACTCCACACTGATGAGGGGCAACACCCCGAAACAGCTGTCTGTGGATGGATACCTGGCCTTGGTATTCCCTTGTCATATCTTTAAGCTTGTAAAGAGCTGGATATTGACTCAAAGGGCCACTTAATATGGTGGTTATCATGGCTAGGTCCTTCACTAGAGGAAGATCTGGCTAGTCCTGTGTTGAGACTCCTAAACGAGGCTCCACAGACTATTTGCATGTTC
The DNA here is from genome assembly GCA_033576535.1 of Allobates femoralis. Classification (NCBI taxonomy): domain Eukaryota; kingdom Metazoa; phylum Chordata; class Amphibia; order Anura; family Aromobatidae; genus Allobates; species Allobates femoralis. Next base: position 619,635,665 of record JARQOC010000001.1, on the reverse strand, counting down.
CACTCATTGATCTTCCTCACTGTCAAAAAGTTTTTTCTAATATCTAATTTGTGTCTCCTCACATTCAGTTTCATCACATTGCTTCTAGTCTTTTCTTGTGCAAATGAGAATAAAGCTGATCCCTCTACAGTGTGACAGCCCTAGAATAAAGCCAATCCCTCTACAGTGTGACAGCCCTTGGAGAAAGCTGATCCCTCTACAGTGTGACAGCCCTAGAACAAAGCTGATCCCTCTACAGTGTGACAGCCCTAGAATAAAGCCAATCCCTCTACAGTGTGACAGCCCTTGGATAAAGCTGATCCCTCTACAGTGTGACAGCCCTTTAGATATTTGTAGACAGCTATTAAGTCTCCTCTCAGTGTTGTTTTTTGTAAGCTAAACATTCCCAGATCCTCATAGGACATGGTTTGTAGACCGGTCACCATTCTGGTCGCTCTTCTCTGAACTTGCTCCAGTTTGTTGGTGTCTTTTTTGGTAATGTGGAGCCCAGAACTGGACCCAGTATCCAGATGAGGTCTGACTACAGAGGAGTAGAAGGATAATGAGTTCATGTGATCTAGACTGTGGCTTCTGTTAATACAGAATTGTGTCTGCCTTTTTTGCTGCTGCATCACACTGGTGGCTCCTGTGCAGTCTGTGATCTATGACTACACAAGCCTTTTTCACACGTGCTGTTGTTTCACCCTGTTCCTCCCATTCTGTAGATGCTTTTTTCATTTTTCTTGCCCAGATGTAGAACTTTGCATTTCTCCCTGTTAGTTGCTCCAGCTTGTTTAGGTCTGGTTAAATCCTCTCTCTCTTTTCTCTAGTATCAGTGATCCCTACAAGCTTTGTGTCATCAGCAGATTTAATCAGTTTTCCCTTCATTCCTTCATCCAATTCATTTATAAAGATGTTGAACAACACACAAGAAAAGTGACCCTGTCACCCACAGTCTCCTGCCTTTACAAGGGCAGTCCACAGCTTGCCTTGGCTAAGGATCTTTAATTGTGTCCTGCATGCTTCCCACCCTGGAGGGGAAACTGGGGTGACCGGGTCATATGTATTTCTTGAGGCCTGAATGGTCATCTTTAGGACCCTCTCCAGTGACCCAGACGAACCCATATAGGACTGCAGCCTATTGGGATTTCCTTAAAGCCACTTTTTCTGGCCTCTTGCCTTTGGACATCTGAATGAGTGAGATAATTCCAATCTAAACATCCTATCAGTATGTCTTTACAATGCGGGAGGAAACCGGAGTGCCCGGAGGAAACCCACGCAAACACAGGGAGAACATACAAACTTCTTGCAGATAGCATCCTTAGTGTCCTTGGTGGGAATTGAACCCAGGACCTCAGGACCTCAGTGCTGCAAAGTCTGCAGTGCTAACCACTTGAGCCACCGTGCCGCCAACTACAATGTTTAACTTAATATAAACAGCGGGTTTATTCATTTTTTTCGTCATAAACCGCTTATTACTCACATATACCGCATAAATCACAGTTCGTAGGCTACTTACATAGTAACATGACATCACAATTCACATTACACACATCTTATGCACTGGAGCACTAACTACAGATCCTTTGGCGCTCCCGGCCACTTAGCCGTATCTACCCTTCACATTTACATATAAGGCTGGCTTCACACTTGCAGATGCATCTGCAGCGTTTTGCAGATGCATCTGCAAGTATCAGCATGCAGACCGCGGCCGCGGTCTGAAAGCTCTCATTCATTCCTGTATGTGAAGCGTCCGCAGGCGGATGCCTGCTGACAGATCACACTCTCCCGCCCGCATCATGGACGCGACATCTCGCGTCCATGGTGCGGGCGGGAGAGTGTGATCTGTCAGCAGGCATCCGCCTGCGGACGCTTCACATACAGGAATGAATGAGAGCTTTCAGACCGCGGTGCGCCCTATTATAAACATAGGGGCCGCGGTCTGCATGCTGATACTTGCAGATGCATCTGCAAAACGCTGCAGATGCATCTGCAAGTGTGAAGGCAGCCTTATACATTTGTCAACAGAACCTCAAGGAGTCCCCTACTGACCCTTGCAGACCTCAGTCTGATTCTAATGGCGGTTACAGCTACCTGACCCTTTGACAGGGATCATTCCCCATCATATTCACACTTGAATACATCATATGGTACTTTTACATACATCATTATGATTCACACATTTATCACCGGGACCATATTACGACCTTCCAGTCGGTCCCAATGGCGGCAACTGCCTGTCCGGCATTATTCACACATGAGTCATCATACATGACACTTTGCCATAAACCATTATGATCCACGCATGCAACAGCATTCATGGCATTTTTACATAAACCAATATGCTACATACTCAGGGTCCACTATAGTAACAGGAACCCTTTCACTCTGTACACACAAGACCTCCACGGATCCACTGGGATCTGGGACACTCACACATGGATCAACGGAACCATATCACGACTTGACAGTCAGTCCCAATGGCGGCTATGACCACCTGGCCCTTGAACCATCTTCGGTCTCCATACAACACATACGAGCGCCTGGCCCTTGATCCATCTTCGGTCTCCATAAGACACATAGCATTCAGTCCATTATAACACATCCATGGGCCACATACATATTCACTCACACAGTCCGGCATGGGCTGTAGCATTTACAGGCTCAGAGCAGGGTTTAGCAAGCCTGAGCTACTGGGTAAACCAGGCGTCCCCAAGGTCTCCTCCAGCCCGTGTTTCAGGATGCCAGCCACCTCCATACCAGGCAGGTCTTCTAGGAGCCCGGCTGCAGCTCCACACGTCCGAGCAAGCACCCTCCAGGTTCGGCCACGGTTCCCCAACTCCAGAAGCCATCTTAACCCGCTGTCTGGCCTCCGGCTCACACATACTCGGTCACAGGGATGGGTGCCACCCGCATGGATATGGCAAGCCTCCCTCTATATCCCAAAGCGAAGTTATTCCTCTAACTTAAGGGCCTGTCACACGCGTCAATATCGCCTGCACGATCTCGGCTGCGAGTGGCGTTGCAGCAATATTGATGCGTGTGACATACTGAATCAACCAGCGATAAATCGCTGGTTGATGATCGCCAGGTTTTAGAACCTGCTCTAAAACCTGGCGATTGTCGCCCGGTGGACACGCAGCATCGCTGTGTGTGACACCGGGAGTAGCGATATTCCAGCTCCCAGCGCCTCACAAGCGCTGGGAGCTGGTAACTAAGGTAAACTGCGGGTATCTAGGCAGCGCGCGCTGCCTAGATACCCGACGTGTACCTTAGTTACCAGCCTCCTCCGCTCCGCTGTCCCTGTGCCAGTGTGGCAGAGGAGAGGGGGTTAACCAGGGAAGCTTCCTGCTTCCCCCGGCTGAGCCCACCCGTCCTCTCTCTGCTGCTGCTCCGGCTCACAGGGGCCCCGCTGGACGCAGGTTAGCCCTGCAGGGGGGTCCCCAGCCGCCCCCCATGTCCCTGTGCCAGTGTGGCAGAGGAGAGGGGGTTAACCAGGGAAGCTTCCTGCTTCCCCCTGCTGAGCCCGCCCCTCCTCTCTCTGCCGCTGGGCAGGCAAACCAGGGCCCCCCCTCAAAGGCTGCACCAGGGCCCCCGGGCAGCAAGGTCCGCCCCTGGCTCACCGGCTGGTATCTAAGGTACACAGCGGGTAACTAGGGTCCCTAGTTACCCGCTGTGTACCTTAGATACCAGCCGGTGAGCGGAGGAGGCTGGTAACTAAGGTACACGTCGGGTATCTAGGCAGCGCGCGCTGCCTAGATACCCGCAGTTTACCTTGGTGACCAGCCTGCTCCCGCTTCCAGCAGCCTGGCAGCAGGAGCAAGACATCGTGGAAACGATATTTAAATCGTTTCCACGATGTTTCTGGTCAATTGATCGCTGGTGAGTCTGCCTGTGTGACAGCTCACCAGCGATCAGCCGTCAATGTCGTCAGCGATCATCTCACTGACGACATTGACGCGTGTGACAGGCCCTTTACATCCTCACAACTCAAAGGTTATCCTGATCTGATCTCTCTCAGCCCTTATCCAGCCTGTCACACCCACACCTGTAACATAGTGAAGTAATCAGCACCATTCACTCATGCACAGACCTAGCTGCCGTTAACCCCTTGTGTAGCACTACAGAGCTAACTCACTCTTAACCCTGTGTGCACTATAAGGTCAAGCAATCCCCCAGACTTGCAGCAGGCCATGTGAGTCATGCCAGCCACGTGCTATAGCGCCGGCATGCCTCACAGCACGTAGGTGTTTTTTTTTACTATATGGGAAAACAACTGCGGCACTCCATCATATAATTTGTACAGGTGCAACGCTGAATACAATACATTGTAACGAAAAAAAAAAGCATCGCTCTGAAATACTAACACATATAAATGAATATAGAACAATATTATAACTTAGGAGACATGACAACATGAGACCGTTAGCTTATAAATATGGCCATATCTATAACCACGCTGAGGTGTGTCTTAGGCCGGCTTCACACTGCGGCGTGATCCGGTCCGGGTCTGTCCGGATGCCCCTGACAGCCGCGGACCGGATCAGCACACAGGACTGGGGGGCTAATATGCTCTCCGGTCCGGTGTGCAGCGCACGCAGTTCCTGCTGCTAATAAGTCAGGACCGCGGGCGCCCCGGTCCTGACCTGTCAGCGGCTGCAGCTGCGTGCGCTACACACTGGACCGGAGAGCATATTAGCCCCCCAGTCCTGTGTGCTGATCCGGTCCGCGGCTGTCAGGGGCATCCCTGACAGAACCGGACCGGATCACGCCGCATTGTGAAACGGCCCTTATACTGGGTCCCTAACCTCGGTCACTGCCTCTAACTGGATTAAAACTTCCTAGTAACCAAGTCGAGTTTTTTTATCATATGAACCCCATCAATTTGTCTTAGTTATTATAGTTCATCTCTTGGCATATTTTTAACTGTGACAGTAAAAGTTAATGTTTTAGTGCTCACTTTTTGCTGTTTACTGTATTGTCTAGGGCAAGGTCTCTTAAGGTACCTGATCTACATCATTGATTATCTAGCTTGCCTTCTCATTCATTAGATCATACAGTTCCTTTCTAAATTGTACATGTTTTTATTTTTGAGAATAATTTTTCAAAGAATGGAAACTATTTTGCTTAAGTAAGTGTTCTTTTTGTCTAGATGAAGACTGTACAATAGACTCCCATGGACATTACCCTTTGTCTCCGTATCTTGAAGTAGAAGATAACAATTCCATACAAGGTTATTCAGAAACTCTAAATATACATGTAGTCCATCTCAGCGACCACATAGTCACTGATACTACTATTCACAAAGATCAATTTCTGATCATCAATGAAATAACTGGAGATAACCAGGATGGAACTCCGCTGTTGCAGAATAGTTTTAACAAGAAATCTAATTTTTCTTTGAATGAGCAAATTCACAGCAATGAAAGCTCATTTTCATGTTCAGAATGTGGGAAATCTTTTACAGAAGAAATTAGTCTTGTTAGACATCAGAGAACTCACACAGGAGAGAAGCCACATTCTGCTTTGGAACATGCACAACACTTTATGCCTAACAATTCTCCTGAGAATCTTCCGGGAGGTCACACAGGAGAAAAGCCAGATTCATCTTTGGTGCATGTAAATTGCTTTATGCCTAAAGGTTCTCCTGAGAGTCACCCGGGAAGCCACACAGAAGATAAACCATTTACGTGTCCTCAATGTGGGAAATGTTTTGTAAAGCAATCGAGACTAAAAAAACATCTTAAAATTCACACAGGGGAGAAGCCATTTTCATGTTCAGAATGTGGGAAATGTTTTACTCAGAAATCAAGTCTTGTAGACCATGTAAGAATTCACACCGGAGAGAAGCCGTATTCATGTTCGGAATGCGGGAGATGTTTTAACAAAAAATGGGATGTTGTTAAACACCAGAGAACTCACACAGGGGAGAAGCCTTTTTTATGTCCTGAATGTGGAAGTGTTTTACTCAGAAATCAAGTCTCGTGAAACATTTAAGAATTCACACAGGGGAGAAGCCTTTTTTGTGTCCTGAATGTGGGAAATGTTTCAGTGAGAGATCAACTCTCTTGAAACATCTCAGAAAAACTCACATAGAGGATGCAACATTTCCATGCACAGAATGTGGGAAATGTTTTACGCAGACGTCAAGTCTTGTGGAGCATCTAAAAATTCACACGGGAGAAAAACCATTTTCGTGTTCTGAATGTGGGAGATGTTTTAGGCAGAAATCAAGACTTGCGAAACATTTAAATATTCACACAGGTGAAACACCGTTTTCATGTTCGGAATGTGGGAAATGTTTTAGGAGGAAATCAAACCTTGTCGATCACTTAAGAAATCACAGGGGGATAAGCCATTTTCATGTTCAGAATGTGGGAAATGTTTTACACATAAATCGAATCTCGTGAAACATGAAAGAAGTCACTCGGCGGAGAAGCCGTTTTCATGTCTTCAATGCGGGAAATGTTTTAGTCAGAAATCAAATCTTGGCGAACACCTAAAAATTCACACAGGGGAGAAGCCATATTCATGCTCAGAATGCGGGAAGTGTTTTAGCCAGAAGTCAAATCTTGTTGAACATCTAAGAATTCACACAGGGGAGAAGCCATATTCATGTGCAGAATGTGGGAAATGTTTCACCCACAAATCAGGTTTTATTCATCACTTGAGAACTCACACAGGGAGAAGCCGTTTTCATGTCTTGAATGTGGGAAATGTTTTAGCCAGAAATCCATTCTTGTAGAACATCAAAGAATTCACTTGGCGGAGAAGCCATTTTCGTGTTCAGAATGTAGTAAATGTTTTATTAAGAAGTCACATCTTTTAGGACATCTAAGAAGTCACACAGGGGAGAAGCCATATTCATGTTCACAATGTAGCAAATGTTTTAGCCAGAAATCAAGTCTTGCGAAGCATCTAAAACTTCATACAGGGTAGAAGCCCAATTTTATGTTCAGGGTGTAGTTTTAGAGAAAGGCCTGCTAAATCGGACCGGTTGTGGTAGAACAAAGGAACACAGGAGGGGTGTGATTAAACTGGGAAAACACCGAGAGTGTTCTTTGCCTATTTATGCAGCTATGAATTCTTTTATTTGCTACCATTTAAGAAACGCCTTAGTTTATGTGTGTAACACCTATATTCTCACTATATTGTAGTCATGGCTACTTTAACCAGAACATCTGATAACTGAAGAGGGGGATGTTTTCGGAGGTTGGGGAGGGACGACGATACATTTGTCTTGTGCTCTCTCTCCTTGTCTAGGAATACTTACCCCAGTGAGTCTCAGAGGTTAGTAATGGAATTTTAAAGAACATTTTGCGACTCTATGCTACGCATGTTATTTTATGTGCTTCAATTGTTTTGATATAGTGAGCAATAGCCATGCATTGGATTCAAGACTATGATATTGTCTCTTTGAAACTGAAAGTAAAGTCCAGCCTGGGAACAGTAGCGGGCTTGAGTTTCCGAAATGCCCCTGGGTGATCCTCTTAAGGCCCCGTCACACGGGGCGACATCGCCGCCAATTACATAGGCGACGTAGGGGCGTAGCCTATCATGTAAAGGGGCGATGTCGGCGCCGCCGGGAGGTGCTCTGAAACCAGGCGACCGATCTGGGGCGATGTGCACACATCGCCCCATATGACCGGCCGCCGGCGACCTGTCAGGCGATGGGAGCCATAGGCTCCCATTGTCCTGCATCGTCGCTGGGGTTTTCAGACACCCCGGCGGCGATGCCACCTGACAGTTCGCCGGCGCGGCGCTTGAGATGTCGCCCTGTGTAAATGGGGGACGGCGACGCTCGCGGGGCGCCGAAAACCATGCACACCCCCGCCAGTCGCCGCCGACATCTCCACTCCCGTTGCCAGGTGTGACGGGCCTTAAGAGAATAAGGATGAAAATAACTACCTGATTCAGTAGTGACAAGTGGCATTGTATAAAGCTGTCTATCAAGTCTCAATGCCTTCGAAATGTGGTGCTGAAGGAGGATACTATCAATACCGTGGATGGCAAGAAGAACAAATCAATTCTGGAACAAATCCAGCCCAACATGTCACTGGAAGCAAAGATCACCAGGCTACGACTTGTCTACACATCATAAGAAGAGAGAAATCACTGGAGAAGGATATCATGGTGGGAAGAATAGAAGGAACAAGGCAAAGAGGAAGACCAGCAACCTGATGGCTTGATATAATCAAGGTAATGGTGGAGAAGACCCTGGTGGACCTATCTAGGCTTGGAGAAGAACCTGTTGGACCAATCCAGGCTTGGTGAAGATCCTGGTGGACCTATGTAGGCTTGGAGAAGACCCTGGTGGATCTGTCTAGGCTTGGAGAAGACCATGGTGGACCTATCTAACCTACACAAGATCGATCTTCCTACAGAGCATTCATCCATCAAGTTGGCATGGCTTGAGATCGAGCTAAAGGCCATTAGTAATAATAATAACTTCATCTGATACATTTTGAGACATTCTTTTGTTATTTTAGGCATTAGAGACTGAACAGGAGTGTCAAGTAAGAGACAAATAATATAAAACACAACCTCACTATAAAATTTGGTGTTGTATTTTGAAACAAAAGATTAAGTCAAAGTGTTTGAAATTAGTTTTGTAATGGGACTAGAGATTATTTCACAGTACCCAAAATTAGTTACATCGAAGGGATCAAGAATATAAAACTAGAGATTACTCACTGCCTGACCTGCCAATACAGAGGACTCAGACGTATATTACTGTTGTGATTGTGTAGCAACTGATACAGTTAGGGCCAGAAATATTTGGACAGTGACACAATTTTGGCGAGTTGGGCTCTGCATGCCACCACATTGGATTTGAAATGAAACCTCTACAACAGAATTCAAGTGCAGATTGTAACGTTTAATTTGAAGGGTTGAACAAAAATATCTGATAGAAAATGTAGGAATTGTACACATTTCTTTACAAACACTCCACATTTTAGGAGGTCAAAAGTAATTGGACAAATAAACATAACCCAAACAAAATATTTTTATTTTCAATATTTTTTTGCGAATCCTTTGGAGGCAATCACTGCCTTAAGTCTGAAACCCATGGACATCACCAAACGCTGGGTTTCCTCCTTCTTAATGCTTTGCCAGGCCTTTACAGCCGCAGCCTTCAGGTCTTGCTTGTTTGTGGGTCTTTCCGTCTTAAGTCTGGATTTGAGCAAGTGAAATGCATGCTCAATTGGGTTAAGATCTGGTGATTGACTTGGCCATTGCAGAATGTTCCACTTTTTTGCACTCATGAACTCCTGGGTAGCTTTGGCTGTATGCTTGGGGTCATTGTCCATCTGTACTATGAAGCGCCGTCCAATCAACTTTGCAGCATTTGGCTGAATCTGGGCTGAAAGTATATCCCGGTACACTTCAGAATTCATCCGGCTACTCTTGTCTGCTGTTATGTCATCAATAAACACAAGTGACCCAGTGCCATTGAAAGCCATGCATGCCCATGCCATCACGTTGCCTCCACCATGCTTTACAGAGGATGTGGTGTGCCTTGGATCATGTGCCGTTCCCTTTCTTCTCCAAACTTTTTTCTTCCCATCATTCTGGTACAGGTTGATCTTTGTCTCATCTGTCCATAGAATACTTTTCCAGAACTGAGCTGGCTTCTTGAGGTGTTTTTCAGCAAATTTAACTCTGGCCTGTCTATTTTTGGAATTGATGAATGGTTTGCATCTAGATGTGAACCCTTTGTATTTACTGTCATGGAGTCTTCTCTTTACTGTTGACTTAGAGACAGATACACCTACTTCACTGAGAGTGTTCTGGACTTCAGTTGATGTTGTGAACGGGTTCTTCTTCACCAAATAAAGTATGCGGTGATCATCCACCACTGTTGTCATCTGTGGACGCCCAGGCCTTTTAGAGTTCCCAAGCTCACCAGTCAATTCCTTTTTTCTTAGAATGTACCCAACTGTTGATTTTGCTACTCCAAGCATGTCTGCTATCTCTCTGATGGATTTTTTCTTTTTTTTCAGCCTCAGGATGTTCTGCTTTACCTCAATTGAGAGTTCCTTTGACCGCATGTTGTCTGGTCACAGCAACAGCTTCCAAATGCAAAACCACACACCTGGAATCCACCCCTGACCTTTTAACTACTTCATTGATTACAGGTTAACGAGGGAGACACCTTCAGAGTTAATTGCAGCCCTTAGAGTCCATTGTCCAATTACTTTTGGTCCCTTGAAAAAGAGGAGGCTATGCATTACAGAGCTATAATTCCTAAACCCTTTCTCCGATTTGGATGTGGAAACTCTCATATTGCAGCTGGGAGTGTGCACTTTCAGCCCATATTATATATATAATTGTATTTCTGAACATGTTTTTGTAAACAGCTAAAATAACAAAACTTGTGTCACTGTCCAAATATTTCTGGCCCTAACTGTACATGGGTCTAACACTAAATACTGCAACTGACACAGCCGCTTCTTCTACAGACAAATTCCGGACCCCACAGTCCCTTGTGGCCCCTGCATGAGCTGGAATAACCCTAGCTACAGACTAAAACTATACTTATCGGACCTAGCTTCCTGAAAGGCTGTCGAGAATTTCTTGTACCTCCTAAGGAACCGGTGAAAAGTGCAGAGTGCAAAATACCTAAATAGGAAAGGATTGTTGAGATAGAAAAAGATCCCAAAGTGAGTTAGGATAACTATAAATAAAAAGTGTAAAGGAAGGATTTGGAGTCAATAAGTCAAACTCCTCAATTTCCATGACTCCAACTCAGACTCAACAACTACGACTCCCTCATACATGGCTCATGTTTAGGTGATGAATTTATTGTAGTACAATGTGAACATCGGGCTTTTAATCATTACTGTGATACAATAATCAAGATATTTAGATAGAACATTATAATGCATAATAATCAGCACATTCTGCATCGAATTACTGTACCCAATTTATTATAAATTTTACAAGTCGGCGTATTTTATACTGACTCCACCAAAATAGTCACCGACTCCACGACTGACCCAACAGCCTTGGTGTAAAGAAAAGGTACTTACTGCTAGAAGAGAATGTCACCTACTTCCTAATGACAAAAAGGAGAGAAGCAGGGTGGAAAGCAAGTGTCAGCAGAGAAAATAACACTAGCTAGTCTATCACTTAATGGCATAAACAAATGGCTGGCATCCACTTCAGAATAACACCAGCAAGAAAGACCAACAAGGGGAAGATATAACTAGATGCAGCCAAGTTGATTGGGCAGATCAAATAAACAAATGGAAACACCCAGTTAGTCAAAAAAAGAATAGAGCAAGGGGAACAAGCTAAAAACATCTGGACAAAGAGTAAACCTGCTGTGGCTCAGTGGATAATGAAGCCAAACACAAAACACAGGATCGAATCTTGAGGCATGACAACTACACTTGAGAATGAGCTGGTAGGAGTTCATGGAAAGGAGGCAAGGATTCTTGTTTCTTACATTGACTGTTCCACTCGTCCCTCCTGTCCTTTGTTAGGTGTGTGCTCATTCCTTTCCAAAAAATTGTACTCCGGTTGGTATGCTTGCTACTGAGTGGTCGATTGTTTTTTGCCGGTGTGATATGACACAGCCAAGAGTACAGTGATAGTATGTGATTAGTTTTTTTGGAAAAAAATGTTGTTATTGTGTGAGGGATGTATGATATATACAGTCGCTTATGATCCTTGTGAATAGAATGTGTGTGAGCTGAAGATTCTTAAGGTATGAACTTGCAATGTATTGTTGCATTTTGTAATAGATGACATAATTATTGTAAATGTTTTTCATAAAGAGTTTGGTATAACTGTGTGAGTATTAATAATTTGGGATAGAATATATGTTAACATTTTTAATAAAGTCATGTATAAGTCAGAATTTAGGAGGAAAGATCGAGCCAGCTTATACAGGGTTATGCTGTGAAAACCTATAAACTATGCCCTTATTGATATCTTTTAATCATTCCTTTACTACAGGGTGGGCCATTTATATGGATACACCTAAATGGGTATGGTTTGTGATATCAATTTCCTGTTTGTGGCACATGGGTGGTGACCATGGCGGCCATTTTGAAGTCGGCCATTTTGGATCCAACTTTATTTAGGTGTATCCATATAAATGGACCACCCTGTAGTAATGTTTTCAGTGCGTATTAAAAGGAATATGTCAGGTCAAAAATCCACACGTAACTGATGTAATTTTCTAATTCGACTGGTGAAACTCTATTCATGTATTTCTTTTATGTATACTTACCCCCTATCCTCTGTAAACTGCAAATGAAGAGACTCATCCGATCTGTCAATCACAGTGAGTGATCACTTACTTCTCTGCTGTCCACTCCCCAAGGAATGAATATTCATGTAGTCACATCACTGCACTGCACACAAGGAAAGTTCAGAAAAATCACTCACATGGGGGACCTTTATCCTCCTGTCTGCAGCAAAACAAATGTTCAAATATACACACAGAATGTCTCACGGACAGCACAGTTTCTGCTCAGAGCAACAAATGGAGGAGATTGCCTTACCTAGATGAGCTTTCAAATGTGTGCCTGTCATCTCTCCCTCCCTCCCCAACAGAAGCACAGTGTAGGACAGCAAAGTGAAAATGAAACTTAGAAGAGAATGCCAGCCTGGGAAGGAGTGAATACTAAATGAACATTTACATACTAAGGACTATTCAGCAGTGAAGGTATTTGACCAGACTAGTGAAGCAGCTGGGTGTGAAAGTGCTTATAGAAAGAGAACTACAAAGGGTACAGTAATGAATTTTACATATTCTGAAAGGGCTGCCCAAGCTCTATTCAAGGGTGCTAGTAATATCATACTGAAAAATGACCTGACAGAGTCCATTTAATAGTCATTTTTTGCAATGTTTCTGTTACGTATTGTGTATTTCTTCACTTTTGGTCTTGAGTTCTACTCTATTTTATGAATTCACAGGAACCTCTTAATGTTAATGAAGGATGAACTAGCTTATTGTTCCCGTTTGTATTACTATGTATTGATATATTTATGTGTTTCATGTTAACGTAGCTGTTCAGGGAGTGATAGTTCCTTCTACAGATGCTCTTAACTAACGGTTGCCTAGACCTCGGAGAGTGGTGGCACACATAGAGGGTGGCATGTAATACACAAAGATAACGTATGCTTGCCTGTAACACAAACAACCACACTCCACTCTCATGAAAGGAAGAAGATAAAGTTTTGTTTTTAATCATATATAATAAAAATTCCATCAGAACGGGCGTGCCCTCTTACCTGAACAATGACTGATGCTGCTTTTCAACATTTTGTTATGCCTTTGTAGGAAACTGGAAGAATCTGGTAGCACAAGGCAATGACCAAACAGTGGCAGGTTTTAGTTAAAAACTATATTGTACACCAATAGACAAGCAAAACACAATACAGAAAATGATACAGAAACAAGGCATGGCCAAAAGCGGTGTGAGTCTAGAGAATACATAGTTCTATTAAGTGCAAGGCCAATACAGTATAAGTCATTAGATCCTTGTTCATACAGCGAAAGGGTAACAAGTGAACAGTGCTCATTGCACAATTCACATTGAGTGTGGCACAATGATAGTTTATTCCTTATGACAAAGTTCACATTGAGCGTGGCCAATTTATGGCTTTAGTCCTAGTATACAGTTCACATTGAAGGTGGCTAGATTAAAGTATAGTCCTTAATACAAGTTCACATGGTAATCAAAGTCCCAGACTAAAGCTATGCAGTGCAGTTAGAAAATACAGTCCCGTACAGTCCTGGAAAATGCACTGCAACATGCACAACAACAGAACACTGTTAATAAGGCTGACATGAGACACTATAGTCCATAAAGAGCCGGCAACAGGTAGATCCTTGGAAGGCACACTATAGCTGTGGAACAGGGATTAGAGTAGCACAGAGCATGCAATTGGTAAGCAGAAATGCAGAGCTTGTTTGTGCAGCAGCAGGTACTTAAACAGCTAAGCAAGTGCACAAGCAAAATACTCAAGCACTGGTCTGGAAGATGGACTAAACTTATAAAGCAGGAAGGGCAGGAAAGACAGACATGGTGAAACAGCAAACTCCCATCTTGACAAAGGGCAAGGAAACACTGAAGGTAGCATCTAGATAAGATGCAGTTAAACCAATTAAATGCACAGCAATCTAATATATAAAGCTGAGTGTGTGTATGTAGCTATGTGGCAAACCCCACCCACTCCATATGGCCACACCCACTTTACAAAGCCCCCTGCCACGTCCACTCCACATAGCCACACCCCACTTCACATCCTGCATCTCCACATACCCCGCCTCCTCTACATAGCCCCACCTCCGGGACTGTGGAGGGATGGATGTATGAAGGGATGGGGGTTGTGCTATGAAAGGCGCATGGCTAAAAGGAGGTGTGGGGCTATGTGTAGGGGCAGAGCTATGAAGGGGCAGGGCTACTTGGAGGGGATGAGGCTATAATACATACACACATACATGCAATACGATATATGGGCAATATTGCCATATATGGGTGATATTACCATATATGAGCATTGCGACCATATATGGACATTACTCCCGGGCAACACCGGGCTCTGCAGCTAGTATAAAATAATTACTAATTGAAGCGGTGGAACTACACTGTGTGCAGAATTATTAGGCAGGTTGTATTGTAGAGGATTATTTTTATTATTGATCAACAACTATGTTCTCAATCACCCAAAAGACTCAAATATCAAAGCTTAATGTTTTTGGAATCTTTTAGATTTGGCTCTTAGGAGGATACCTGTGTGTGCAGGTAACTATTACTGTGCAGAATTATTAGGCAACTTAATAAAAACCAAATATATTCCCATCTCACTTGTTTATTTTCACCAGGTAAACCAATATAACTGCACAAAATGTAGAAATAAACATTTCTTTTTTTTTTTTTTAAACAATAAATGTTTATTGAACAAAGTTTTCATACAAATCAAACAAGACATCAGTAATATACTATAAGGAGTCCATGTATAAAACAAGGGTCAAGAGGGGTGGGGGGGGAGGGGAGAGGAGGTAAAAAGGGGGGGGGGAGTCACGAATTCACATTTGACACTTTCTGAGATAAGGCTATGAACATATAAAGCATTCAGACAGTTCCTGAACTCTGGATCTGTTTCTGGGCTTATACTTAAGTCTAAACTCACATTCAGACTAAAATTAAACTTAAAGGTACCGAGTCTACACCATGGCTACAACATGTTCCATAGTACACCTTACATTCGGTATTAAGAAGGGATCGGTGTAGCAAGAGGGTGGGAAGCCCATATGTGCCATGCATCCAAAGTCTGTTTTCTAGTTGGCAGGTTTTGCGCCAGGTAATATTCATGAGCAAAAATAGAGTTTACTCTGTTCACTACTTCCGATAAATTAGGTGGGGTCTGCGCCTTCCAGTCGGACGCCAAGGCCAGCCTGGCAGCCACCAGGATATAAGTCAGGGTCCTCCACATAATGGGGGGATATAACTCCAGGCCAATATGTAGGAGTGCCAATTGTGGCGAAAGAGGGATCATAAAACCCGTGACCGACTGGATCAGGCGCTCGACCAGAAACCAAAAGGGGGTGACTCTCGGGCAGGACCACCACATGTGGGCAAGATTACCCTTCTGTCCACATAATCTCCAACACAAAGGGGAGGCATGTCTCCCAAATCTGGCCAAACGGGCTGGCGGAAGGTACCAGCGAAAATGTAATTTCTTTAAGTTCTCTAGATGGTTGATACACCTGGTGAGTTTAGCCATGCGTTGGGACGCTTTCTCCCAGTTCTCTCTCTCAGTAGTAAACTGGAGGTCTTCCTCCCATTTCTGCATGTAAACCAATTTCTCTGGGTCGCCCCTGGCCAAGAGAGCCTTATATATCCGGGATAAACCCTTCAGATCTGATGGGGTGGTCAGAAGGAAGCCCAGGAAGGCAGAAGGAGATTGTCTCCCCGTCAACCAGTCTCTAGCCTCAGTGGCCATGAAATGTCTCAGTTGGAGGTATTGTAGGAACAAAGCTCGTAAGGATGGGTCACATTCCGTCAATGTGTCAAATGACACCAAGTCTCTTTCCGTCATTAAGTCTGCTAGTGTGTGAATTCCCGTCACTTCCCATTTAGGAATCTCTAAAAAGGGTAAATGTAAGCGAAGTGCATTCAGAGAAATGTCAGAGGCCGGTAATCTCGTCCAGGATTTTGGTAGACCCCTCCAGTGGAGAAGCAGGGTACGTGTCGTGTCTAGTTTAAATTTCCTTTTTAGTTTGGTCAAGGATTCTGCCTCGAGAATAGTCCGAAGTCCCTGGAGTCCGACCCCGTCAACAAAACTCTCAATCTGCATCCAACCCAGGTCTCCAGCAGATATCCAGAACCTCTTTGCTTCCTCTAATATGACTGCCCCATGATAAGACTTTAAGTCTGGGACCCCCATCCCTCCTTTATTCATGTGAAGTGACATAACTCTTTTGGGGACCCTCGGTTTTTTGTCAGCCCATATGTATCTATTAGTCAGGGACTGCAGTTTGTTCATCAACTTGCCAGGTATAGCAACAGGCACACAGCGGAAACAGTAGAGAATCTTAGGTAAAAGCATCATTTTAAACGACTGCGTTCTCGCCATCCATGTCAAGGCATGTAGGGGGTGTTTACTCATGCCATCCGACAAAGCTTTCACCAGAACCTCAACATTAGCTTGTACTATCTGAGAGGTGGGGCCTAGAATGATGCCTAAATATGTTATGCCACCCGGGCACCATTGAAAGGGGAGTCTCTCTGATAAGCTGGAAGACAGAGACAACGGGACACATATTGGTAGTACCATAGATTTTGAAGCGTTTAGCTTATATAGAGACACTCGTGCAAATTTAGTGAGAGCCGACATAGTCGCAGGGAGAGAAATTTCAAGGTTCGTGCAAGCAATTATGATATCGTCTGCGTACAGGCCTATTTTATGGTCCAGTTCTCCAACCGCGATTCCCGATATCAGCGGGTCAGCCCGGATCAGGGCCGCAAGAGGTTCTACCACCAAGGCGAAGATTACCGGTGAAAGTGGGCAACCCTGCCTCGTGCCATTGGTAATTTGGAAGCTTCTGGACAGGAACCCGGAGGCGAGGACTCTGGCATTCGGGCGGGAGTAAAGGCCAAGGATTGCCGACACAATCGGCCCCTCAAAGCCAAACTTCCCTAAGACAGCCCGAAGGTATCCCCAGTGCACCCTATCAAAGGCCTTTTCAGCATCAAGCGACAGGAATGCACTGGGGACCCCCCTAAGCTCTGCCACTTTTACCAGGTCCACCATCCTCCTGGTGCCGTCCTTAGCCTGCCTCCCCGACACGAAACCCACCTGATCCGGGTGAATTAAGGAAGGTAGAACTCGAGCAAGTCTGGACGCCAGTAATTTTGAGAATATCTTCAGGTCGCAGTTTAGCAGAGAAATAGGCCTGTAGCTAGCAGGAGAATCATGTGGTTTGCCCGGTTTAGGTATGGTGGTGATGGTCGCCTCCAAGGCAGCGGGTGAGATGGCTCCCTTCGCCTGCCACAAGTTGAATACTCGTAAAAGATACGGGGACAGCTCGGCTGCAAAGGTTCTATAGTATGTATTGGAAAAGCCATCTGGGCCCGGGGCCGAGGAGGGTTTAGTGGAGGAAATAATTTTGGCGATTTCTTGTGTCGACATGGGCCTATTTAGTTCTGACAGTTGGTCTTTAGTCAGTGACGGGAGTGACAGGGTCTCAAGAAAGGCATTAACCTCGTCCAAGTCAGGCTGGGGAGTCTCTCTACAGTCTCTCAGGTTGTACAGGGATTCGTAAAACACCGCAAACGTCTCCGCTATCCCTCTGGGCTCCTCACCACCCTGCCATCTACAGTATTCATAGAGTCAATCATTGTCATAGCAGATCGTTTTTTTAGTCTCCTGGCCAGGAGCGCTCCAGCTCTGTCTCCAGCTGCATAGTGTGACGTCTTAACTTTTCTCAAATGCTTCTCATAGTCATGGAGCATCAGGGCTCTAAGCTGATTTCTAAGCAGGAAGATCTGAGCGGAGTTGTTTGACCTCGGGTTTGATTTATTTAGGTCTTCCAGGACCTGTAATTGAGTCAGCAAGTCCTCTCGAGTTTTTTCCCGGGACCTTTTCAGTTGAGAGGCTTTCTGTATCAATGTGCCCCTTATGACGGCCTTGTGGGATTCCCATAGGACATCGTCCGCTACATCTCCCGTGTCATTGAGGGCAAAAAATTCTGACAGTCCCTTACCAATCACCCCAACCACAGCCTGGTCCGACAACAAATTGGCATTAAGTCGCCATGTACGCGGAGGGGGATTCCCTCCCGTCAGGGCCACCTCCAACGACACCGGCGCATGATCCGACCAAGTGATCAGACCCATTTCCGCACAGGCACAGGCCCCAAGAGTGTTATCATCTACCAAAAAGAGATCAATTCTCGAGTAGGACCTGTGCCTGTGGGAAAAGAATGAGAAGTCTTTCTCTGATGCATGGAGGTAGCGCCAGATGTCGTGGAGGCGAAATTCCCTAATCAGGGGGCCCAGCTCCTTGCCCCTTCCCTCGGACGGGGCAGTACTATCCATGAGTCTGCTGGGGACCAGGTTGAAGTCTCCACAGACAATCACCTTGCCGACTGCCACCTGCTTCAGACGTTCAAACCAGGACCTTAGGAATTTAATTTGCCCATTATTTGGTGTGTAGACATTTAGTAATGTGTAAAGTGACCCTGCGATCTTACATATCACAATAAGAGCACGACCCATAGGGTCAGGGATAACCTGAACCATTTGAAATTGAACAGAGTTTCTAATGAAGATTCCCACCCCTGCTTGCTTCTTGTCAGGGTGGTTCGCAAAAAACAAATGGGGAAAAAGTCGGTGGCTCAGTCTGACATTATCCGCTGCTAGGAGGTGGGACTCCTGGACGCATAGGATATCCGCTTTAGAGCGGAGGGCCACTTTCCAGAGGTAGGAACGTTTGATAGGGGAATTCAACCCCTTCACATTAAGCGAAACACATCTCATAGTCATAGTTTTGTTTCCACAATTCACAGTGCCAGTATGATGGAATCAATGTGGAAGAGAACCCCCAGGGGGCGGGAGAGGGAGAGGGAAAGAGGGGAAGATAGGAGGACAAGGAAAAGAAACAATAGATATGGGGATAGAAGAAGAAAACAAAAACACTGAACACAAATGTAAACTTAATTCAAGGCAAATTGCCAAGAAGCTGGGGAGAAAAGGGGAACTAGACCACCCCACCTCAATGGATTTAAGGTGGAACGGTCCCCCTGCAGGAGCTAAGGTCTAATACGACCTCCAAGGAGGTCTCAGAGCCTCCTGCTATTCCAGAGATCAGTCACACCAGCCCTGTATGATCATAATAAGTTCACAGCCCTTCAGACCTCTCCATCTGTTGTCTCCGGGCCTCGCATCTCCAGCGGGGCCCTTTTCGTTGGGGTCGCTGTGGCAGTCTTGGGGAAGTTCCAGTCTTGGAAGGCTTTTCTCATTTTAGAAGGGGAATTAAAGTATTGTCTCGAACCTCTGTAGCGAAATATCACCGACACAGGGGAACCCCAAATGTATGAGATCCCCTTGTCTCTCAGAATGGCACAGTAGGGGGCAAAGTCTCGTCTTCTGGCCAGGGTTCCGGGGGACAAATCTGGGAACACAGAGACTGCCCTGAAGGGGGAAGGGAGCTCCGGATGATTTCTCATGGCGGCCAGCAGCTTTTCCCGCGGTTTTGTAGAGGAGAAAACAGACTAAAATGTCTCTCGGAACATCTCTGTTCAGTCTTGCAGGTTTAGGTAGGCGAAAAAGTTTATCAATTTTCCTTTCTGTGGCAGGCAAATCAGGTAGAGCCTCCTCCATAAAGGTTGTTACCGTGGCCATAAGGTCTTCCTCCTCACCCCCCTCTGCAACTCCTCTCAGTTTCACATTCTTAATACGATGTTTGTCCTGTAAATCACAGACAGCCGCCTGTAACTGCCGGACCTCTGAATCCACCTCTGCAAAGTCATCTGCGAGGATGTTATGGGCTGCAGCAAAGTCCACCATTTTATGTTCAATGTGTCCTGTTCTCTCGCTTATAGCTGTTAGGTCTGCTCTTAGATCAGCAATCATGCCCCTCATATCCTCCTGCAGAGACCTGCGGAGGGATTCCAGGAAGTCTCTGAGACATCCCTTTGTCACTAGAGCCTCATCATCCTCTCTGGCTCCTGGGCCCCCTCCTCCATGCTGAGAGCGAGGAGAGCAGTGAGGTGTTGATTTTCCCGCCCCCTGTGCCATGCTGGAAGCAGCAGATCTCAGTGTCCTTTCTACCCCAAAGAAATCTCTCACCGAGCGCTCGGTATCTCTGCGTCTGGAGCCGCCTTTAGACATCTCAGTCTGTTCCTGAGGTAATCCGATCTCACCCCAGCAGGTTTTGGAGATTGTAGTGGCTGTTATGTGCCGTTATCAGGGCTTAGTGTGCAGAGCTCCTCACTAAGCGTCCTGCTCCATCAGATGCAGAACACGCCCCCCCGAAATAAACATTTCTGACATGCAAAAACAAAACCCAAAAAAAAAATGAGTGCCCAATATAGCCACCTTTCTTTATGATGACACTCAGCAGCCTCCATCCATAGATTCTGTCAGTGCTTGATCTGTTTACGATCCACATTGCGTGCAGCAGCCACCACAGCCTCCCAGACACTGTCCCCAGAGGTGTACTGTTTTCCTTCCCAGACACTGTTCCCAGAGGTGTGCTGTTTTCCCTCCCTGTAGATCTCACATTTTAGGAGGGACCACAGGTTCTCTATGGGGTTAAGATCAGGTGAACAAGGGGGCCATGTCATTATTTTTTCTTCTTTTAGACCTTTCCTGGCCAGCCACGCTGTGGAGTAGTTGGATGCATGTGATGGAGCATTGTCCTGCATGAAAATCATGTTTTTCTTGAACGATCCCGACTTCTACCTGTACCACTGCTTGAAGAAGTAGTCTTCCAGAAACTGGCAGTAGGTCCAGGAGTTGAGCTTCACTCCATTCTCAACCCGAAAAGGTCCCACAAGTTGATCTTTGATGATCCCAGCCCATACCAGTACCCACCTCCACCTTGCTGGCGTCTGAGTCGGAGTGGAGCTCTCTGCCCTTTACTGATCCAGCCTCTGGCCCATCCATCTGGATCATCAAGAGTCACTCTCATTTCATCAGTCCATAAAACCTTTGAAGAATCATTCTTAAGATATTTCTTGGCCCAGTCTTGACGTTTTATCTTATGTTTCTTGTTCAGAGGTGTTAGTTTTTCAGCCTTCCTTACCTTGGCCATGTCCCTGAGTATGGCACACCTTGTGCTTTCTGATACTCCAGTAACGTTGAAGCTCTAAAATATGGAAAAAGTGGTGGCAAATGGCATCTTGGCAGCTTCACGCTTGATTTTCCTCAATTCATGGGCAGTTATTTTGCGCCTTTTTTGCCCTCACGCTTCTTGCGATCCTGTTGGCCATTTGCCATGAAACACTTGATTGTTCGGTGATCACGCTTCAAAAGTTTGGCAATTTCCAGACTGCTGCATCCCTTTGCAAGACATCTCACAATTGTGGACTTTTCAGAGCCCGTCACATCTCTCTTCTGACTCATTTTGCCTGAGGAAAGGCATTTGCCTAATAAGTAAGCACACCTTATATAGGGTGTTGATGTCATTACACCACACCCCTCCTCATTACAGAGATGCACATCACATGATTTACTTCATTGGTAGTTGGCTCTCAGCCTATACAGCTTGGAGTAGGACAACATGTATAAAAAGGATCATGTGATCGAAATACTCATTTGCCTAATAATTCTGCACACAGTGTACTGATCCACAACATTATGTGTACTTCCTGATGGCCATATTTACTTACTCCTCTGAAGAAGAAACACGTTCATTCAGAAATGCGTAAAGATTTGATCTAGAGTGCGCATGGTGGAAGCTCCGGTGCCTCTCCACTGTGCATGCGCGACGTCACCCGCCAACCAGGAAGAGACCGTGGAGATTGTTTCCTGCGCGTGACACCGGCCGGGACCACTGCAGTAAGTTCAGTAGTTTTTATCTACTTCTCGACACAGCCGGATCTTTCTTCTGTTTTCTGTTGGACATTTAAATCTTTATCCCTGGACTCCGGAACCTTTGTAGACATTCCGTATCTAAAACTGGTGAGTGCTATAAGCATTGATGGTAATGACGGTGTTTTACTGGTTGTAGGGTAAAAGCTACTATGTAGCAAGTGAGATGTCAGCAGTGACTCTTTAAATTCCATCAATTTTACACTGAAGACCAAATGGTGCCCCATAGGCACAGCCATGTGCCCTGTACTCACATTGATGCTATATTGGATGTATTTCTGAACAAGGAATACATTTTTTTTAAAAAAAGGATATCCATCGAGCAAAGAAGAGGTGGTGTCCAAGTATTCCAAAGCTGCGATTTATTTATCCAAAAATTACACAAAAACACCATAACTAAGGCAACACCGCTGAAAGGCGTCGGTTTTTAGGAGGGGGACCTTGGATGTTTTTGGGTCTAATTTGGATAAATAAATCGCAGATTTGGAATACACGTGATACTACCTTCTTCTTTGCTCCCTGGGTATCTTTGTTATTTTCATATTTGTACTGCTTGGCATTAACTGGGCTCAACTATCCATGCTGGAGCTACATGGGTGGCACGGTGGCTCAGTGGTTAGCACTGTATATGTGGCTCAGTGGTTAGCACTGTATATGGTGGCTCAGTGGTTAGCACTGTATATGGTGGCTCAGTGGTTAGCACTGTATATGGTGGCTCAGTGGTTAGCACTGTATATGGTGGCTCAGTGGTTAGCACTGTATATGGTGGCTCAGTGGTTAGCACTGTATATGGTGGCTCAGTAGTTATCACTGTTTATGGTGGCTCAGTGGTTAGCACTGTATATGGTGCCTCAGTTAGTTATCACTGTTTATGGTGGCTCAGTAGTCAGCACTGTATGGTGGCTCAGTGGTTAGCACTGTATATGGTGGCTCAGTGGTTAGCACTGTATATGGTGCCTCAGTAGTTATCACTGTTTATGGTGGCTCAGTGGTCAGCACTGTATGGTGGCTCAGTGGTTAGCACTGTATATGGTGGCTCAGTGGTTAGCACTGTATATGGTGGCTCAGTGGTTAGCACTGTATATGGTGGCTCAGTAGTTAGCTCTGTATATGGTGGCTCAGTAGTTATCACTGTTTATGGTGGCTCAGTGGTCAGCACTGTATGGTGGCTCAGTGGTTAGCACTGTATATGGTGGCTCAGTGGTTAATAAATGCCAGATTTGGAATACACGTGATAGCTACTCCTTCTTGTCCTGGTATATGTTGTTTTTTTCATATGTGTATGTTGGCATTAACTGGGCTCATGTTATCCATGATGGATGTTACATGGTTGGCACTAGGTGGCTCAGTGTTATCACTGTTTATGGTGGCTCAGTGGTAGCACTTGTATTAGTGGTTCTAGTGGCTCAGTGGTTAGCACTGTATAGGTGGTTTAGGTGGGCTCAGTGGTTAGCACAGTTATGGTGGTTCAGTGGTTAGCACTGTATGGTGGCTCAGTGGTTAGCACTGTATAGGTGGCTCAGTGTTATCACTGTATATGGTGGTCAGTGGTAGCACTGTATATGGTGGTCGGCTCAGTGGTTAGCACTGTATGGTGGTGGGCTCAGTGGTTAGCACAGTATATGGTGTTCAGTGGTTAGCACAGTAATGGTGGCTCAGTGGTTAGCACTGTATGGTGGTCAGTGGTTAGCATGTATGGTGGCTCAGTGGTTAGCACAGTTATGGTGGTCAGTGTTAGCACTGTATGGTGGCTCAGTGGTTAGCACTGTATGGTGGCTTCAGTGGTTAGCACTGTATATGGTGGCTCAGTGGTTAGCACTGATATGAGTGGTCAGTTGACTCAGTGGTTAGCACGTGTTATGGTGCATAGTGGCTCAGTGGTTAGCACTGTATATGGTGGTTCACTTATTGGTGGTTAGCACTGTATTGGTGGCTTCAGTGGTTAGCACTGTATGGTGGCTCAGTGGTTAGCACTGTATATGGTGGCTCAGTGGTTAGCACTGTTATGGTGGCTCAGTGGTTAGCACTGTATATGGTGGCTCAGTGGTTAGCACTGTATATGGTCGGGATCAGTGGCTCAGTGGTTAGCACTGTATATGGTGGCTCAGTGGTTAGCACTGTATATGGTGGCTCAGTGGTTAGCACTGTATATGGTGGCTCAGTGGTTAGCACTGTATGGTGGCTCAGTGGTTAGCACTGTATGGTGGCTCAGTGGTTAGCACTGTATGGTGGCTCAGTGGTTAGCACTGTATGGTGGCTCAGTGGTTAGCACTGTATATGGTGGCTCAGTGGTTAGCACTGTATATGGTGGTTCAGTGGTTAGCACTTATGGTGGCTCAGTGGTTAGCACTGTATGGTGGCTCAGTGGTTAGCACTGTAATGGTGGTCAGTGGTTAGCACTGTATGGTGGCTCAGTGGTTAGCACTGTATGGTGGCTCAGTGGTTAGCACTGTATAGGTGGCTCAGTGGTTAGCACGTATGGTGGCTCAGTGGTTAGCACTGTATGGTGGCTCAGTGGTTAGCACTGTATGGTGTCAGTGGTTAGCACTGTATGGTGGACATGTGCAGTGGTTAGCACTGTATGGTGGCTCAGTGGTTAGCACTCTAGTAGTGGTTAGCATCAGTGGCTCAGTGGTTAGCACTGTATGGTGGCTCAGTGGTTAGCACTGTATGGTGGCTCAGTGGTTAGCACTGTATGGTGGCTCAGTGGTTAGCACTGTATGGTGGCTCAGTGGTTAGCACTGTATATGGTGGCTCATGTAGTGTAGTCATGGTTAGCACTGTATGGTGGCTCAGTGGTTAGCACTGTATATGGTGCTCAGTGGTTCATGTGTGCTCAGTGGTTAGCTGTATAGGTGGCTCAGTGGTTAGCACTGTATGGTGGCTCAGTGGTTAGCACTGTATGGTGGCTCAGTGGTTAGCACTGTATATGGTGGCTCAGTGGTTAGCACTGTATGGTGGCTCAGTGTTAGCACTGTATATGGTGGCTCAGTGGTTAGCACTGTATATGGTGGCTCAGTGGTTAGCACTGTATATGGTGGCTCAGTGGTTAGCACTGTATATGGTGGCTCAGTGGTTAGCACTGTATATGGTGGCTCAGTGGTTAGCACTATATATGGTGGCTCAGTGGTTAGCACTGTATATGGTGGCTCAGTGGTTAGCACTGTATAGGTGGCTCAGTGGTTAGCACTGTATACGGTGGCTCAGTGGTTAGCACTGTATGGTGGCTCAGTGGTTAGCACTGTATATGGTGGCTCAGTGGTTAGCACTGTATATGGTGGCTCAGTGGTTAGCACTGTATACGGTGGCTCAGTGGTTAGCTCTGTGTAGGTGGCTCAGTGGTTAGCACTGTATATGGTAGCTCAGTGGTTAGCACAGTATGGTGGCTCAGTGGTTAGCACTGTATATGGTGGCTCAGTGGTTAGCACTGTATACGGTGGCTCAGTGGTTAGCTCTTGTGTATGGTGGCTCAGTGGTTAGCACTGTATATGGTAGCTCAGTGGTTAGCACAGTATGGTGGCTCAGTGGTTAGCACTGCAGCCTTGCAGCACTTGGGTCATGGTTCAAATTCCACCAAGAAACATATCTGTGAGGAGTTTGTATGTTCTCACTCCCCGTGTTCTCGTGAGTTTCCTCTGGGTTCTCCGGTTTCCTCCCGACTCCAAAGACTATAGGATGTTTAGATTGAGTTTAGGCCCCTTTCACATCAGCGTTTTTTGCAAATTGCGGCAGATTTACCGCATTTGCCCCTAGCAGCCGCACTTGCGACACACTTGCGGCAAGCCCACATGCTATTGTGCTAATAAAAAACCCAAAAAACGCTGCTGACCGCGTTTTTTTTCGCAGCCGCAACATTGGCTATACTGCACTTGCCGCACCTGCCACATGCCCCATAGACAATGCATGGGGCTTGCCGCAAGTGCGGCCATTAGGCGGCAGATGGTTAAATCTGCCGGATCTGCCGCAATCGTGAATAACGCTGAATGTGAGAGGGGCCTCAGAGTGTGGACAGTGTTGCAAATGTATCTAAAGTGCTGTGGAATTAATAGCGCTATACCTACTTACATAATTGCCTTGGGAGCGAAAGTCCAAACCCCCAGAAGCACAGAGTCTGCCCCCCCACTGATGTCACCATGGGTCCACCCACATAGTGTTATACAATGAATGAGGCCACCGCCCCGCCCCTGAAGCACAAGACCGCCCCCAGGGATGTCACCATGAGCCCCCCCACTGACATCACATGACCGCCACTGATACACCTGACCCCCCCACTGACATCACCATGAGCCCGCCCCACTGACATCACCATGACCCCGCCCCACTGAATCACCATGACCCCGCCCCACTGACATCACCATGACCCTGCCCCCATGCCCTTAGTTCTCCGTCAACAAATCAGCTCTGTTCCCCGATCTCGGTCTCTACACACTCCCCTCCCCCGGTCCTCCCCTGGTCCTGGTCTTAGTATGCTCCCCACCCCCGGTCCCAGTCTCCACACGCTCACCTCCCAACGTACCAGTCTCTGCACACTCCCCTCCCTGGTCCCGGTCTCTGTATGCTCCCCTCCCCTGTATCCGATCTCCCTCCACATGCTCTCCTCCCCTGGTCTCCGCACGCTCCCCAGCCTCAGTCTCCCCATTCTCCCCTCCCTCAGTCCCAGCCTCCACACGGTCCCACCCTTGGTCTCAATCTCCACATGCTCCCCTCCCCAGTCACCGCACGCTCCCCTCCCCCGGTCCCAGTCTCCACATGCTCCCCTCCACCCATCCCAGTCTCTGCACGCTCCCCTCCTCTGGTCCCAATCTCCGCATGCTCCCCTCTGTACACTTCGGTCCCAGTCTCTGCATGCTCCCCTCCCCTGGTCAAGATCTTCACTCGCTCCCCTCACCCAGTCACTTTTTTCGTTCACTCCCCTCCCTTGGTCCTGATCGTTGATCCCCCAGTCCCTGATCTCTGCACGCACGCTCTGGCCCAAGCTCTGTGTGCTCTCGTCCCCCGGTCTCAGTCTCCTGCACGCTCCCCTCCCTGGTCCCAGTCTCTGAACGCTCCCTGGTCCCAGTCTCCGCACGCTCCCCTCCTTGGTCCCAGTCTCCGAACGCTCCCCTCCCTCGGTCCCAGTCTCCCCATTCTCACCTCCCCTGTTCCCAGTCTCTGCACGCTCCCCATTCTGCTCTCTTCACGCTCCCCTCCCTTGGTCCTGGTTTTTCCTTGCTCCCCTTCCCCAGTCTCGATCTCTGATCCCCTCCCCTAGAAAGAGGGCAGAGAGAGTGCACAGGGGAGCAGAGAGAGAGCATTGGCAAAGGAAAGAGGACATGAGAGAAGAAGACAGCACACGGGGGGAAGACAGGTCAAAGGAAAGAGCACAGGGGGAAGAGAGACAGAGCACAGGGGGGAGAGCGGACAGAGGAGTGAGACAGCCGCTCCCCACAGCGCCACAGAACCCACCCCCATTGTGATGTCACCTCCCACCCGATGCGATAGCATTGGGCTCCATCTAGTAAGTGAATAAATATCATATTATTATGGGCCACTCACACACACAGATATCTGTGCAGATATTGTTCACAGATCTCTGGTCGCAGTGAAATCATGGACACATTGTTACATTTTGTGGCTGTGTACAAATGGACAATGTGTCCATGATTTCACTGCAACCAGAGATCTGCGAACAATATCTGCACAGATATCTGTGTGTGTGACGTGGCCCTATTACATATTACACAAGATGGGGGACTATGTACCATCACTGGAGACCATATGCAGGATGGAGGCTATTTACCATCACTGGGGCCATATGCAAGATGGGGGCAATGTACAATCACTGGGGGCCATATGCAAGATGGGGGCTATGTACAATCACTGGAGACCATATGCAAGATGGGGGCTATTTACAATCACTGGGGTCCATATGCAAGATGGGGGCAATGTACAATCACTGGGGGCCATATGCAAGATGGGGGCTATGTACAATCACTGGGGTCATATGCAGATGGGGGCTATTTACCATCACTGGGGGCCATATGCAAGATGGGGGACTATGTACCATCACTGGAGACCATATGCAAGATGGAGGCTATTTACCATCACTGGGGTCCATATGCAAGATGGGGGGCAATGTACAATCACTGGGGGCCATATGCAAGATGGGGCTATGTACAATCACTGGGGTCATATGGGGGGACTATTTACCATCACTGGGGCCATATGCAGATGGGGACTATGTTACCATCACTGGGGGTCCATATGAAAGGGATGGGTGACTATTTACCATCACTGGGGTCATATGCAAGGATGGGGGACTATGTACCATCACTGGGAGACCATATGCAGATGGGGGGCAATGTACAATCACTGGGGTCATATGCAGATGGGTGACTATTACCATCACTGGGGCCATATGCAGATGGGGGACTATGTACCATCACTGGGTGCCATATGCAAGATGAGGGCTATGTACCATCACTGGGGGCCATATGCAAGATGGGGGACTATGTACCATCACTGGGACCATATGCAGATGGGGGGCTATGTACCATCACTGGGACCATATGCAGGATGGGGGCTATGTACCATCACTGGGTGCCATATGCAGGATGGGGGGGCTATGTACCATCACTGGGGGCCCATATGCAGATGGGGGCTATGTACCTCACTGGGCCATATGCAGGATGGGGGGCAAATGTACAATCACTGGGTCCATATGCAGGATGGGGGCTATTGTACCATCACTGGGGGCCATATCAAGATGGGGGACTATGCACATCACTGGGACCATATGCAGGATGGGGGACAATGTACAATCACTGGGGCCATATGCAAGGTGGGGGCTATTACCCTCACTGGGGACCATATGCAGGATGGAGGGCTATGTATCATCACTGGGGCCCTATGCAAGGATGGGGGCTATGTACTCAACTGGGGCCATAACAGGATGGAGGTTTATGTACCATCCCCTGGGGGCATATCAAGATGGGGGGCTATGTACCATCCCTGGGGACATATGCAGGATGGGGGCTAATGTACAATCACTGTGGTCATATGCAGGATGGGGGGCTATTTACCATCACTGGGGACATATGCAGATGGGGGGCTATGTACGATCACTGGGCCATTATGAGGATTGGGGGCTATGTACGATAACTGTGGCCATAACAGGATGGGGGTTATGTACCATCACTGGGGGCATATGCAGGATGGGGGGGGTACGATCATGGCATGAGATGGGGGCTATGTACGATCACTGTGGCCATATGCTGGATGGGGGCTATGTACCATCACTGGGGCCATATGCAGGAATGGGGACTATGTACCAGGATGGGGGGATATATATATATCAGGTTGGGGGATATATATACAAGGATGAGGGACATATATACTGTTTGTTAGACGGACATTGACATTATAAGACAGACCCCATTTAACATTACAAAAAATTCTCTTTTCCTTAACCAAATTTGTGGTGCATCTTATAATCAGGTGCGTCTTATAAAGCAAAAAATACGATATATACATAACATGACAGGAATACTGCAGTTCATAAGACAAGTGAGATGGAGCACAACATGAATGAGATGGGTGAGATGATTATGGCAGTAAACATCAGAACAGTTCACTGATAAGAAGTTTAAAAGTTCAAAGATATGATGCCCCCAAATGCCTTTCAATTGATGTAAAAAAGACATGAATCCATGTGAAATGTTCATTCCTGCTTTCAAAACAGAAATGAAGATTTCACATGGATTCATGTCTTTTTACATCAATTAAAAGAGCCAAATTTGCTTTATGAAATTCCATGGGTGTTGGTCAAAATAGAGGATTCTGACCACAAGTGGGTACCTGAGCGCTCAGATAACTGGGTAACAAATTATTTCCTGCGCTCCACTTGTAACAGTGAATACATTGAGGATAAAGCAACATTTTTTAGGTAATGTAAAATGTATTTATTTTCTCATTCCACGTTGCAATCATTCCTGTGAAGCAGCTGAAGGGTTAATAATCTTCTTTAATGTGGTTTTCACCAGTCTAATGGGCGCAAGCTTTTGGAATGATGTCACTTTTGGTAAAAGACGTGATAGTCTGGGCGTCCGTGATGTGTGATTACTGCATACAGGACCTGTGCTGATGTCACAGTCATGTGATCACTTACACACATCTTATTGGATATCAGACTTTCACATGGTCACATGACAGGAAGTGCTGACCAGTGAGAAGCTCCAGTGCTTTGCTCCTCCCCCATGTGACTGATCACATGACCATGACATCACCACAGGTCCTGATCCCCCATGTGCAGATGATCTCCTGTGTCCTCCTCTTCCAGCACGCGCACAGATCCTGGGACCAATCCTGGTACATGATCCCCCATCCTGGTATGTGCCCCATATCCTGGAACATGATCCCCCATCCTAGTGTATGTGCCCCATATCCTGGAACATGATCCCCCATCCTGTGTATGTGCCCCATATCCTGGTACATGATCCCCCATCCTAGTGTATGCCCTATATCCTGGTACATGATCCCCCATCCTAGTGTATGTGCCCCATATCCTGGTACATGATCCCCCATCCTGTGTATGTGCCCCATATCCTGGTACATGATCCTCCATCCTAGTGTATGTGCCCCATATCCTGGTACATGATCCTCCATCCTAGTGTATGTGCCCCATATCCTGGTACATGATCCCCCATCCTAGTGTATTGCCCCATATCCTGGTACATGATCCCCCATCCTGGTATGTGCCCCATATCCTGGTACATGATCCCCCATCCTAGTGTATGTGCCCCATATCCTGGTACATGATCCCCCATCCTAGTGTATGTGCTCCATATCCTGGTACATGATCCCCATCCTAGTGTATGTGCCCATATCCTGGTACATGATCCCCCCATCCTAGTGTATGTGCCCCATATCCTGGTACATGATCCTCATCCTAGTGTATGTGCCCCATATCCTGGTACATGATCCCCATCCTAGTGTATGTGCCCATATCCTGGTACATGATCCCCATCCTAGTGTATGTGCCCATATCCTGGTACATGATCCCCCATCCTAGTGTATGTGCCCATATCCTGGTACATGATCCCCCATCCTAGTGTATGTGCCCCATATCCTGGTACATGATCCCCAAACCTAGTGTATGTGCCCCATATCCTGGTACATGATCCCCCATCCTAGTTATGTGTCCCCATATCCTGGTACATGATCCCCCATCCTAGTATGTGCCCCATATCCTGGTACATGACCCCATCCTGTTATCCCCATATCCCTATGCCTGTATGTGCCCCATATCCTGGTACATGATCCCCCATCCTAGTGTATGTGCCCATATCCTGGTACATGATCCCCCATCCTGGTATGTGCCCCATATCCTGGTACATGATCCCCCATCCTGGTATGTGCCCCATATCCTGGTACATGATCCCCCATCCTGGTATGTGCCCCATATCCTGGTACATGATCCCCCATCCTAGTGTATGTGCCCATATCCTGGTACATGATCCCCCATCCTAGTGTATGTGCCCCATATCCTGGTACATAATTCCCATCCTAGTGTATGTGCCCCATATCCTGGTACATGATCCCCATCCTAGTGTATGTGCCCATATCCTGGTACATGATCCCCATCCTGTATGTGCCCCATATCCTGGTACATGATCCCCCATCCTATGTATGTGCTCCATATCCTGGTACATGATCCCCCATCCTTGTATGTGCCCCATATCCTGTACATGATCCCCCATCCTAGTGTATGTGCCCCATATCCTGGTACATGATCCCCCATTTAGTGTATGTGCTCCATATCCTGGAAAATGATCCCCCATCCTAGTGTATGTGCCCCATATCCTGAACATGATCCCCATCCTATGTATGTGCC
The DNA here is from genome assembly GCA_033576535.1 of Allobates femoralis. Classification (NCBI taxonomy): domain Eukaryota; kingdom Metazoa; phylum Chordata; class Amphibia; order Anura; family Aromobatidae; genus Allobates; species Allobates femoralis. The sequence goes on along the minus strand of JARQOC010000001.1, from coordinate 619,603,754 downwards.
CCATATCCTGGTACATGATCCCCCATTCTAGTGTATGTGCCCCATATCCTGGAACATGATCCCCCATCTACTGTATGTGCCCATATCCTGTACATGATCCCCCATCTTAGTGTATGTGCCCCATATCCTGGTACATGATCCCCATCCTAGTGTATGTGCCCATATCCGGTACATGATCCCCCATCCTAGTGTATGTGCCCATATCCTGGTACATGATCCCCCATCCTAGTGTATGTGCCCCATATCCTGGTACATGATCCCCCATCCTAGTGTTATGTGCCCCATATCCTGGTACATGATCCCCCATCCTAGTGTATGTGCCCCATATCCTGGTACATGATCCCCATCCTAGTGTATGTGCCCCATATCCTGGTACATGATCCCCCATCCTAGTGTATGTGCCCCATATCCTGGTACATGATCCTCCATCCTAGTGTATGTGCCCCATATCCTGGTACATGATCCCCCATCCTAGTGTATGTGCCCCATATCCTGGTACATGATCCCCATCCTAGTGTATGTGCCCATATCCTGGTACATGATCCCCCATCCTAGTGTATGTGCCCCATATCCTGGTACATGATCCCCCATCCTAGTGTATGTGTGCCCCATATCCTGGTACATGATCCCCCATCCTAGTGTATGTGCCCCATATCCTGGTACATGATCCCCCATCCTAGTGTATGTGCCCCATATCCTGGTACATGATCCCCCATCCTAGTGTATGTGCCCCATATCCTGGTACATGATCCCCCATCCTAGTGTATGTGCCCCATATCCTGGTACATGATCCCCATCCTGGTATGTGCCCCATATCCTGGTACATGATCCCCCATCCTAGTGTATGTGCCTCCATATCCTGGGTACATGATCCCCATCCTGTGTATGTGCCCCATATCCTGGTACATGATCCCCCATCCTGGTATGTGCCCCATATCCTGGTACATGATCCCCCATCCTAGTGTATGTGCCCCATATCCTGGTACATGATCCCCCATCCTAGTGTATGTGCCCCATATCCTGGTACATGATCCCCCATCCTAGTGTATGTGCCCATATCCTGGTACATGATTCCCCCATCCTAGTGTATGTGCCCATATCCTGGTACATGATCCCCCATCCTTGTGTATGTGCCCCATATCCTGGTACATGATCCCCCATCCTGGTATGTGCCCATATCCTGGTACATGATCCCCCATCCTAGTGTATGTGCCCCATATCCTGGTACATGATCCCCCATCCTGGTATGTGCCCCATATCCTGGTACATGATCCCCCATCCTAGTGTATGTGCCCATATCCTGGTTACATGATCCCCCATCCTAGTGTATGTGCCCATATCCTGGTACATGATCCCCCATCCTAGTGTATGTGCCCCATATCCTGGAACATGATCCCCATCCTATGTATGTGCCCCATATCCTGGTACATGATCCCCCATTCTGTGTATGTGCCCCATATCCTGGAACATGATCCCCCATCCTACTGTCATTTTTGTGCCCATATCCTGTACATGATCCCCCATCTAGTGTATGTGCCCATATCCTGGTACATGATCCCCCATCCTAGTGTATGTGCCCCATATCCTGGTACATGATCCCCCATCCTAGTGTATGTGCCCCATATCCTGGTACATGATCCCCCATCCTAGTGTATGTGCCCCATATCCTGGTACATGATCCCCCATCCTGGTATGTGCCCCATATCCTGGTACATGATCCCCCATCCTGGTATGTGCCCCATATCCTGGTACATGATCCTCCATCATAGTGTATGTGCCCCATATCCTGGTACATGATCCCCCATCCTAGTGTATGTGCCCCATATCCTGGTACATGATCCTCCATCATAGTGTATGTGCCCCATATCCTGATACATGATCCCCCATCCTAGTGTATGTGCCCCATATCCTGGTACATGATCCCCCATCCTAGTGTATGTGCCCCATATCCTGGTACATGATCCCCCATCCTGGTATGTGCCCCATATCCTGGTACATGATCCTCCATCATAGTGTATGTGCCCCATATCCTGGTACATGATCCCCCATCTTGGTATGTGCCCCCATGTCCTGGTACATGATCCCGCATCCTGATATGTATCAGGTTGTGCCTGGTACATGATCCCCTATCCTGGTTATATGGCCCCATATCCTGGTACATGATCCCCCTATTCCCTATGTGTATGTGCCCCATATCCTGGTACATGATCCCCCATCCTAGTTTATGTGCCCCATATCCTGGTACATGATCCCCCATCCTGTGTATGTGCCCCATATCCTGGTACATGATCCCCCATCCTAGTTTATGTGCCCCATATCCTGGTACATGATCCCCCATCCTAGTGTATGTGCCCCATATCCTGGTACATGATCCCCCATCCTAGTGTATGTGCCCCATATCCTGGTACATGATCCCCCATCCTAGTTTATGTGCCCCATATCCTGGTACATGATCCCCCATCCTAGTGTATGTGCCCCATATCCTGGTACATGATCCCCCATCCTAGTGTATGTGCCCCATATCCTGTACATGATCCCCCATCCTAGTGTATGTGCCCCATATCCTGGTACATGATCCTCCATCCTAGTGTATGTGCCCCATATCCTGGTACATGATCCCCCATCCTGGTATGTGCCCCATATCCTGGTACATGATCCCCATCCTGAGTTATGTGCCCCATATCCTGGTACATGATCCCCCATCTTGGTATGTGCCCCATATCCTGGTACATGATCCCCATCCTGATATGTCAGTTATGTGCCTGGTACATGATCCCCATCCTGGTTATGCCCCATATCCTGGACATGATCCCCCATCCTGGTATGTGCCCCATATCCTGGTACATGATCCTCCATCCTAGTGTATGTGCCCCATATCCTGGTACATGATCCCCCATCCTGGTATGTGCCCCATATCCTGGTACATGATCCTCCATCCTAGTGTATGTGCCCCATATCCTGGTACATGATCCCCCATCCTGGTATGTGCCCCATATCCTGGTACATGATCCTCCATCATAGTGTATGTGCCCCATATCCTGGTACATGATCCCCCATCTTGGTATGTGCCCCCATATCCTGGTACATGATCCCCCATCCTAGTTTATGTCCCCATATTCTGGTACATGATCCCCCATCCTAGTTTATGTGCCCCATATCCTGGTACATGATCCCCCATCCTAGTGTATGTGCCCCATATCCTGGTACATGATCCCCCATCCTAGTTATGTGCCCCATATCCTGGTACATGATCCCCCATCCTAGTTTATGTGCCCCATATCCTGGTACATGATCCCCATCCTAGTGTATGTGCCCCATATCCTGGTACATGATCCCCCATCCTAGTGTATGTGCCCCATATCCTGGTACATGATCCCCCATCCTAGTGTATGTGCCCCATATCCTGGTACATGATCCCCCATCCTAGTGTATGTGCCCCATATCCTGGTACATGATCCCCCATCCTAGTGTATGTGCCCCATATCCTGGTACATGATCCCCCATCCTAGTGTATGTGCCCCATATCCTGGTACATATCCTCCATCCTAGTGTATGTGCCCCATATCCTGGTACATGATCCCCATCCTGGTATGTGCCCCATATCCTGGTACATGATCCCCCATCCTAGTGTATGTGCCCCATATCCTGGGTACATGATCCCCCATCCTGGTATGTGCCCACATATCCTGGGTACATGATCCTCCCACCCTATTGTATGTGCCCCATATCCTGGTACATGATCCCCATCTGTATGTGCCCCATTCCTGGTACATGATCCCGCATCCTGATATGTATCAGGTTGTGCCTGGTACATGATCCCCATCCTGGTATGTGCCCCATATCCTGGGACATGATCCCCCATCCTGGTATGTGCCCCATATCCTGGTACATGATCCTCCATCCTAGTGTATGTGCCCCATATCCTGGTACATGATCCCCCATCCTGGTATGTGCCCCATATCCTGGTACATGATCCTCCATCCTAGTGTATGTGCCCCATATCCTGGTACATGATCCCCCATCCTGGTATGTGCCCCATATCCTGGTACATGATCCCCCATCCTGGTATGTGCCCCATATCCTGGTACATGATCCCCTATCCTGGTATATGCCCCATATCCTGGTACATGATCCCCCATCCTGGTATGTGCCCCATATCCTGGTACATGATCCTCCATCCTAGTGTATGTGCCCCATATCCTGGGACATGATCCCCCATCTTGGTATGTGCCCCATATCCTGGTACATGATCCCCCATCCTGGTATATGCCCCATATCCTGGGACATGATCCCCCATCCTGGTATATGCTCCATATCCTGGTACATGATCCCCCATCTTGGTATGTGTCCCCATGTCCTGGTACATGATCCTGCATCCTGATATGTATCAGGTTGTGCCAAGTGCTGCTACTCCCATTTTCCCCACCCCCCACATTTCCTCCGGCTCACTCTCCACATTTGACCCAGTCACAGAAGAAGAAGTCTCCAGACTCCTCTCTTCCTCTCGTTCCACCACATGCATCACTGACCCCATTCCCTCACACCTACTCCAGTCTCTCTCACCGGTGGTCACCGCTCACCTAACCAAAATCTTCACTCTCTCCCTCTCTTCTGGCATCTTCCTCTACCCCTTCAAACACTCGATCATTTTTCCATTATTAAAAAATAATGCCCAAATAACTACAGACCAGTGTCCAATCTCCCCTTCATCTCTAAACTCCTGGAACGCCTGGTCTACTCCCGCCTCACCCGTTACCTCTCCGCTCACTCTCTTAGATCCATTACAGTCTGGCTTCCGACCTCTACATTCTACAGAAACTGCTCTCACCAAGGTGACCAATGACCGTCTGACGGTAAAACGTAATGGTGACCGCTCTCTGCTTATTCTTCTTGACCTTTCTGCAGCCTTTGACACTGTTGACCACCATCTCCTACTCTCTATGCTGCTCTCCATTGGTATAAAGGACACGGCTCTCTCCTGGCTCTCCTCCTATCTTTCTGACCACTCCTTCAGTGTATCATTCGCTGGCTCCACTTCCCCCCTCTTCCTCTCACTATTGGGGTCCCTCAGGGTTCAGTCCTCTTCTTTTCTCTCTCTACACGGCCCTGATTGGACAGACCATCAGCAGATTTGGCTTTCAGCACCATCTTAATTCTGATGACACACAACTATACACTTTTTCCCCTGACCTTATCCCCACTGTACTAAAGAACACCAATGACTGTCTAGCTGCAGTTTCCAATATCATGTCCACTCTATACCTAAAACTCAACCTTCCCAAAACTGAACTTCTTCTGCTCCCGCCCTCCACTAACCTTCCTAAATATGACATCTCCCTCAGTGTGCGGCACCACAATGACGCCTAGTCAGCAGGCTCGCTGTCTGGGTGTTATGTTTTACACTGATCTTTCCTTCACCTCTACATATAATCTCTCGTCCCCTCTTGCTCCTTGTACCTGAAGAACATCTCTAGAATCCTCCCCTTTCTCACCTTGGACACAAAAACAACCTCACTGTGTCCCTAATCCACTCCCGCCTTGGTTATTGTAATTGCCTATTAATTGGCCTCCCCCTCACATGGCTTTCCACGCTCTAGTCCATCCTTAATGGTCACCTATCTGGCTAACTGTAACTCAGATGCCTCCGCTCTGTGCCAGTCATTGCATTGGCTGCCTATACACTATAGGATCCGCTCTGTGCCAGTCATTGCACTGGCTGCCTATACACTATAGGATCTGCACTGTGCCAGTCATTGCACTGGCTGCCTATACACTATAGGATCTGCTCTGTGCCAGTCATTGCACTGGCTGGCTATACACTATAGTATCTGCTCTGTGCCAGTCATTGCACTGGCTGCCTATCCACTGTAGGATCTGCTCTGTGCCAGTCATTGCACTGGCTGCCTATACACTATAGGATCTGCTCTGTGCCAGTCATTGCACTGGCTGCCTATACACTATAGGATCTGCTCTGTGCCAGTCATTGCACTGGCTGCCTATACACTATAGGATCTGCTCTGTGCCAGTCATTGCACTGGCTGCCTATCCACTGTAGGATCTGCTCTGTGCCAGTCATTGCACTGGCTGCCTATACACTATAGGATCTGCTCTGTGCCAGTCATTGCACTGGCTGCCTATACACTATAGGATCTGCTCTGTGCCAGTCATTGCACTGGCTGCCTATACACTATAGGATCTGCTCTGTGCCAGTCATTGCACTGGCTGCCTATACACTATAGGATCTGCTCTGTGCCAGTCATTGCACTAGCTGCCTATCCACTATAGGATCCGCACTGTGCCAGTCATTGCACTGGCTGCCTATACACTATAGGATCTGCTCTGTGCCAGTCATTGCACTGGCTGCCTATACACTATAGGATCTGCTCTGTGCCAGTCATTGCACTGGCTGCCTATACACTATAGGATCTGCTCTGTGCCAGTCATTGCACTAGCTGCCTATCCACTATAGGATCCGCACTGTGCCAGTCATTGCACTGGCTGCCTATACACTATAGGATCTGCTCTGTGCCAGTCATTGCACTAGCTGCCTATCCACTATAGGATCTGCTCTGTGCCAGTCATTGCACTGGCTGCACATACATTATAGGATCCAATTCAAACTGCTTGTTCTCACCCACAAAGCTATTCACATCTCTAGAATCCTCCCCTTTCTCACCTAGGACACAAAAACAACCTCACTGTGTCCCTAATCCACTCCCGCCTTGGTTATTGTAATTGCCTATTAATTGGCCTCCCCCTCACATGGCTTTCCACGCTCTAGTCCATCCTTAATGGTCACCTATCTGGCTAACTGTAACTCAGATGCCTCCGCTCTGTGCCAGTCATTGCATTGGCTGCCTATACACTATAGGATCCGCTCTGTGCCAGTCATTGCACTGGCTGCCTATACACTATAGGATCCGCTCTGTGCCAGTCATTGCACTGGCTGCCTATACACTATAGGATCTGCACTGTGCCAGTCATTGCACTGGCTGCCTATACACTATAGGATCTGCTCTGTGCCAGTCATTGCACTGGCTGGCTATACACTATAGTATCTGCTCTGTGCCAGTCATTGCACTGGCTGCCTATCCACTGTAGGATCTGCTCTGTGCCAGTCATTGCACTGGCTGCCTATACACTATAGGATCTGCTCTGTGCCAGTCATTGCACTGACTGCCTATACACTATAGGATCTGCTCTGTGCCAGTCATTGCACTGGCTGCCTATACACTATAGGATCTGCTCTGTGCCAGTCATTGCACTGGCTGCCTATCCACTGTAGGATCTGCTCTGTGCCAGTCATTGCACTGGCTGCCTATACACTATAGGATCTGCTCTGTGCCAGTCATTGCACTGGCTGCCTATACACTATAGGATCTGCTCTGTGCCAGTCATTGCACTGGCTGCCTATACACTATAGGATCTGCTCTGTGCCAGTCATTGCACTGGCTGCCTATACACTATAGGATCTGCTCTGTGCCAGTCATTGCACTAGCTGCCTATCCACTATAGGATCCGCACTGTGCCAGTCATTGCACTGGCTGCCTATACACTATAGGATCTGCTCTGTGCCAGTCATTGCACTGGCTGCCTATACACTATAGGATCTGCTCTGTGCCAGTCATTGCACTGGCTGCCTATACACTATAGGATCTGCTCTGTGCCAGTCATTGCACTAGCTGCCTATCCACTATAGGATCCGCACTGTGCCAGTCATTGCACTGGCTGCCTATACACTATAGGATCTGCTCTGTGCCAGTCATTGCACTAGCTGCCTATCCACTATAGGATCTGCTCTGTGCCAGTCATTGCACTGGCTGCACATACATTATAGGATCCAATTCAAACTGCTTGTTCTCACCCACAAAGCTATTCATAGTGCAGCACCTCCTTAACTCTCCACCCTCATCTCTATCACCCCACCTGTCCTCTTTTGCTCTGGAAGTGACATCTGCATTAATCTGAACCTCCCACTCCAAGACTTCTCCCGAGCTGCACCAATTTTCTGGAATGCTCTACCCCAAGAAATTAAGTCTATCTACAACTTACAGTTTCAGGCGCTCCCTAAAATCCCATCTTTTTAGGGCAGTCTATCATGCTCCCTAGTAATAAGTCACTGAGCCATAATAATCATAATAATAATAAATAAATCTTTATATAGCGCCAACATATAATAGACGAAAATACACAGTATAATGCAGTAAGAAAATACACAATATAATACAGTAATTCCAGTAGAGAATACAGTACAATAAAAGGAAACAATACAATAAGCAGAGAATCAATGTAAAAAATACAATACAATAGATAAAGCAAAAGTAAAGGTGACCCTGCTGAAAAGAGCTTACACTTTACAACGGGATAGGGATTGCGTCAGCCGCGTTTTTTTCGTGGCCGCAGCTGCGGCAAGTGCCAAAACCGCACTTGCCGCACCTGCCACAAGCCCGCATATACATTGTATGGGGCTTGCCGCAACTGTGCGCAAGTGCAGCCATTATGCGGTAATCGCGGCAGATGCGGTTTTTTCACCGCATCTGCCGCGATTTAAAAAAACGCTGATGTGAAAGCAGCCTTAAGATGTGTTTTAGGGAGCGTCTGAAGCCATGCAAGTTGTGGATGGTCATGATTTCTTGGGGTAAAGCATTCCAGAGGATTGGTACAGCTCGGGAGAAGTCTTGGAGCCGGGAATGGGAGGATCGGATTGGTGCAGATGTTAGTCGAAGGTCATTTGTAGAATGTAGAGAACGGGTGGGGTGATAGACAGAGATGAGGGAGGAGATGTAGGGAGGTTCTGCATTGTGAAGAGCTTTGTGGGTGAGAACAAGCAGTTTGAATTTGATCCTGTAGTGTACGGGCAGCCAATGCAGTGACTGGCACAGAGTGGATCCTATAGTGTATGGGCAGCCAATGCAGTGACTGGCACAGAGTGGATCCTATAGTGTACGGGCAGCCAGTGCAATGACTGGTACAGAGCAGAAGTGTCTGAGAAACGATTGGCCAGGTAGGTGATCCTGGCTGCTGCATTAAGGATGGACTGGAGAGGGGAGAGTTTAGACAAGGGGAGGCCAATTAATAGGAAATTGAAATAATCAAGGCGGAAGTGGATTAGGGCCACGGTGAGGGTTTTAGTTGTTTCCATGGTGAGAAAGGGGCGGACTCTAGAGATGTTCTTTAGGTGTAAGCGATAATAGCAGACGAGAGATAGTATATAGGAGGTGAAGGAAAGATCGGTGTTAAATGTGACACCCAGATAGCGAGCCTGCTGCCTAGGTCAGGGCCGTATTTGCAGTTCCTGCTGCCCTAGGCACTGTCAGCGGTCGCGCCAACTACCCCCCCCCCCCCCCACACACACACACACCCGTCATGGCCCTGTCCCCAAGTCTCACACCCCCTCCCCCTGTCGCGGACAATCCCCTCCCCCCCGCCACCCCGTCGTGGCCATGTTCCTCCCCAAGTTTCATGTCGCTTCTCCCCCCAACCGTGCAGCTTCTCCCCCCACATTCCATGTAGCACATATAAAAGGTTTGTAGGTTTGTCCAACCACACTACAGAGACATACTGATAGAATATTTACATTGTGAGCCCCAATGGGGACAGTGTTGATGATGTATGTAAAATGCTGTGGAGTTCATAGTTTACTATAAATGCAAAAAATATTATTCTTAATATTATGTCACAATACCAGGATCTGAGGATCTTCTATTTCGAAGTCAGGGGCTCTCTGATGCCATGTTGCCCATCTCGCTGTTGTCCTCTTTTCACACTGCAGTGCGGTGGACAAGAGAGCCTTAACTGGTTAAGAAGTATGGAGTGTGTACGAACTGAGCCATAAACCCTCCCCATACCATGAAGTATAGAGTGTATTAACTGAGCCATAAACCCTCCCCATACCATGAAGTATGGTGTGTGTACTAACTGAGCCATAAACCCTCCCCATACCATGAAGTATGGTGTGTGTACTAACTGAGCCATAAACCCTCCCCATACCATGAAGTATGGTGTGTGTACTAACGGAGCCATAAACCCTCCCCATACCATGAAGTATGGTGTGTACTAACTGATCCATAAACCCTCCCATACCATGAAGTATGGTGTGTGTACTAACTGAGCCATAAACCCTCTCCATACCATGAAGTATGGTGTGTGTACTAACTGAGCCATAAACCCTCCCCATACCATGAAGTATGGAGTGTGTACTAACTGAGCCATAAACCCTCCCCATACCATGAAGTATGGTGTGTGTACTAACTGAGCCATAAACCTCCCCATTCCATGAAGTATGGAGTGTGTACTAACTGAGCCATAAACCCTCCCCATACCATAAAGTATGGTGTGTACTAACTGAGCCATAAACCCTCCCCATACCATGAAGTATGGAGTGTGTACTAACTGAGCCATAAACCCTCCCCATACCATGAAGTATGGAGTGTGTACTAACTGAGCCATAAACCTTCCCATACCATGAAGTATGATGTGTGTACTAACTGAGCCATAAACCCTCCCCATACCATGAAGTATGGTGTGTGTACTAACTGAGCCATAAATCCCCCCCATACCATGAAGTATGGAGTGTGTACTAACTGAGCCATAAACCCTCCCCATACCATGAAGTATGGAGTGTGTACTAACTGAGCCATAAACCCTCCCCATACCATGAAGTATGGAGTGTGTACTAACTGAGCCATAAACCCTCCCCATACCATGAAGTATGGTGTGTGTACTAACTGAGCCATAAACCCTCCCCATACCATGAAGTATGGTGTGTGTACTAACTGAGCCATAAACCCTTTCCATACCATGAAATATGGTGTGGGTACTAACTGAGCCATAAACCCTCCCCATACCATGAAGCATGGTGTGTGTACTAACTGAGCCATAAACCCCCCCATAATATGAAGTATGGAGTGTGTACTAACTGAGCCATAAACCCTCCCCATACCATGAAGTATGGTGTGTGTACTAACTGAGCCATAAACCCCCCCATAATATGAAGTATGGTGTGTACTAACTGAGCCATAAACTCTCCCCATACCATGCCCAGCAGACATTGTAGAATTACTATATGGATTTTATTATTAACTAGATGGCGGCCCGATTCTAAAGAATCGGGTAGTCTAGAATCCATATATAGTTTATTTACTAATAGTTAGGGGAGTGCTGTGAAATTAATTGTGTGTATACAGGTGGCTCAGTGGGTATCAGAGTGTACGGTGGCTCAGTGATTAGCACTGTATACGGTGGCTCAGTGGTTAGCACTGTATGGTGGCTCAGTGGTTTGCACTGTATATGGTGGCTCAGTGGTTAGCACTGTGTGGTGGCTCAGTGGTTAGCATTGTATATGGTGGCTCAGTGGTTAGCACTGTATATGGTGGGTCAGTGGTTAGCACTGTATATGGTGGCTCAGTGGTTAGCACTGTATGGTGGCTCAGTGGTTAGCACTGTATATGGTGGCTCAGTGGTTAGCACTGTATATGGTGGCTCAGTGGTTAGCACTGTATATGGTGGCTCAGTGGTTAGCACTGTATGGTGGCTCAGTGGTTAGCACTGTATATGGTGGCTCAGTGGTTAGCACTGTATATGGTGGCTCAGTGGTTAGCACTGTAAATGGTGGCTCAGTGGTTAGCACTGTATGGTGGCTCACTGGTTAGCACTGTATATGGTGGCTCAGTGGTTAGCACTGTAAATGGTGGCTCAGTGGTTAGCACTGTATGGTGGCTCAGTGGTTAGCACTTTATATGGTGGCTCAGTGGTTAGCACTGTATATGGTGGCTCAGTGGTTAGCACTGTAAATGGTGGCTCAGTGGTTAGCATGTATACGGTGGCTCAGTGTTAGCACTGTATAAGGTGCTCTGTGGTTAGCACTGTATTGGTGGTCAGTGGTAGCACTGTATATGGTGGCTCAGTGGTTAGCACTGTATTGGTGGCTCAGTGGTTAGCAGAGTATATGGTGGCTCAGTGGTTAGCACTGTATATGGTGGTCAGTGGTTAACAAGTATATGGTGGTCAGTGGTTGCACTGTATACAGTGGCTCAGTGGTTGCACTGTATACAGTGGCTCAGTGGTTAGCAATGTATATGGTGGCTCATGTTGGCACTGTATATGGTGCTCAGTGGTTAGCACTATATACGGTGGCTCAGTGGTTAGCACTGTATATGGTGGCTCAGTGGTAGCACTGTATATGGTGGCTCAGTGATTAGCACTGTATATGGTGGCTCAGTGGTTAGCACTGTAATGTCAGGTTGCACTGTATACGGCTCAGTGTTACACGTAGGTGGCTCAGTGGTTAGCACTGTTACGTGGCTCAGTGGTTGCATGTATATGGTGGCTCAGTGTTGGCACTGTATATGTGGCTCAGTGGTTGGCACTGTATATGGCGGCTCAGTGGTTAGCACTGTATATGGCGGCTCAGTGGTTAGCACTGTATATGGCGGCTCAGTGGTTAGCACTGTATATGGTGGCTCAGTGGTTAGCACTGTATATGGCGGCTCAGTGGTTAGCACTGTATATGGCGGCTCAGTGGTTAGCACTGTATATGGCGGCTCAGTGGTTAGCACTGTATATGGCGGCTCAGTGGTTAGCACTGTATATGGCGGCTCAGTGGTTAGCACTGTATATGGCGGCTCAGTGGTTAGCACTGTATATGGTGGCTCAGTGGTTAGCACTGTATATGGTGGCTCAGTGGTTAGCACTGTATATGGTGGCTCAGTGGTTAGCATTGTATGGCGGCTCAGTGTTTAGCACTGTATATGGTGGCTCAGTGGTTAGCACTGTATGGTGGCTCAGTGGTTAGCACTGTATATGGTGGCTCAGTGGTTAGCACTGTATATGGTGGCTCAGTGATTAGCACTGTATATGGTGGCTCAGTGGTTAGCACAGTATGATGGCTCAGTGGTTTTCAGTGTATATGGTGGCTCAGTGGTTAGCACTGTATACGGTGGCTCAGTGGTTAGCACTGTATATGGTGACTCAGTGGTTAACACTGTACGGTGGCTCAGTGGTTAGCACTGTATGGTGGCTCAGTGGTTAGCACTGTATATGGTGGCTCAGTGGTTAGCACTGTATGGTGGCTCAGTGGTTAGCACTGTATGGTGGCTCAGTGGTTAGCACTGTATATGGTGGATCAGTGGTTAGCACTGTATGGTGACTCTGGTTAACACTGTACGGTGGCTCAGTGGTTAGCACTGTATGATGGCTCAGTGGTTAGCACTGTATATGGTGGCTCAGTGGTTAGCACTGTATGGTGGCTCAGTGGTTAGCACTGTATACGGTGGATCAGTGGTTAGCACAGCATGATGGCTCAGTGGTTTTCAGTGTATATGGTGGCTCAGTGGTTAGCACTGTATTTGATGGCTCAGTGGTTTTCACGGTGTGAAGGCTCAGTGGTTAGCACTGCGCAGTGGCTCAGTGGTTAGTGCAGCATGGAGGCAGAGTGGTGAGCGCAGGACGGAGGCAGAGTGGTGAGCTCAGGACGGAGGCAGAGTGGTGAGCGCAGGACGGAGGCAGAGTGGTGAGCGCAGGGCGGAGGCAGAGTGGTGAGCGCAGGGCGGAGGCAGAGTGGTGAGCGCAGGGCGGAGGCAGAGTGGTGAGCGCAGGGCGGAGGCAGAGTGGTGAGCGCAGGGCGGAGGCAGAGTGGTGAGCGCAGGGCGGAGGCAGAGTGGTGAGCGCAGGGCGGAGGCAGAGTGGTGAGCGCAGGGCGGAGGCAGAGTGGTGAGCGCAGGACGGAGGCAGAGTGGTGAGGGCAGGACGGAGGCAGAGTGGTGAGCGCAGGACGGAGGGTCGGTGGTCAGGGCAGGACGGAGGGTCGGTGGTTAGGGCAGGACGGAGGGTCGGTGGTCAGCAGAGGACGGCGGCTCTGTGTGGTCAGCAGAGGACGGCGGCTCTGTGGTCAGCAGAGGACGGCGGCTCTGTGGTCAGCGCAGGAAGGAGGCTGAGTGGTCAGCGCAGGAAGGAGGCTCTGGTCAGCGCAGGAAGGAGGCTCTGTGGTCAGCGCAGGAAGGAGGCTCTGTGGTCAGCGCAGGAAGGAGGCTCTGTGGTCAGCAGAGGACGGCGGCTCTGTGGTCAGCGCAGGAAGGAGGCTCTGTGGTCAGCAGATGACGGCGGCTCTGTGGTCAGCAGAGGACGGCGGCTCTGTGGTCAGCGCAGGAAGGAGGCTCTGTGGTCAGCGCAGGAAGGAGGCTCTGTGGTGAGCAGAGGACGGCGGCTCTGTGGTGAGCAGAGGACGGCGGCTCTGTGGTGAGCAGAGGACGGCGGCTCTGTGGTGAGCAGAGGACGGCGGCTCTGTGGTGAGCAGAGGACGGCGGCTCTGTGGTGAGCAGAGGACGGCGGCTCTGTGGTGAGCAGAGGACGGCGGCTCTGTGGTGAGCAGAGGACGGCGGCTCTGTGGTGATCAGAGGACGGCGGGTCTGTGGTGATCAGAGGACGGCGGGTCTGTGGTGATCAGAGGACGGCGGGTCTGTGGTGATCAGAGGACGGCGGGTCTGTGGTGATCAGAGGACGGCGGGTCTGTGGTGATCAGAGGACGGCGGGTCTGTGGTGAGCAGAGTACGGCGGCTGTGTGGTCAGCGCAGGAAGGAGGCTCTGTGGTCAGCAGACGACGGCGGCTCTGTGGTCAGCGCAGGAAGGAGGCTCTGTGGTCAGCAGACGACGGCGGCTCTGTGGTGAGCGCAGGCGAGGTGGGCGGAGGCAGGCGGGAGCGGGGCAAGGTGGGCGTAGCCATGGCGGGAGTCACGCGAGGTGGGCGTAGCCATGGCGGGAGCCCCGGGAGGTGGGCGGAGCCATGGCGGGAGCGGTGTAGCGGGATGTCGGCGGAGTAAATATACGTGTGTGTGTCACAGATCCTCCCGCGTAGGGCGGCCATCTTGGTCCACCCTGTGCGGGTGGAGCTGTGAAATATCCCACCACAACACTACGGAAGTGGCTTCGGCTTTGGCCGGAAATCGCTTCGGCCTTTATATATAAGAGAAGTACGGGAACACAGGCGTGAAACTCGGATGAGTGCAATGTGTGACTTTATATTGCACTCGGACCAATGTTAATCGATGTCTAAGAGCACACTGACGAGTGTCGGACACTTTTTTCTCATACAGGTTCTTGATGAGAAAAAAGTTGCAACATGCTGCGACAGTCTGCGATTCACGCGTGAGACTCGCCAGTGCAAGTCTATGGGTCTGATAAAATCATGGACCGCACACTGACAGCACACGAACCATCCGAGAGGCATCAGTTTTTTTCACTGATACATTCTTATTCTGTAACCAAGAACACTGTAAAATGTTCCTGTAAATGATTCTACAGTAGTAGCGGCTGAGAAACCAAACAGATTGCACATGGATGTAATCTGAGAAAATGTCAGACACTCGCATAGCAGTTGCATTGAAAACGGAGCAAAAAACAGATGACTGTACCCAATATTGTTATATATTTAAGGAGTCGGAGTCAGTCCATTTTCTATCGACACCAACTCCGACTCCACGGCCCATGCTGCAGGTCTGTGGGCCGCCCCCCCCATTTGGCATGCTGCAGCTCTATGGGCTGCCCCTCCCCCATATTGCATGCCAATCAGTGCTGCAGCAGAGGGACAATGCATCCTGCACCAGGGGCCTACAGATAAATAATGGGGCCCCTTAGTAGAAGTTGTTATTGCCCCCCAAAAAAATATTTGCCTGGGTCACATAATAACATATCTCACAACTTTGCAGCCCTTACAAAGTAATTTTCCTCCTATTGAAGCCCCTTGATTCCCCTTTCGTTACAGCCATAAAGTGTGACGCCACCAAAAGTCCCCCCAAACACTGTATGATGCCCCCACAGTGGATTCCTGCATATACACAGTATGATGACCCTACTGTAAACCCCTCAACTACACTGGCACAGTATGACCTCCAACTGTGACCCCCAAACAGCCCTCCCAGCAGTGTAATGGAACTACATACAGTACAATGGTCCATATACCTCTTCAGACTGTATAATGGCCCCAACACAACCCTCAAAGAGCCCTGCATAAAGTATAAAGGCTCCTTACACCCCTCCAAGTATTATCATGCCCCCACAGAGTTCTCCACCTAGTAGACACACGGCTCTGCTCCACTCCGAAAACCTCGTACACACTCGGCTCCGCTCCATACACCTCGTACACACTCGGCTCCGCTCCATACACCTCGTACACTCTCAGCTCCGCTCCGTACACCTCATACACACTCAGCTCTGCTCTTTACACCTCGTACACATGCGGCTCCGCTCCATACACCTTGTACACAGTGGGCTCTGCTCCATACACCCCATACACACGCGGCTCCACTCCGCACACCTCGTACACTCTCAGCTCTGCTCCGTACACCTCGTACACACTGGGCTCTACTCCATACACCCCATACACCGCGGCTCCTCTCCGTACACCTCGTACACTCTCAGCTCTGCTCCGTACACCTCGTACACACTGGGCTCTGCTCCATACACCCCATACACACGCGGCTCCACTCCGCACACCTCGTACACTCTCAGCTCTGCTCCGTACACCTCGTACACACTGGGCTCTACTCCATACACCCCATACACACGCGGCTCCTCTCCGTACACCTCGTACACTCTCAGCTCTGCTCCGTACACCTCGTACACACTGGGCTCTGCTCCATACACTTCGCACACACCTGGGTCCGCTACGTACACCTCGTGCTCACTCGGCTCCGCTCTGTACACATCGTACACACTGGGCTTTGCTCCATACACCTCGTACACACTCGGCTCTGCTCCGTACACCTCGTACACACTGGGCTCTGCTCCGTACACCTCGTACACACTGAGCTCTGCTCCGTACACCTCGTACACACTGGGCTCCACTCCGCACACCTAGTACACACACGGCTCCGCTCCGCACACCTCGTACTCACTCGGCTCCGCTCAATACACCTCATACACACGCGGCTCCGCTCCATACACCTCGTACACACACTCAGCTCTGCTCCGCACACCTCATATACACCTGGCTCCACTCCGCACACCTCATACACACTCGGCTCCGCTCCATACACCTCGTACACACTCGGCTCCGCTCCATACACCTCGTACACACTCGGCTCCGCTCCATACACCTCGTGCTCACTTGGTTACACTCTGTACACCTCGTACACACTGGGCTCTGCTCCGTACACCTCGTACACACCGGGCTCTGCTCCGTACACCTTGTACACACTGAGCTCTGCTCCGTACACCTCGTACACACTGGGCTCTGCTCCATGCACCTCGTACACACACAGCTCCGCTCCATACACCTCGTAAACACTCGGCTCCGCTCCATACACCTCATACACACGCGGCTCTGCTCCATACACCTCGTACACACACTCAGCTCTGCTCCGCACACCTCATACACACCTGGCTCCACTCCGCACACCTCGTACACACCGGGCTCTGCTCCATACACCTCGGACACACACAGCTCCGCTCCATACACCTCGTAAACACTCGGCTCCGCTCCGCACACCTCATATACACTGGGCTCCGCTCCGCACGCTTCGTACACACACAGCTCTGCTCCACACACCTCGTACACACTCGGCTCCGCTCCACACACCTCGTACACACTCGGCTCCGCTCCATACACCTCATACACCCGCGGCTCCGCTCCCTACACCTCGTACACAAACTCGGCTCCGCTCCGCACACCTCGTACCCACTCGGCTCCGCTCCGTACACCTCGTACACACTGGGCTCCGCTCCGCACACCTCGTACACACACGGCTCCGCTCCCTACACCTGGTACACACACTCGGCTCTGCTCTGTACACCTTGTACACACACGGCTCCACTCCGTACACCTCGTACACACTGGGCTCTGCTCCGTACACCTCATACACACTCGGCTCCGCTCCATACACCTCGTACACACTCGGCTCCGCTCCATACACCTCGTGCTCACTTGGTTCCACTCTGTACACCTCGTACACACTGGGCTCTGCTCCGTACACCTCGTACACACCGGGCTCTGCTCCGTACACCTCGTACACACTGAGCTCTGCTCCGTACACCTCGTACACACTGGGCTCTGCTCCATGCACCTCGTACACACACAGCTCCGCTCCATACACCTCGTAAACACTCGGCTCCGCTCCATACACCTCATACACACGCGGCTCTGCTCCATACACCTCGTACACACACTCAGCTCTGCTCCGCACACCTCATACACACCTGGCTCCACTCCGCACACCTCGTACACACCGGGCTCTGCTCCGCACACATCATACACACCGGGCTCTGCTCCCTACACCTCGTACACACCGGGCTCTGCTCCCTACACCTCTTACACACCGGGTTCTGCTCCGCACACCTCGTACCCACTCGGCTCCGCTCCGTACACCTCGTACACACTGGGCTCCGCTCCGCACACCTCGTACACACACGGCTCCGCTCCCTACACCTGGTACACACACTCGGCTCTGCTCCGTACACCTTGTACACACACGGCTCCACTCCGTACACCTCGTACACACTCGGCTCTGCTCCGTACACCTCGTACACACGCGGCTCTGCTCCATACACCTCGTACACACACTCAGCTCTGCTCCGCACACCTCATACACACCTGGCTCCACTCCGCACACCTCGTACACACCGGGCTCTGCTCCGTACACCTCGGACACAACAGCTCCGCTCCATACACCTCGTAAACACTCGGCTCCGCTCCGCACACCTCATATACACTGGGCTCCGCTCCGCACGCTTCGTACACACACAGCTCTGCTCCACACACCTCGTACACACTCGGCTCCGCTCCACACACCTCGTACACACTCGGCTCCGCTCCATACACCTCATACACCCGCGGCTCCGCTCCCTACACCTCGTACACAAACTCGGCTCTGCTCCGCACACCTCATACACACCTGGCTCCACTCCGCACACCTCGTACACACTCGGCTCCGCTCCATACACCTCGCACACACCGGGCTCTGCTCCCTACACCTCGCACACACTGGGCTCTGCTCCGTACATCTCGTACACACACAGCTCCGCTCCATACACCTCGTAAACACTCGGCTCCGCACACCTCGTACACACTGGGCTCTGCTCCGCACACATCATACACACCGGGCTCTGCTCCCTACACCTCGTACACACCGGGCTCTGCTCCCTACACCTCGTACACACCGGGTTCTGCTCCGTACACCTCGTACACACTGGGCTCCGCTCCGCACACCTCGTACCCACTCGGCTCCGCTCCGTACACCTCGTACACACACGGATCCACTCCGTACACCTCGTACACACTGGGCTCTGCTCCGTACACCTCATACACACTCGGCTCCGCTCCATACACCTCGTACACACTCGGCTCCGCTCCATACACCTCGTGCTCACTTGGTTCCACTCTGTACACCTCGTACACACTGGGCTCTGCTCCGTACAGCTCGTACACACCGGGCTCTGCTCCGTACACCTCGTACACACGGAGCTCTGCTCCGTACACCTCGTACACACTGGGCTCTGCTCCATGCACCTCGTACACACACAGCTCCGCTCCATACACCTCGTAAACACTCGGCTCCGCTCCATACACCTCATACACACGCGGCTCTGCTCCATACACCTCGTACACACACTCAGCTCTGCTCCGCACACCTCATACACACCTGGCTCCACTCCGCACACCTCGTACACACCGGGCTCTGCTCCGCACACATCATACACACCGGGCTCTGCTCCCTACACCTCATACACACCGGGCTCTGCTCCCTACACCTCGTACACACCGGGTTCTGCTCCGTACACCTCGTACACACTGGGCTCCGCTCCGCACACCTCGTACCCACTCGGCTCCGCTCCGTACACCTCGTACACACTGGGCTCCTCCCCCGCACACCTCGTACACACACGGCTCCGCTCCCTACACCTGGTACACACACTCGGCTCTGCTCCGTACACCTTGTACACACACGGCTCCACTCCGTACACCTCGTACACACTCGGCTCTGCTCCGTACACCTCTACACACGCGGCTCTGCTCCATACACCTCGTACACACACTCAGCTCTGCTCCGCCATCACCTCATACACACCTGGCTCCACTCGCACACCTCGTACACACGGGCTCTGCTCCGTACACCTCGACACACACAGCTCCGCTCCATACACCTCGTAAACACTCGGCTCCGCTCCGCACACCTCATATACACTGGGCTCCGCTCCACGCTCGTACACACACAGCTCCTGCTCCCACACCTCGTACACACTCGCTCCGCTCCACACACTCGTACACACTCGGCTCGCTCCATACACCTCATACACCGCGGCTCGCTCCCTACACCTCGTACACAAACTCGCTCGCTCCGCACACCTCATACACACCCGGCTTCACTCCGCACACCTCGTACACACTCGGCTCCGCTCCATACACCTCGCACACACCGGGCTCTGCTCCCTACACCTCGCACACACACGGCTCTGCTCCGTACATCTCGTACACACACAGCTCCGCTCCATACACCTCGTAACACTCGGCTCCGCACACCTCGTACACACTGGGCTCTGCTCCGCACACATCATACACACCGGCTCTGCTCCTACAACCTCGTACACACCGGGCTCTGCTCCCTACACCTCGTAACACTCGGGTTCTGCTCCGTACACCTCGTACACACTGGGCTCCGCTACGCACACCTCGTACCCACTCGGCTCCGCTCCGTACACCTCGTACACACTGGGCTCCGCTCCGCACACCTCGTACACACACGGCTCCGCTCCCTACACCTGGTACACACACTCGCTCTGCTCCGTACACCTTGTACACACACGGCTCCACTCCGTACACCTCGTACACACTGGGCTCTGCTCTGTACACCTCATACACACTCGCTCCGCTCCATACACCTCGTACACACTCGGCTCCGCTCCATACACCTCGTGCTCACTTGGTTCCACTCGTACACACTCGTACACACTGGGCTCTGCTCCCGTACACCTCGTACACACCGGGCTCTGCTCCGTACACCTCGTACACACTGAGCTCTGCTCCGTACACCTCGTACACACTGGGCTCTGCTCCATGCACCTCGTACACACACAGCTCCGCTCCATACACCTCGTAAACACTCGGCTCCGCTCCATACACCTCATACACACGCGGCTCTGCTCCATACACCTCGTACACACACTCAGCTCTGCACCGACACCTCATACACACCTGGCTCCACTCCGCACACCTCGTACACACCGGGCTCTGCTCCATACACCTCGGACACACACAGCTCCGCTCCATACACCTCGTAAACACTCGGCTCCGCTCCGCACACCTCATATACACTGGGCTCCGCTCCGCACGCTTCGTACACACACAGCTCTGCTCCACACACCTCGTACACACTCGGCTCCGCTCCACACACCTCGTAAACACTCGGCTCCGCTCCATACACCCGCGGCTCCGCTCCCTACACCTCGTACACAAACTCGGCTCTGCTCCGCACACCTCATACAGACCTGGCTCCACTCCGCACACCTCGTACACACTCGGCTCCGCTCCATACACCTCGCACACACCGGGCTCTGCTCCCTACACCTCGCACACACTGGGCTCTGCTCCGTACATCTCGTACACACACAGCTCCGCTCCATACACCTCGTAAACACTCGGCTTCGCACACCTCGTACACACTGGGCTCGCTCCGCACACATCATACACACCGGGCTCTGCTCCCTACACCTCGTACACACCGGGCTCTGCTCCCTACACCTCGTACACACCGGGCTTCTGCTCCGTACACCTCGTACACACTGGCTCCGCTCCGCACACCTCGTACCGACCTGGCTCCGCTCCGTACACCTCGTACACACTGGGCTCCGCTCCGCACACCTCGTACACACACGGCTCCGCTCCCTACACCTGGTACACACACTCGGCTCTGCTCCGTACACCTCGTAACACACATCTCGACTCTCACTCCGCTACACCTCGTACACACTCGGCTCCGCTCCGTACACCTCGTACACACTCGGCTCCGCTCCATACACCTCGTACACACTCGGCTCCGCTCCATACACCTCGTAACACACTCGGCTCCGCTCCGTACACCTCGTACACACTGGCTCCGCTCCGACACCTCGTACACACCGGCTCTGCTCCGTACACCTCGTACACACTGGCTCCTGCTCCACACTGTAAACTCACCCGTCGTACACACGAGCTCCGCTCCTACACCTCGTACACACTCGGCTCTGCTCCTGACACCTCATACACACCAGGCTCCGCTCCATACACCTCGTACACACTCGGCTCCGCTCCATACACCTCGTACACACGTCGCCTCACTGCTCCATCACACTCGTCACACTCGGCTCGCTCCGTACACCTCGTACAACTCGGCTCCGCTCCGTACACCTCGTGCACACTGGCCTCGTCCGTACACCTCGTACACACTGGCTCTGCTCCGTACACCTCGACACACCGGCTCCGCTCCGTACACCTCGTACACACTGGCTCTGCTCCGTACACCTCGTACACACTGGCTCCGCTCCGACACCTCGTACACACCGGCTCCGCTCCGTACACCTCGTACACACTGGCTCCGCTCCGTACACCTCATACACACTCGGCTCCGCTCCTACACCTGTACACACTCGGCTCTGCTCCGTACACCTCGTACACACTCGGCTCTGCTCGTACACCTCGTACACACTCGGCTCGCTCCGTACACCTCGTACACACTGGCTCGCTCCGTACACCTCGTACACACTCGGCTCCGCTCCGTACACCTCGTACACACTCGGCTCTGCTCGTACACCTGTACACACTCGGCTCCGCTCCGTACACCTCGTACACACTGGCTCTGCTCCGTACACCTCGTACACACTCGGCTCCGCTCCGTACACCTCGTACACACTCGGCTCCGCTCCGTACACCTCGTACACACTCGGCTCGCTCCGTACACCTCGTACACACTCGGCTCTGCTCCGTACACCTCGTACACACTCGGCGCTCCGCTCCGTACACACTCTCGTACCACACTCGGCTCCGCTCCGTACAACCTCGTACACACTCGGCTTCCGCTCTGTACACCTGTGTACACACTCGGCTCCGCTCCTGTACACCTCGTACACACTCGGCTCTGCTCCGTACACCTCGTACACACTCGGCTCCGCTCCGTACACCTCGTACAACTAGCGGCTCTGCTCCGTACACCTCGTACACACTCGGCTCTGCTCCGTACACCTCGTACACACTCGGCTCCGCTCCATACACCTCACTCACATACAGGCTCGCTCCGTACACCTCGTACACACTCGGCTCTCGCTCCGTACACCTCGTACACACTCGGCTCGCTCCGTACACCTCGTACACACTCGGCTCTGCTCCGTACACCTCGTACACACTCGGCCCCTCCGTACACCTCGTACACACTCGGCTCGCTCCGTACACACTCGTACACACTCGGCTCCGCTCCCGTACACCTCGTACACACTCGGCTCTGCTCCGTACACCTCGTCACACTCAGCTCCGCTCCGTACACCTCGTACACACTCGGCTCTGCTCTCCTACACTAGTAACCCTCGACTCGCTCACACATGAAACTCACCTCTCCGTACACCATGAAAACCTCCGCATCCTGCTACACTAGGACATCAGGCCCTGCTCCGTCCCCTAGTACACACTCCGGCTCCTGTAACACCCGAGCATTGGCCCCTCGTACCGTACACAACAGTTAACCCATCTGGGCCATACACTTAGGACTCTCGCCTCTTATCCACACTGAACCCACTCCTGTCACACAGGTCTTCAGCACGACAGCACGCCCTCATGTACGTGACCCCAGACCCATCGCTTCCGGGCTCAAGAACAGGGCTAGGAACACCAAGGACCTCTTACCCTCCTCTGACACCATCGGGTCACAGCGGGCTCTGTCAGCAGGGCCCCCTCAGTACTTGAGCGGACCCCCTACCTTCGCTCCGGGTGCACCTGAGGCAGCTGAACAGCTAGCAGCCACAGTTAACTCCTCCCTACAGGTGTGAATTGCACCCCGCTTAGGGCACCTACGAACCAGCTGACAGGTACGCCTGGTGCACCCTGTCAGACTGCGCTAGGGAGAACGAGGGATGGTGAGTATAATCGCTCATCAGGGAATTCACTGCTTCTCACACCAATGATGATGTCTGGGAAGCCGAGAATGTCCACAAACACGATCACCCGCGGCTGCAGACTGTGATCACATGGACCAGCGGATTAAGATGATTCAATATTCACTTTTCTCCCCGCCCGTCATCCCGACCCTCATGGTACCTTTACACGCCGCGACGGCAGGCTGGATACATCCCGCTACAGGCTACAAATGTAGCTTGTAGCGCCAATGTAGCCCGTCGTAGCGGCGTCTGAAGACGTGACG
The DNA here is from genome assembly GCA_033576535.1 of Allobates femoralis. NCBI lineage: Eukaryota > Metazoa > Chordata > Amphibia > Anura > Aromobatidae > Allobates > Allobates femoralis. The sequence goes on along the minus strand of JARQOC010000001.1, from coordinate 619,579,383 downwards.
ATACAGCCGGCAACAGATACATCTGTTTCCTAGCTCTTCTCGAAAACTGATGGCTACAACGCCGATGGTAGCGAGCTGTATCGGCGTGTAAAGAAGCAACGGAAGGGAACTCGGGACAGGCTGCGATGTAGCTGCAATGTAGCTAAGGCGTGACCTTGGCTCCATGTTACCGCGCCCCATCACCGATCATTGGTGGAAGCTGCTGCATGACGATGGTAGTCGCTGCATAGGGAGCATATTTAAGGAGCTGACCAGTCACACTACAAATCGCTCGAGCGTCAAGTATTAATCTGCCTCCTGCGATGCCTGCCCAATCATGAGTTATGCTTGTCCTATCAGCGTACGACGTCTCGTAATCCACAATTGAGCACGCCTATGTGCTGTCCCTGCTGCACCAGGTAGCCCATAGTAGCTGGTTGTAGCGGTGTGTAAATGACTACGCTGGCTACTTGAGACACCGGCGATGTAGCTAGCTATAGATGTAGCGTGCGTAGCACATCTTGTCGCGGCGTGTAAAGGTGATGCGTTGACCGTTTGTAACCGTTGAGCGTGCTCGTGCACGTGAAGTAGCGGGATGTATCCAGCCTGCCGTCGCGGCGTGTAAAGGTACCATCAGCGCTGACTTCATGGGCATGAATATTACATTAGCTTGAACATGGGTTCACGTGATCACCGCTGCAGCCTGCTCCGGCCTCCGGTACCCGCTGCACTGTCGCCACCCCCACACAGCACAGCCAGACTGTATGTATGGACTATAAGCCCCTCCCACTTACTACCAAAATTTGAAAGCAAAAAAGTGGAACTTACTGTCCAAAAAGTACAGGAATCTAAGATGTTGTTTCCTCATGTTTCCTATGAACAGAGCTCCTTCCCTTTAATAGAGGATGGTCCTTTCCCTCAGTGACCCCCCGAGGATGGAGCAGGACAGAGACCACATGGCTGCTCGGATATTAGACCTCACCCTGGAGATAATCTACTGGATCACTGGAGAGGTGAGAGCTTCACATCACATCACTCTGATCTCTAGGAATAAAGCAGGGAAATGAGGGGAAAGGTGAAGGATTCTTCTCCTCTGTGTAGTGATCGGCGTCTCCCCATACACAGGATCACACAGTAGTGAAGACGTCGTCTGGGGAGTGTGTGGCCCCCCGTGTGTCAGGAGGGCGGAGCAGGACCCCGAGTGACATCACCGAGCCTCCACCTCATTCACTGATACATGAGCAGAAGATCCTAGAACTGACCCACAGGATCACTGATCTGCTGAGCGGAGAGGTGAGCGCTGCCCCCCGGGAATGCTGGGACATTCTACAATAACGCCGGGGGAGGGGTCTGCTAATGACGGCTCATTGTGTGTGTCAGGTCCCTATAAGGTGTCAGGACGTCACCGTCTATTTCTCCATGGAGGAGTGGGAGTATTTAGAAGGACACAAGGATCTGTACAAGGACATAGTCATGATGGAGAATCCCCCGTCCATCACATCCCCGGGTAAGAGGAGACCTTCCTGGGCTGTAGAGGAGAGAACAGGTGTGAGAGTGCTCTAGATTCCCCATCATCTGCTCATCACATACACACAATGGATTCAGTCACTGCCGTTATTTCCTATAGATGGATCCAGTCAGAGAAATCCACCGGAGAGATGTCCCCGTCCTCTATATTCCCAGGATCGGCCAGAAAAGGAGGAGAATGTCCCCTGGGATCATCAGGTAGATGAGATTCCTGTAGATCCTCTATTTGATCACATTATTGTCACTCAGTCGGTCTCTCCTGGGGATCAAGTCAGGATCTTCCTTTTGGTTTCTCTTCCAGCTCAGAGGATCTCCGGAGATCTGTCTGTGCTGCAGATATATTCATAAATAGATCATTAATTCTTTGCCTTTTATTAGGGATCAAACACACAACCTCCATCATGGCAGGCGGATAATGTCCTAGTGAGGCACAGGCTGCCCTGCTACGTATAGGAGGATTTTCTCTGCCTAAATATCCACATAGTATCTTCTCCTGGACATATTGTACTGGTGACCGCAATATTCCTGTGTCATAGGGATTATACAGAAGATTGAGTTCCTGTAAATTACTAAATACGGTAAATAAAAGTAATTCCAATAATCTTCCTATAATTGTAACAACTCGCACAATACAGGGAACAGATAATTTTTGCAAATCAATAAATGACCTCTCTGTAGGTGACTATTACTAATTGTCCCAGATCATCTGACCAAGATAAGGAGGTTCTTGGATGTTTAGTGAGAATCCTCGGTGTTCCTGTAAATTGTGTCCATTCACCGTGTGAGGAGATCCTGATCACTTCATGTCTTCTAGGAGGTTTCTGACTTTTCCTGTAGATAAGATAAATTCTCATGTCTGTAATGTGGGATTCTTGCAGGAAAGTTCTGGTGGAACGAGGAGTGGACACGAAACCCCCACATCAGAGTCAGTGACCGGTAAGAGGCTCTCATAGATCTTGTCTGACTGTAAAGATCTTTATTATTGGAGATTCACAAATGTCTTCATGGTGATTATTACTATTATTGTTAATAATTTCTGTAATGATTCTCTGCTCCATGTCTCTGACATCATGTCCTCTATCTGTCTTGTCCTCTTTCTCCCTCTCTCAGGTCATGTCTTCATCTCTTCACACTTGACTTGGTTGAATATCTCTATTATTTCTCCCTTCTTCTCTCTACCAGTTTAGACATCATTTTATTTTTATACTTTATCTCATATAACACCTGTCTATAATATAATAATTATATTTTTGGCCATATTTTCCCCAAAAATATTCAAAGTCCAAAAATAAAAAATGTTGTTTCTTTTTCTAGGTGAAGACTGGAGGAGAAGCTGCCATGGAAATCTGCTTTTATCTCCCTTTGATAATGTAGAAGATAACAATTCCTCACAAGATAATTCAATAACTCTTAATGTTCCTGTGATCCTTCACAGCCGACACGTATCCACTGATACCAACAGTCAGAAAAACCTTTTGTCTAATCAATCACTAAACAGAAATTTTCATTTTAATACAAAATCTAATATTTGTTTGAATGATCAAATTCACAGCAATGAAAGCTCATTTTCATGTTCAGAATGTGGGAAATCTTTTACCAAAGAAATTAGTCTTGTTAGACATCAGAGAACTCACACAGGAGAGAAGCCACATTCATTTTTGGAACATGGACAACACTTAATGCCTAACGATTCTCCTGAGAATCTTTCAGGATCTCACACAGGGGAGAAGCCATTTTCATGTTCAGAATGTGGGAAATGTTTTAGCAAGAAATCAAACCTTCTAGAACATCTGAGATGTCACACGGGAGAGAAGCCTTTTTGCTGTTCAGAATGTGGGAAATGTTTTGTCCAGAAATCACAACTTGTGATTCATCATAGAATTCACACTGCAGAGAAGCCATATTCATGTCCTGACTGTGGGAAGTGTTTTGTTCAGAATTCAAGTCTTGTGAATCATGTAAGAATTCACACAGGGGAGAAGCCGTTTTCTTGTCCTGAATGTGAGAAACGTTTTATTAAGAAACCAAACCTTCTAGAACATCTGAGATGTCACACAGGGGTGAAGCCATTTTGCTGTTCAGAATGTGGGAAATGTTTTGTGCAGAAATCACAACTTGTGGCTCATCAAAGAATTCACACTGAGGAGAAGCCATATTCATGTCCTGACTGTGGGAAATGTTTTACTCGGAAATCAAACCTTATTCAACATCTCAGAACTCACACAGGGTTGAAGCCATTTTCATGCTCAGAATGCGGGAAATGTTTTACTCGAAAATCAAGTCTTATGCAACATCACAGAAGTCACACGGGGAGAAGCCATTTTCATGCTCACAATGTGGGAGATGTTTTGATCAGAAATCAAGTCTTGTGAAGCATCTAAACATTCACAAAAGTAGAATAATTTTTATACTTAGGATGGGAGTAACATTTTAGCAGAAATCGAGGCTCGTTACACATTAAAGAACTCTCCCAGATGAGAAACTATTTTAATGCTTCATCAACTGTATAGTGGCCCATGGCTGATTACATGCATATCCACTGTTCATGAAAAACTGTCAAAAGAAATCATACCTCCCAATGAACTTCAATCTCCCTTAAGGCCCCGTCACACCTGGCGACGGGGCTGGGGATGTCGGTGGCAATTGGCAGGTGCGCGCACGTTTTTGGTGCCCGCCAGCTCGCCGTCCCCTGTTTACACGGGGCGACACCTCAGCCCCGCGCCGGCTATAGCTGATAGGGGGTGTCTGAAAACCCCAGCGGCTATGCAGGACAATGGAGCCTATGGCTCCCATCGCCTGTCAGCTCGCCGGCGACCGGGGTACAGGGCGATGTGCGTGCGCTGCTGTGTAAACCAGGCGGCCTCCCGGTGGCGCCAACATCGCCCCTTTACATGAGGCGACGTTGGGGCGATGACGCCGCTGATAGGCCACGCCCCCATGTCGCCTATGTAATAGGCGTCGATGTCGCCCCGTGTGATGGGGCTTTAGGGCCCTTTTACACGCTGCAACTTTCCAGCGATCACGACCACGATTTGACCTGGCCGGGGTCGCTGTCGGGATCGCTGGTGAGATGTCAAACAGTCAGATCTCATCAGTGACGCAGCAACGATACGGCAGTCGTTGGGTCCCTGTCACTCTCGGGCGTGATATTGAGATCGTTGGTCGTCTGTCCCTGTCAAACACAGCGATAAACGCTGCCCAACGGGAGCGCAACGACCTAAAAATGGTCCAGAACAATTTGTAATGATCAGCATCTCACAGAAGGGGCCTGACGATGCTACGTGTCACACATAGCGAGGTCGCTGTTACATCACAAAACCTATGACTTTGCAGCGATGTCGCTAGCTATATCATTGTGCGTGAAGTACCCCTTAGACATGGTTGAACAAAATACAGTAGGTGACAATTTTTAATTATAGAAAGGAAGAAGGTCTCATTGTAAGCTGCAACCTCCTGCTAAGCTAAACAAACAATCCTTTGTCTGTGTGTACTCTGGGTCAGTAAACATGCTATACTTAAATACTACACATATTGAGGCCAGATCAAAGGTAATAATACTAAGCTGTATGTAGCTCGTATAAATATGACAGACATAATTTTGACATCAAGAGAGACATGGGATCATAACACATATTTCTGTATAACTGTGCGACATTCCCCAAGTTAATACTGGCCAATGGTGTAACTGTAGAAACCCTTATCCATGTGCCTCCTTTCATCATGAACCATGAAAAGAATATCATTGTCCTATCATGAACGAAATTCATACCGAAAATATGACAGCAATATCTTTTGCACACGACACTTCGAGGCAGAGATATGAGGAAAGCTGCAATTTCATACTTATCTGTAGTTCTGAGACCCCTTCCAAATCCAGCCCACATGAGGTCATCAGATGGGAGGTCAGTGGGTGTAACTTGTGTTAATAAAACCAAATGCTATATTATCTTTGTCAATACCTGGTGGAGATTCAGTGCTGTGTATTGAATTGTCCGTTTTGCTATGGCGTCCCTCCCCCCCCCCTTATATCTGAGTTTTTCCCTTTCATTTAATGTAATTGTCTATGCTGCATTGTGTTTGTTCCCTTTGCAAAATCTTGTATATTCTTGTAAAAACTGCCTATTCTTTTGGATTAAATCTATAAAATGTTAATAGCTTTAAAGGGGTTGTCCAGGCTTTTTGGATAGTTTCTATGTGTATCCAGGCTGCAAAATGTTGACAGTTTGTAATATACATCCTGTCAACATTTTGCATGTTACCCAGACATCACCTAGTTGCGGCAGAAGGGAATGTCCAGGGGGCGTGTTTGTGTTGGAGTCTGCATGGAAATACAGAACTGTACGTTATGCCAGCTCCAAACACCCCCCTCCCCCAGTCTCAGTATGCCCGGCCACCCCGAGACTGCTACAGGCCCTCTCCAGCCCCTAATGTCATTACCCACCCCCATTGCACACAGCGGTCCTTGCCTCCAGTTGACACAATGTGCTGAATCCGCAGCTGTGAAGTAGATTCGATACACTGTGTCAGTGGAGCAGGGGCCCACTGTATGCAATATAGTGTGTCGCACTCACCCTGTGGCCACTGTCATTGGAGCCGAGGTCCGCAGCCCGGGTCTCTGTGCACAGTGGAGCCGATGCTGATCCTCTCTATACCTCCTGTACACAGAGCCGTCTCTCTATACCGCAGCCACTGGCTCTGTGGTACAGGAGGTACAGTTGTGGCCAAAAGTATTGACACCCCTGCAATTCTGTCAGATAATACTCAGTTTCCTTGCAATCACAAATTCTTTGGTATTATTATCTTCATTTAATTTGTCTTCAATGAGAAAACACAAAAGAGAATGAAGCAAAAGCAAAACATTGATCATTTCACACAAAACTCCAAAAATGGGCCAGACAAAAGTATTGGCACCCTCAGCCTGATACTTGGTTGCACAACCTTTAGCCAAAATAACTGCGATCAAGCCGCTTCCGGTAACCATCAATGAGTTTCTTACAATGCTCTGCTGGAATTTTAGACCATTCTTCTTTGGCAAACTGCTCCAGGTCCCTGATATTGAAGGGTTCTTCTCCAAACTGCCATTGTTAATCTCTCCACAGGTGATTCTATGGGATTCAGGTCTGGACTCATTGCTGCCACCTTAAAGTCTCCAGTGCTTTCTCTCACAACCATTTTCTAGAGCTTTTTGAAGTGTGTTTTGGGTCCTTGTCCTGCTGGAAGACCCATGACCTCTGAGGAGACCCAGCTTTCTCACACTGGGCCCTACATTATGCTGCACAATGTGTTGGTAGTCTTCAGACTTCATAATGCCATGCACACGGTCAAGCAGTCCAGTGCCAGAGGCAGCAAAGCAACCCCAAAACATCAGGGAACCTCCGCCATGTCTGACTGTAGGGACCGTGTTCTTTTCTTTGAATGCCTCTTTTTCTCTCCTGTAAACTCTATGTTGATGCCTTTGCCCATAAAGCTCTACTTTTGTCTCATCTGACCAGAGAACATTCTTCCAAAACGTTTTAGGCTTTCTCAGGTAAGTTTTGGCAAACTCCAGCCTGGCTTTTTTATGTCTCGGGGTAAGAAGTGGGGTCTTCCTGGGTCTCCTACCATACAGTCCCTTTTCATTCAGACGCCGACGGATAGTACGGGTGACACTGTTGTACCCTCGGACTGCAGGGCAGCTTGAACTTGTTTGGATGTTAGTCGAGGTTCTCTATCCACCATCCGCACAATCTTTCATTGAATCTCTTGTCAATTTTTCTTTCCGTCCACATCTAGGGAGGTTAGCCACAGTGCCATGGGCTTTACACTTCTTGATGACACTGCGCACGGTAGACACAGGAACATTCAGGTCTTTGGAGTGGACTTGTAGCCTTGAGATTGCTCATGCTTCCTCACAATTTGGTTTCTCAAGTCCTCAGACAGTTCTTTGGTTTCTTCTTTCTCATGCTCAATGTGGTCACAAGAAGACAGGTTGTCACTATCCATGCACCTGCAGGTGTAATTATTGCCAAACTGTTAGTGCACAGTATTACAGGTGCTGTATTACACTAATTAGAAAGTATCCATGATTTCTAACAGTGCAATACTTGCCACCCCTTTTATGTTTGTGGAATAGATCCAATTGGCTTCAATCTTTTGTGTTTTTTCATTGAAGAAAATTAAATGAAGATAATAATACCAAAGAATTTGTGTTGCAATCATTTTCAGGAAGAAACTGGGGATTATCTGACAGAATTGCAGGGGTGTCAATACTTTTGGCCACAACTGTAGGACCTGAGCTACATGCCTGGCAAGTAACGGATCATCGGACACTGAGGAGAGGACAGGAGAACAATAGTGTCAGGACAGTGGGAAGTCAGCAGGAATGCTGTATACCCAGTGTCTCAGCAAAGTGGATTCCAACTTACTCTGGGCTGGCCAGGCTGCACTCCTGGTCACACTGTACCTCATTGGGCTGTAATCATCAACTTTCACAAGAAAAAGGTAAGAACTGCGAAAGACTTTGTGTGGTCTGCTCCTTTCTGCACCCATCTGCGCTAATACCCTCATCCTACTCCTCTCACGCCACCCACAATATCACCTATCTACAACCCTTCCAAGGCGATACTGCCCTGTAAGGAGAGGGCAGTCCACCTGGCTGCTTCACCATATCTCCCTGGAAGCCTCCACTGCAGCCACCTGGCCATATACAGTCAGAATTCCAGCTGGCATCACAAACTACTATCTCCCCTGTAAATACATCCTTTTACATGTCCGGTCAGGGCCACGACCTCTGGGGATAGCCACTGTGATGTAGAGACTGTTGCCTTGGATAGTTGAGTACCCCGAGTAGCCCTTGCAACTGCAACAACAGCATTTCAAAGGCCAGCATTCTTGAAATGCCACCATTCAGGGCCAGGGCTTGTGGGTGGGTAGTGGAGTATTTCCTCTTCCTTTTGATGGTTTGGGGGATGCAGAGCTGCAGACGTCGTGGGTCGGTGTGGATGTTGTAGATGACACTGGTGGTTTTGATCATGTTGCTGCCACATTGTGTTCTTGCAGGGAGGCAGGTGGCTCTGATGATTGTGAATGGGAGGAAGAGGCCGATAATGAAGCTGAAGAGAGATACGTGGAAGCCCGAGTTCTTTCCTGGTTCCCCAGGCAGGTAGATAACAGCAGCTCATGCTTAGAAGTGACACGGTGCAATAGCTAAACCAAGAAAAAAAAAGCTTTTTTATCTATTTTTCATAAAAAAACATTTGAAAAATCACCCATGGCCAAACTAATCGAGCACAGGCTAGGTGCAAGGAAGTCACAAGGTAGGAGCTGGGGGCAGCACTGCTGCACTATGTAGATAGCCCAGGCGCTCACATCCTTTGGAGGGGAACAGCTGCTTATATATATGCACACTAATGAAGCTGGACAGGGAGTCAGCCCTATAGATAGGTGAGATATAGGCCTGTTTCATACATGTGTGCCGACCATGATCCCCTATGGCCCCTTCACACGGTCCGTTATTCTGCACGGACCGTGTTGCCGTGTGCTTCACACGGCGACATGTCTGTTTTTATATGGAAGCACGGACCACTTTTGCCCCAAAACGTCCTGCACACCGGATGTTCACAGTGTGACATCTGTGTGCACGGACCACAGGCAGAAGTAAAAAAATCTTAAAAAACAAAGAATTTCACACTCCTCTCCCTCCTCCTTTCACTTCCGGTGCCGCTCATTCCACTCATCTAATATTCACTTCACTGAGCCTGACAGCAGAACGGAAGTGAGATGAATGAACGGTCAGCGCTGGAGGGAGGTATGAGGTGACAGGCTGTCCGGACAGCACACGTGTCACACGATCCGTGACACATGGATCCAAGCCCCACCCACAAACGGCCTTGTCCCACACGTCCATGCTTTGCACGGATGTGTGAAACAGGCCATTCACATAGTGTCTGAACATAGGCTTATTAGTGGGTTAACACTGCATGACAATATGCTCCTGTGGAGTCCACTGGGACGGGGTACTCTGTACCGGACCGAGTCGCTGCTGGGGATGTCACAGAGGTCCTGGTCCGGACCGTGTCCTGGGTTCTCACAAGTTAAAGGGGGTATTTACAAAGGATACAGTTTGTCGTGATGCCACCCACGGTTTGTGGTCAATGATAGGACCACCGCTGCAGCTCTTCTTCTGCCAGGAGGATGGATGGACTGCAGCCAGATGGATGAGCCCGCCGCGGGTCTGGCTGCTCCTGACAGGAATGAAAGGTAATAAAACAGTTCTTTTTCCTGGAATTAGACACGGACACACAGGCAGGGTTCACCGGGTTTACTCGTCAGTTCTCAGTAAGCAGCTCACAGCATTCATCGGTACAGATCACTTCTTACACGGGTTACAGGCTTTCTATTCCGGGTTCCTTTAAACTCCCTGCAGCCAGGTTGTCACTCTGCGACCCCTCACTCTCTCTAGTGTCCTTTCCAGGCTTTGTTCTCTGTCTCTGTGTGTGTCTTCGGACAGTGTAGCGGTAGCTCGGACCCTTGTGGGTCCTCGTGGTTGCCACTGTGCTGCCTTTCCTTTGGGTAGGAACTCCAACTTTAAATTGGAGCTCCCGTCAGTGAATCTGGGAATACCGGGTAGATCTTCAGTTTCCCGTCAGAGCCGACACTCTGCACTCTGCCTAGCCTCCAATAGTTCTCTCCCGCAAGGCCCTATCAGGCTCCCTCTGACCCGTTGTGATTCTGGCTTCAATATGGAAGGCTACTCCGCCGGGAGTTGGTTAGTGCTGCCGTATTCCTAGGACCCAGTACTGCTGGTCCGGTCTCTGTCCTCACACTCCCCTGGGGTGCTGGCTATAGACGAGCTTTCTCTCCATGGTTTCTCTGACTCTGTGGATTCTGCGTCTCCATCAGCCCCACTCCTCCAGAACGTGTGCTTCCTTCTTTCCTGCTCGGCACCCTCTGGCCTACTCATTCCTTCCTCCTCCTCTTCCTCTATTTCTACCTTCTGTCACCTGACCTACATGCTTCCCACCCACTGTCCTCTAAAACCACCACCCCTTGTCCACCTAGAGTTCTGGGCACCGGTTGGGTGCTGCCTCCTAGTGGTGTGTGGGCTGTCTGTGAGGGTGTTTGTGGTGCAAACTGTCTTTTCCTCCTACCTGGCTGCAGTTCCCTATGTGGCCACCCTGGTCGCAGGGGCGCCACACTCCGCGTCTGAACGTGGCCTATTAGTTATGGCGAGCAGGTTAAACACTATACGAGTGTACCACACACACGACAGACTCAGAAAGCTCCACCGCACCCTGCAATAATGATGCTTGTTACGAGTATAGCGATTATCAATATTTCACTAATCGCCATCAAGACCTGGAACTAATAAAGCTTGTTTCATTTAAAAAAAAAAAAAAAGGGAAACTGATGTCAAATTGTTCATTTACTTCAAGACATTAATTAACTCCAGATAATTGTGAGTTCTGTGGTGATTGAGCCTCCAGTAACCAAGATTACAATGGAGGAAATGTGTAACAATCACAGAAAGGGAGAGCGGTAACAAAGTCACCAAATAGAGACTCACTGCTTCATATAGGAGTCGTGTGATTACTGCATACAGGACCTGTGCTGATGTCACAGTCATGTGATCACTTACACACATCTTATTGGATATCAGACTTTCACAGGGTCACATGACAGGAAGTGCTGACCAGTGAGAAGCTCCAGTGCTTTGCTCCTCCCCCATGTGACTGATCACATGACCATGACATCACCACAGGTCCTGATCCCCCATGTGCAGATGATCTCCTGTGTCTTCATCTCCCATCTATTTGGTGCAGCAGCTCACAGGTGAGTGATGGCTGATCAGGAGAGCTAATACTCCATGTGTAATTGGAGGATGTGCTGATATTCTTATTATTACACCTACTACATATGGGGACAGGATCCTGTAATGTCCCAGCACAGCGAAGCCGTGTTCTCCTCCTCCGGCTGCACTCACACAAAGGAGGGTGGTGACATCACAATGGGGGCAGACTCTGTAGCACAGAGGTGTGCTGTGTCTCTTCCCCCTGTGTTCTCTCCTTTGCCTGTGCGTGCTCTCTGCCCCCGTGTGCGCGCTCTCTCTGCCCCCCCCCGTGTGCACGCTCTCTTTCTGCCCCCCCCGTTGTGCGCGCTCTCTCTCCCCCCCCCCCCCCCCCCCGTGTGCGCTCTCTCTCTGCCCCCCCCGTGTGCGGCTCTCTTTCTGCCCCCCCGTGTGCGCGCCCTCTCTCTGCCCCCCCGTGTGTGCGCTCTCTCTCTGCCCCCCGTGTGTGCGCTCTCTCTCTGCCCCCCGTGTGTGCGCGCCCTCTCTGCCCCCCGTGTGTGCGCTCCCTCTCTGCCCCCCCGTGTGTGCGCTCTCTCTCTCTGCCCCCCCCCCGTGTGCGGCTCTCATTCTGCCCCCCGTGTGCGCGCCCTCTCTCTGCCCCCCGTGTGTGCGCTCTCTCTCTGCCCCCCGTGTGTGCGCTCTCTCTCTGCCCCCCGTGTGTGCGCGCCCTCTCTGCCCCCGTGTGTGCGCTCCCTCTCTGCCCCCCGTGTGTGCGCTCTCTCTCTCTGCCCCCATGTGCATATTCTCTTTCCCCCTCGTGTGCACTGTTTCTCTGTCCCTCTGTTTGTGCTGTATCTCTACCCCTTCTCTGTGTGCTCTCTCTCTGCTCCCTCTCTGGGTACTCTCTGCCCTCCCGTACATACATTGTGCCCCCTCTGTGTTCTGTCTCTGGCCCCCTGTGCACGCTTTGTGGCATGACCTTGTGTGTGCTACTGGCCCCCCCAAGTGATCTTGCTGCCCCTCTGTGTGCAGTTCTGACCATGATCTGTTCTCTTCCCCTGTGAGAGCTCTCTGGCTCCCCCCCATGCATGCTCTCTGGCCCTCTGTAATCACTTTCTGGCACCCGCTGTGTTGTCTATGCCCCCATGTGTTCACTCTCTACCCTTCCTCTGTGCTCTCTCTCTGCCCCCCCGTGTGTGCGCTCTCTCTCTCTGCCCCCATGTGCATATTCTCTTTCCCCCCTCGTGTGCACTGTTTCTCTGTCCCTCTGTTTGTGCTGTATCTCTACCCCTTCTCTGTGTGCTCTCTCTCTGCTCCCTCTCTGGGTACTCTCTGCCCTCCCCGTACATACATTGTGCCCCCTCTGTGTTCTGTCTCTGGCCCCCTGTGCACGCTTTGTGGCATGACCTTGTGTGTGCTACTGGCCCCCCCAAGTGATCTTGCTGCCCCTCTGTGTGCAGTTCTGACCATGATCTGTTCTCTTCCCTGTGAGAGCTCTCTGGCTCCCCCCCATGCATGCTCTCTGGCCCCTCTGTAATCACTTTCTGGCACCCGCTGTGTTGTCTATGCCCCCATGTGTTCACTCTCTACCCTTCCTCTGTGCTCTCTCTCTGCCCCCCCCGTGTGTGCGCTCCCTCTCTGCCCCCCCGTGTGTGCGCTCCCTCTCTGCCCCCCGTGTGTGCGCTCTCTCTCTGCCCCGTGTGCGCGCGCTCTCTCTGCCCCCATGTGCATATTCTCTTTCCCCCCTCGTGTGCACTGTTTCTCTGTCCCTCTGTTTGTGCTCTATCTCTACCCCCTCTCTGGGTACCCTCTGCCCTCCCCGTTCATACATTGTGCCCCTCTGTGTTCTGTCTCTGGCCCCCTGTGCACGCTTTGTGGCATGACCTTGTGTGTGCTACTGGCCCCCCCCAAGTGATCTTGCTGCCCCTCTGTGTGCAGTCCTGACAATGCTCTGTTCTCTCCCCCCCCATGCATGCTCTCTGGCCCCTCTGTAATCACTTTCTGGCACCCGCTGTGTTGTCTATGCCCCCCTGTGTTCACTCTCTACCCTTCCTCTGTGCTGTCTCTCTGCCCTCCCTTGTATTGTCTCTCTGCCTTTGTCCTTGCTCCTCCTATGGTGGATGTAATGTTACCCCCAGAGGAGCTGGATCTCTGTGACCCATGACAAGTAGGAGCAGACGCTCCCTGCCCCATACTCTGCCCGTCCACCTCCCAAACCAACAAGGAAGCTGGAGACCTCAGGAGCGGCCGCAGTGTTTCTCCCGGCAGATCCCTTACACCTCACCCTACACAGGATCCACTGGATCTCCACCAGCGGCCGCCTTCTTCCACCACTGGGATCCAGCTGCACATTTCACCCCTGACTTGTGGCTGCTCCATAATGACTAAGTCTCTCCCCTACTATCCAGCCCTATGTGGAGACTCTTCACAGGCTTCTCTCTCCTTAGTCAGATGAGAGAGTGACGATATCTACACACAGAATAGGGACGTCTCCTCCTTCTATGTTTCCTCCTTGGTCTAATCCTGTCCAGTCACATCACATCTGCAGGAGACATCTCTGCTTATTGTTACCGGCACATTTCTTCCCCCTCCAGGTGCTCGGAATCTTCACCCTTATTCCTTAAGGAGCCGATAGGATCAGACACCATCAAGTCCTCGTGGCCTCGAACAGATCATGTTTTCAGGATTTTCTTAGTATTGCTCAGATGATGCTTGATAATGATAATGGACCCGCAGAAGCGCTATACGCGTGAAATGGAGCCGTTGTCCGCCCTGCCGACCCCTCCCTGCACTATGTACCCTCATATCTTGTGAATAAA